>VXBW01000693.1:675326-781337 GCA_013400375.1 Thinocorus orbignyianus | reverse complement strand
TTTTTTGTGGTTTTCTTTGTGTTTGGTTTTTCTTTTTTTTTCTTTGAGAGCGTGCGTATGGCTGGACTCAATGATCTCAGAGGTCCCTTCTAACCATGAAAATTCTGTGTGATTCTGTTTTCTTCTCCTTGGAGTGAGAGGTGAGGAGACCATCTATCATCTTGTCATTGGCCAATTTGTCCCAAACTGCAACACTGACCTTTAAGAAAAAACAGTTTCTGCTCACTTCTGAGAATTTTTTTGGACTTTAAACTAGTGCTGAAATTGTGCTTTACATGTAGAAAAGGCCTGCTAGGTAGAAAGAGACAAAGACATATCTCCAGTACCATGTTGTTCATTTGTTCTGTTTGTGTTTAAGCTAAAATAATCTAACCTGGAATTCTTCCCTTCAGGCTGTTCTTTTTTGTTCCTGGGAATCAAGGCTGTTAAAATCTAACCTCAATTCCAAATATTTAAAATGGAAAAATAAGTGCCTACCTTGTGGGAGGAAGGGGAAATAAAATAGAGCCATTTGAAGGTGGAAGCACTAAAGCTTTTGAGGCACCAGGAGCTATATCAGTGGGTCTCCTGAAAGCAACAGAGATCAAAGGAAAGATTTGTATGCTCTAAACACACCTGTATGTTTTTGGAGAAAAAGTGGCATAAAGAATTCTACTGTTATATTCTCCCTTTCTATACATTAAATACAACAGAGAAGCACAATGTGTTCATTTACCTAAACGCTTCATCATCAAAACAGTCCTGCTCACTCAGTTCTTCTAGATGAATATTATCAGAGGGTGCTTTCCTACTTTGTACTATTTAAAATGTTGGACTGAATTCTTCAGAAAACGGTTGCAAACAAAAAAAAATCAGTCAGTACCTAAACACTTCAGTCATAAAGGGGTCTTGTCAAAATTTCATCTAAGTAAAATATGCATTTTTGAATCAGTAATCAGTGGCAGATCTAAAATAGGAAAATAGAATATTTTATATACTTTGAAAGATTCAGAGATATAAAATATTCCTCTTTCTTCTTTTTCCACACATTGGCAAGATTGTCCAATTATCTGGCATCCCATTGGCCCAGATTGTAGACAGGAGATGTGAAAACAGCATAGAATTACTCACTCCATAAAAATCTCTTTTTAGATGTGAATAAAATTTTATTTTCTTGACTACTTGGAGAAACTTCCAGCTGAAACAACAGAAATTCATGCCAAAAGGTCCTTCAATTTCCCCAGTCTCGTCCTCTGTACTTGTGGTCACACCTGTAAATGGAAGTAGCGTAATAACCCCTCTACTTTTGATACCAATGATGATGACAGCTTCTATGCCTCAGTTGTTCACAGTGAAAAGGAGCATGCAACAAAAATGCTAGGTTTTAAAAATTTTAGTATATTCATAGCATCACATAGAAAGATAATAAATACCTAATAGGTTTTAAGTGTTATTGAATCAGAAATTAGACCCCTCAACTACTCAACTATGATTTGGGTTTAAAATCCTATTTTAGAAACTGAAAATATTGAGTTGGAGTGCTGGAAGAATAAAACTTCATGATTTTAAGGCTTTTTATAATGACGTGGGAGAGCTGCAAACTTTTAAAACTTAAAAAAAAAAAAAGAAAAAATATATGAAAAAGTAGAAAAAAAACGGGTTTGAGCGTTACACACAATAACCTGACTTCAGGAGCTGAGATTTTAAGGGGAAAATAAGCATCACAGGAAAATTTATATGAAAGAGTGTAAGACCATAGAGAGTGTAAATCCAATCCAAAAAGAGCAATAATTGAGTACTGAGTATGGAACTGGAATATTGAGGTTAACAATAATTTTTAAATGTCTGAAAACAAAGAAGAAAAGCTAAATGGCTCTTGTTTCTTCCAATCCTTTTGTTCTTGCAAGCAAAGGGATTTCCAGAATAAAAAGACTGACTGATGATGTTCTCTCTGTTTTCAAAGTGGTTATCCAATAGGGATCAGTATTTTACTCATCCTTATATTTTTAAAACTTTTTCCTTCTACATATCGATTTTAAATGAATCACATTAGAATTGCTAATAACACGCCTTACTTAGCTAAGAATATGTCAGGTCAGCTCAGCACCAGAATGAGTCCAAGAACAGCAGAGGTGGAACAGAAATAGATGTAATTATTCCATTTTCAGTACAAAGTATATTTGCAAGATACTGCAAAGAAATGAATATGCAAAACAAACATTTTGTCAGGAAAAAAAACACATTCTTATTAGGTAATGAAAGGAAATACAGAACCAGTAATATCTGTAAAACAAACAAAAAAATAAAGTAAAAAATTCTGACATCAAGGAACAGGCTGAGGAAGTGAAAGTATCTGTCTTTGGCAACTGAAGGGGAAATGTGTCATGGTAGCTTACACTATCCAAATCCAGTCCAGAATAGCAGTAAATGAGTCTGATGACTGACTGTTCAGTTGTGCATGTGAAATGGCTTTAAGGATTTCTGTCCAGAACTTATACCCGTGAATTTGTGTTACCAAAAATAAATTCCTAATAATTTGATTGAGAGTAAATATTTTTGACTCAAAGTCATCTGATATATATGAATTGATGGCATATAGTTTGGTCTACTATAAGCAGATGTATAATAAACATGCATTGACCATCACTGTGTGAAATTCTTGGTCATTTTACGTTACAACCCCATACATACTTGCCATCTCTCTGCTAGTAAACAGCCCACTGCATTGAGCCTAACACTGAACGCAGAGGGTGCCTCTCCTATCTCATTTTACCAGCTTTTCTTTCATTAATCAGCAACATACATAACATTCATTACAAAATTAGAAGTACTTAGTTTTATTAAATAGGGCAATACTCTATCGTTATACACAGCCTTGGAGCTATAGGCGTTAGAGAGGCACTAGGTCTTATTCTGTGGGTCAGCCTGTAACATTCCTTGCTGGAGCAAATATGGCTCGTCATGGTATGTCAACCAGAGTGAGTTTGAGAAAAGGCATAATTTATCACTACTAGTAAAAGGGGATTTCTCTGTGCAAAGCTCTTAGTCTCACAGTGGATTTTTATAAAAAAAAATGCCTTGTTCATGTCATTTTTACTCATACTCTAGCAAAAAATAAATTAATGCCAATTTCATGTTTCTGTTGGTTTGATGAGCTGTATGGAGCCCCAGAGAATATCACTTCCTTTGACAAATAAAGTAAATTTTCAGGTAAATATGCCAGTACTTAGCACTGACTGTTAATGCATGGTGCACGGGTGATTCATAGCATGTTACGCCAAAGCTTCGGTTTGGAGGAGTGATTGCCTCGTAGCCCACCAGGGCCCAGTTCCTCAGCTTAGTCCCATAACAAAACAGATTTTAAGAGACAGAGAGGCTGATTTTTGGTCAAGCCATCACCAGAAGGATCTAAGCTTAAATCAGCTCTGGTGGCAGGGCAGCTTCTTGTAGTATCTCTCCCAAAAGGGGCAGCTAAAAGTTGGTGTTATAAAACAGTCTGTAAGCATATTTTGAAATTGATATTCTGAATAAGCTTACTAAATGCAGAGCAAATTCATTTCACTTTGAAACACTAGAAAGGATCTGTCATTGTCCTCTGATTCAATGGTGCCATTAAAACTTGTCAGTTAATTATCAAAGAGATTATATAAGCATCTCTGATTGTTTCACTAACTATAACAACAAAGCTTGCTCAAATTTATTTTTGCACACAATTTCCATGACAAGACTATGAAAAACAGGGCACTTCTATCATTAAACTGCTGTTTCATTATTCCTTTGTTCAATCATTTCAGTTATGCCCTGAACATCAAGAGGCAATGTGAAGCATAACTTGGATATCAAACCTAGCATGGCCTTGCTAGAAGTAAAAATCCATACCTTAGTACTCAAATCTTGCAGCATTCCTTGTAGTTTAGCTCTTGAATCCTTATGAGCAACTTGTTTGATATAAGCTCGAAGCTTAACTGAAATTGGAAAAATGCCTTTACATTTTGCCTTGAAAAATTTTGAAGGGTAAAAAGTATTTTTCGGGTCTACTGTCAGAGAGACGACAAGGTGGGGAGGAGGGTGTGAAGCCTGGGAAAGCAGCACGATGTGCTGTTGATAACTTAAGCCTGCATCTCAGCCTGCAGCATGAACTCAGGTTATGCACTCAGCAGAAGATGGGAATATACTCAAGTACTTGATTTGCTTGTAAGGGTGCCTGGGGTCAACCCCAGGGAAACAGTCACTTGTACCTCTTCCATACCCTACCACAGGTGGCCAGAAGTTTAAAGTGAAACATGGGAGATAATATGAGACTCCAGAAGGAGGAGATACTCAGCAAATCTGAGGAGAGAAAATTAAACCTAATCATCTTTGTTTTCAGTCATGCTAGCTGGACAGGATACACTGCTGAGATTTTGGGTTCTGGTTTAGTTTATGACTTAATTTTAGGTGCCAAAATATGACTTAGTTTGAGGGCAATGTTTCAGGTTTTAATAATTTGTAGTCTTTAAAATTAAAACCAGGAGCCTCACTTGGATCTTATTTTATCTGAATAGGAAGAGGAGCTTGCCCATAACAGTAAATTGGACTCAACACCTATACAGCATTATTTTACGGCTTACCGGACATTTGTTTTAGTGAAGTCTGCATCTGCATTACATTAAAGCCACAAATGAAACTCAAATTCGGATCCAACCAACAGTCGAGTCAGCTATGGAGTTGCTAACTGCATTTGTATTGATTAAATTTACATTCTGGAAATAATGAAACTACTTCTGCTGCATTTACCTTATCATGATCACAAGCAAGGCAGAAATATTATATAAAAGGAAACAGTAATGTAAAATAGCAGGTTCAAGCAGAGAATAAAAATCCACAAGCCAAACAAAAAACCTCTTATTCTATTTCTCTGGTCCCCCAGAGCTACATAATTTACTCCCAGCCCATAAGGTCCTTAGTTCCAGTGATTGGGATGATGGATGGCTCTACTTCAGCTGCAGCAGGCAAAGGTACAGCAATGTATCACTCCGCGGGAAAAAACAATAAAGCAAACGAAGCAGCAGGACAATGCAGTGGGCAGAAGAGTCAGGGGGATTCTCTGCTGGTGGAGAAGTAGACAGCCCTACCCTGGAGTTGTGTAAAATGCAGCCTGTTGGTTTTGCACTTGCAGTGGCCATGCTTATGTGATACCTGATAAAGAGGGGGTGCCCAACAAATGAAGAAAGGGGAAGATATTTTCCACTTGAGTACACGTATTTTGACAGGAGAAGATGCTATTGTAGATGCGTCATAGCCTTATTGCCGATGGCATGCTTAATTGTAAATGTTTGAAAGAGAGTAGGGTCAGTTAATCTCTGTGAAAGGCTGGTGGCTGTGAAGTTTACCTGTGAAAACTACTGTTGCCTAAATAATTCTATGGCGATTGATTAAAACATTTGTGTTTTAATATAAGTCAGTGCTCAAACGCAAATTCAATAAATCAACAATTGCTCTGCTAAAGCTGTCACAGTTCTTATCATAAAACTCAGCAACAAATGCAGTAAAAAAGGGATACTACTATCAAATATTACATTATTTTCTACAAGAAGAAAAAACACTGTTCCTTGGCAAAGACAAGTGAAGAAAATCTGTAGGCTTAGATGAAATGCCTTAAAAAAAATACACATCCAAAATATATTCATTGTTTGTGTATGTTTTCTGCACATAACATAGTAATAGTGTATTAATTACAACTTGTAATTTAGATGATTTAGACAGAACATAAGGAGAAAAATATAACCACAAACAAATAATTTTACATAACTTACATCACAAAAGCTCATGGGCATGTTCCAATGCCTACAGGGAGTAGAATTTGAATTAAATGTTGCAATAGGACAGGTTTTCCCCTTTTTACAGGAAAATGGGTTCATCATCCAGACATAGTCACATGAAGTGCTAATGATTTGTTATTGCCAAGCACGTTAGTACTGCTTACTACTCAAGCATTCTCTCACTTGCCATTGTAAAACCTATTTGAGAAACATGTAATTTTGCTGAATTTTAAACAATAAAGTTGAGAGGTTTTCTTCCATCCCAGTCAAATTCTTTCAGAAGACACTGCTAACATTTTTACTACAAGGCCAAGGAAATAAACAGATAAATTTCACCCACCTGAAAAACTCAGTGACTATTCTTTGAACAGCAATGACACCTGCATTTTTTAAAGCAGTTTTATAAAAGCTGGAAAGGAGGGCCACTATTGGATTTCTCATTTGCTTTTCTTCTACAATTCAACAAATCAAAAACATTAGTAAATGCAAGCACAATTCTAGTTAACTAAAATATCTGGAAAGTCAAGCATTGCAGAGCAGGGAAGAAGCTCTCAGAGTAGAGAACCACGCCTGTTCTGGGAATGAATCAAAAGCCTTTCTGTAAACCTTTTGCAGTAGAGGGAAAGGGAGTCTTGCATTCAAGGTGTAGAGGAGTATGATGTCCAGGACATACCTGCACGTGCCTCCCAATTTCCGTCTACACTAAACAAACAGCTGATTGGGATTAGCTGGACGTTTCTTCTTAGAGGTGCAGGCTGACTGACAAAATGTTTGAGCTCTGCAGTTGCAACTGAATCAATGTTTTTCTTGCATTAATATCCAAAATAGCAGTAAGTACACTGAAAAGCCGACCATACATCTGAAGTTGAGCCCCAAAGTGAGTGTACACTTTAAACGTTTGTCTGTGTGAGCCAGCTCCCAACATCCCTCAGTCACTGCACAGGGAAGATACGTTCATTAATGTCTCTAAAGCACTAAAACACTAGAATAGGGATATGAGAGAGAAGCTCATCAGAAATTAATAATCTTGGCTTTGGAACAGAGTTTTAACAGACTGTGGTTAAGTAAAGCCTCTAACCTTGTATTGACCATAGAAGAGAAACAAAATATTGAATTGGTAAGAGAGTGCTATTAACTCTGTACACTGAATAAAGAAAGGTTCGTATGGATAGGTGTACTCTGTATGTTCATGGAATTAAAGATTAGTATATTACAAAAAGCATAGAAGAGTGACCAAGACACAATTTTGATTTTTGTGTGTCCTGATTTTATAAGTTTATTAATATTATTCTTTCTTATGCTTTTGTATGTGTTCAAGATAAATGTTCATACGTAACATGGATATTCAAAATTTCAGAGAAATTAATTTTCTGCCAAATTTAAATCTGTCTTCCAGTTGGAACCTCCTCATCTCACATTTTCTTTAATCCGCCAATTCAGAATAATTCTTTTGTTGAAATTATCTGAAATGATGCTTTTAAAATCTGATTACAAAACCTTTTATTGTTCTTCATTTCCAGTGAATTGGCATGCTCTTGTAAAAAAATTGTAATCACCTGTGGTGAAAATATATGTTAGAAAAATATTACTGGGATTGTAAAATCAAGCATTCAAAACAAAAATTTGAAGGATTCACCTTCAACTGATGCCCCCATCCCCTCCCCCTATTTGCTATTAGAATAGCAGTCTGAGAAGTCATTCTTTGCAATGGACTGGACTCCCACGATGGATCTTCCAGCAAAGACTGTGCCCGTGGTTTTGACTGCCATGCGCAAACCTGGTCATGTCATTTCAAAGTTCACAGTTAAGTATGAAACAAGGTACAGGGAAGAGACAAAAAAGATGATCATCATGATTTCTTTTCTATGGGGGAATTTAAGTCTACTCTAAGTCTACAATTTAAAATGTGAGAAATGAAAGAGCATACATAATATAACGTATTATAAATATAACACAATAATAAAATATAATAGAACAGTTACTAAAAAATCATCAATGCCATGGATAAAGAAGAAAACATTCACTGTTCATAAGGAGATTGAGAGGGCACTCAGTGAAAGAAAGTACTATTCCTGCTATAATTACATGATGTAACTCATTGCAGTAGCATTTTTTTAATCTTCTCAGTATATAAATGATTAAAGAAGAGATGAGATAAAATCATGAAGGAAAGATCCATGAATATCTCTGAAACACAGTAACATAATTGAAACCTCTGGTTCATCAAATCACAAACTCCTTTACTTGCCGACTAATGACGGATTACAGAATTTGGAGACTATACTGGAGAAAGATTACTGCATGTTTTCCCTCTTTCTTAAGCTCTTTCACAGACCACTTATAATTTGCCCCTGTCAGAGGCTAGATACTGGATTGGAGGTATCTTTGGTCTGCAACTAACTGCTGTATTTACTGTATCACAATCCTGGAAAAAAGCTTTTATTTTCATGTTCTATTGGCTGAGCTGGCTTCTGAATGAGACAAAGAATACATTCGTTTGAATGTTATAATAACATTTGCCCTAACTGAGAAAAATGTAACTGCTATATTCATGAACACATCAGGTTATTTTTGTTGGTTGCTTGCTTGGGGTTTTTTTGCAATATGCAGTATTTCTGTTTCATACATGAAAGACTATAGATTTTGCTACATTGCCAAAAATATCACTTTCTTTATGATATGAAAGGGTTAGCAGCTACAGGGTTAGGGACTAAAACCTTTTAAACACAAGTCATGTATACTTGACTAGGTGATTGAAGGAGGTCAGCTTGGCTCCAGCCTGCCTTTCTTTTATTTTTCAAGTTATTTATAGGTTTTCATGAAATAGGTTTGATCGAATGTGTTGTGAAGCCAAGTGGGATCAGAGAGTCCTCTGAAGAGTCCTCAGAGTCAGAGTCCTCAGAGTCAGAGGCCCCAACTCCTGCTCACACTGATGTCAGGCATCTGCCTCATCTAACAGCTGCATCTAGACACTTAGCTGGTAAAGCCCCCGGCAAGAGACCAGCCACGTTCTTGCTCCCTTTTCCAGGTTTTAGTTTTATTCCACCAAACAGCTAATGCAAGAGTTTAATTTGAACAACTCCTCTTCTAAAGAGCTTTGACACTGGGCAGCACTCTACACTCTCTCAAATCCCGCAATAGGCTTAATGTGCTCTGAGAGGTGGCGTGCATCTGACATGACTCCAGAAGAAGAGAGGGGAAGAAAAGAGCTGATCGAAGTCATTAGTGGGACTCTGAATCTAGCAGAAATGAAAGTCTCACACACTCCAACTGTTCTCTGCTGTCACTATGATTATTAACTTCATGATAACAATAAGGTTGTAAGCAAATTTGTAGCTCAGCTGGGGAAAAGATTGGAATAGACTACATCTTTTTCTCTCTCATTAAATGCTTCAAATACAGCTGAGAGGAATTTTAATATTTAAAAAGAGAGGTTCAAAAGCTATTTACTTCTGGGCAGCTTATTCTAACATCACCTCATCTTATTTTTTTCCTTATTAAGTAAATACAGGCTCATGGTTAACTCTTGGCTATTTAATGAATATGGAATTAATTTAAGTCTTTAAAGCATTTCCCCTTAAATCTCCTCCCCCCTCCTCAACACTGGCTTCATTTTCCTTCTCATTCCAGAGCTGCTAAGACAGACAAAGTCCTTTATTGATATTAATTGTAAAAATGTAGGATTTCCCCCTTTTCAGAAGACATGCCACTGCTTATCTGTCTGAAAACCATCACCATGTGTCAGGCTATTCAACTCAACAGAAACCTATTATGGCTGAAGGTCATGTTGTTGTTTTACTGTATGCCACTGTTGTTTAAGCTTTACCACAGAAATCTTTCATTTTTTCCAGCATGAGTGTGCAGTTTTGTGAGCTGAGGGAGGCTAAGAGGATAAGGAAGCAACACTTCTAGAAGGCACTTGTTCCCTGGTTAGTGAAAGGATATTGGATGAGTGATACACTGATACAAGCAAGAAAGTGTTCAAGAAACCAGGGGTTGGAGGCTTGTTGAAATTAACAAAGCCACGCATTATCATGAGTCAATACATATAATGAAGTGGTGAAAATAAAAAAATACTTAACAACTGCAAATTTACTAGTTTAAAATCTAATGCTATTTTTTTTTCACTGAATGGTTTTGTTGTACTATTGACATTATTTTATTTACTAAGGGTGGAAGTACTTCCAGTACATCCTCATTGAGCTTACTAAGTGTAAGAATATTTTATTTTGCTTCTTTCAAAACAATAACAAGTGAGGGAAGCCAAGAAATAGTCCCACTGCCTTTAATGAGGCTAAGGTTGTATTCAGAATAATCCCTTAACTATACGTAGTTAGTATGGTCACTATTTCAAAATCCCACTCAATAGTTTAGGCAGAAATCTCTTTATAATTAGTAATTGAACACTAATAGTACTTAAGGCGTACTAGAGAGTATAACGCCATTTTCAACCATATTTCTTCCTTGTGTGTCATACATATTTTCTCCAACATTTGGCTAGGCAGGTGGCCAGCAGGCACTGTCAAGATAATTTATGTCTCTTGTTTATTTGAATAATTAAAATAACAACAACACTGGAACCCTGCAAGTTTTGCACACCCCCACCTTATCCAACACTTTCCTGTTCCCTCTAGTTCTCCCACAGAAGAAATCCCCTGTAGAAGAAGGAGGTTCCTAACGAATCATTAAGACCCAGGGAAGCAGATCTTTGTGAAAACAACAATTTTCTGTTCTGCTAACAAACAAGAGAAGAAAACTCCCCTAACAGTTTACAAACCCACCTTCTGCTTTGTTTATCACATGGGCTCGCACCCACCTCAACGTGGCCTGCTCCTCCAGGGAGCCCAGCGGGTGTCCAGCTTCATCCAGCACTGCTGCTCTTGGGCTGCAGGCAGCATTTGGCTACCGACTGTGGCTACATATGTGGTACGTGTAAACAGCTCTCATTCATTGTGAAGGACAGAGGAGCCGATCCAAAAACTGCAATCCTGAATTTTAACCAAGAACAGGAAAGTGATCCAAATCAATAGGTTCTGAATCTCACTTCAACTCTCATCCTGTCATGGCTTCTCTGTGGCTACATTTGCCTACGTGCAATTGCCTCTGATGTCCACAAGACCCCACATGAAAAAAGTGGAGCTAAACTACAGCAATTGAATTATAGCAACTACAATTGCTACAAAATCCGAAGCATTCTCCTTATTTTGAGCAGAATACGTGGTCAGGCTAAGCCACGTAACATCACCGATTCTGGGGCAGTCAGAGTAATTTATAACAGTACTAGATTGTTAAATTGTCTCTACGTATTTTTGCCATTGCCTTTCTTTTCTAGACAACCCATATTTAGCTCGTGTTTCAGAGATTTTTCTGAGATGCACTATGGTGATGCTGCTGGCCTTGCGATGCAACACAGCTGAATTTTATGGGTGTCTTTTCATAGCCCTCCTGCACATTTTCAGAAACTGTCATGTGGTTTTAAAAGATGAGAAAATAAAGTGATTTAACTCAAGGCCTTTTGTTTTGTTTTGTTTTGTTTTTTGTTTGTTTGTTTTTGTTTTGTTTTTTGTTTTGTTTTTTTTTTTTTTTTAATGTCTGTAAAATCATTAGGAGCCCCAACTCCTGAGGTCACAAGACAAGGGCAAAGCCTAAAGTAATATAAATTGCTTTGCTGATGAGCACATTAGCTAAAAGAGGTCTATTTTTCCTGCTAAGCAGAATTAGTTTGTGCCAGTATGGGGCAACAAAACTGTTGCCATGTTAATCCTCAACACAGGTGGGTGGCATATTAATCCTGGTATTATTTTTTATTTTTTCATCTGAGTAATGTCCAGGAATCCAAGTTGCAAAGTAGCAAGTTCCTTCACTTAGTAAAAGATTTTAGATTATTGTGTTCTCAGAGTTCCTCCTGGTATGTTTTTTTCCTCAATATTCATATCTTGCTATGAATAGAAAAAAATTGCAATCAATAGATTAATGTTAATGTGATACTTGCAACATGCCGGCTTGCTCCCTTCTTTCAATAGAAAATAAAGGACATGCAAAGCAGGGTCAGAATTCATGGGGTATTATCGGTCACTCAGTTTCAAGAGTCAGAATATTCTGCCTATGTTATCAACTGATTCATCACATAACTGAATGTTTTTCTCTTTTTAAAATGCAGTATTTTGAAACTATACATATATTTCTTTGGGAAAGTCCGAGCAAAATCAGGTGTCAAGCATACATAGATGAGATGCTAAGATATGATAAACACATCTGACAGTTCAAAATACATTATTTCTTTGCTGTCTGTCTCAGTGAACTTCTGAAAGAGAAAATAATATTACCTGCTTTATTGTAAATTGTGTTGTGAGACAAAAGATTTTTGTTCTGCCCTGGTAATCGTCTTGTATTTCTGCTACTAGAAACATTGTCTTTAGTTTGGGATGTTTCTTGACTTCAATTCTACTTTGTTCAACATATCGATCCAGCAGCAAAAAGTTTTTATTTAACGAGGCTTCTCTGTTTTCAGAAGAATGTGTGCCTTCATGTTGGAAACCCTAACACCATCTCTCTAAGTTTATGTCTGAGTATACCAGTCTTGATGCTAAACCAACCTTTACTTTAAGAAAAGATATTAATTAAACTTCTCAGCTCAATTTGCCTTCTGAAAAAAAAACAAAACAAAAAAACAAAAAAACCCAACCAAACCAACCCCTCCCCAAAAAAACAACTAAAACCCCACCCAAACAAAACAAAAGAAAAAAAGGAAAGGAGGAAGCACTCAGTTCAGACAACTGGAATGACATTTCTGTAAGTATTTCTATTTTTGGTATTCTGCCTATAGCTCTGTGAAATCTATCCATTTGAAAGTACCATTCATTATTAACTGTTACAGCTATTATTTTGAAATGATTACATGACCATTTATTCCCTTATGAAGCTACTAGGATTCAAAGTTATTTACATACATACGAATGTTTATTCATATCTATTGATAAGTATATGTAAGTTTTTAAAGGGAAAATGCCTCCAATATCAGTATAAATACACTTCAAATTGTACAAGAGATTTAAAAATACATACGATTCCAAAGAAAAACACTTAAAAGTTAACTTTTCAAGGAAATAAATTATTTTAAAACTGAGCTGCTGCCACAGTAATCTATTTGATTCAAACATTTACCACAAAGGGAACCAACCTTACAGTTTTGCTAGAAGTAGCCCAGACACTCTGTGTTAGTTCAGGACCCTGTTTGGTTATTTCCTTTTATTAAGGCAACAATTACAAGGATTGCAGGTTAAAGTTCAGCTTATTGGGTATGATAGGTGTTTAGCCATTTCCCTGGCATTACTATAGGGCACACAGACAGGTTCCCATGAGTCACAGAGCTTTTTCCACCAGCAGGCATCAGGGCAGGTGGGTTTTGCTGATGCTGCAGCTCTAAATGGAGCATACCACAGGTGATGCTCATTACAGAAGCTATGGGGATATAAAGGAGAGCATGGGTTATTGCTGATGGTGGAGTGCCAAAGGTTAGTGAAAAGCTGGATTGTCTGCTGGACCAGGGTAGATAAGAACACAAAAGGGCACAGAAACAGATTTGAATACAGCCACTTATCAGTGTGCCTTTTAAACTACATTATGCTGCATATAATGGTGTGCTGTTAGCACTAAAATTGGGAGTCTCCTTTTATGAGTGTACTAATTTATTAACGTCAATTTGTGTCATGGTTTTAGCAGCTCCTTTAGTTTCCTGAGCCAAGAAGTAAGACACCAAGTCAGCTAAATTCAGACTGAATTCAAGTGGCTCTAGTTCTTTTCAAACAACTATTACAATCTGCTGATGTAGCTCTCTGTTGGCCCCTGTATTGTTTTCGCCACAATAAAAACAAAGAAGCACATATAAAACAAAGATGTTTATGATTTGGAATAAATTGTAGCTTTACTGTTCTTTATCACTGGGAACCAGCCAATTATTATGCAAAAGAATAAAAAAGGGTCATTTATATACCATACTGTTAAATTTTATATTGAGTGATATGATAAAATAGCCAACTGGGACAGTGGGTGGGGAATTGAAGGAATGCTAGATTTTATTTATGTCATGTTTATAGTTAGCTATGTTTATCCCTTTTTGTCAGTTAAATGAACATTAAATGGAATTATCTTGGATTTATAGTAAGTAATAAAGCAGATTTTTTTTTTCCATGACTTCTCAATTAGATTAAAGTATACAGCCACAAGTGCAAAATATGCACCTATTTATGATTTCTTTCCTGAGGCCATCTTTGTATTCCTCTCCTGAGACTGCAAGAATTTGGAAGACTTCGGACAAAACAGTGCATATGTTTACTGTAGCACATGAGTACGCATATTGCAAGACTGGTAGGACTGAAACATGGAATTTGGGGATCATAAAGGAGAATGGAAATGTGCAAAAAATGCTAGCATCAGACCTAAAAAACCCACCAAGTGGGGATTTCTAGCAGGAAGTAGTGTAAATTACTGTTATTTCAAAAGGGCCCTAGCACTGCATGGCATTGGTGGAAGAAGACTCAAAAATGCTTTGTTTAACCTTTGTGCTACCATGATTCACTTGTGCCTAAAAGAAGGGAAAGCTTAGAAATCCCTGGTAGAAGGATGGCTGGCTGCATATCACTGGCATAGACACTGACATATTACTCAGACGAGGATCTGACATCTAAAGCCAGGGGAAAGATTTACATCTCTTTTCATGGCACATGATATCCTTCAAAACTTCTTAAAATGGGAAGATACCGTTTCAAACCACACCTGGAGTCCTTTATTCTTACTTTACAACTGTGTCCTTTTTAAGAGAACACCCTTGTGAAACAAGGGAAAGGCAAGCAGGATTAAGTTTTGTGTTTTTCAAAACCGGTATGCCTCCAGTTCAAGATTTTCGGATTTAGTCTTGGCTGGTTTGTATGTTCATATACAAGATAAGGGTGAAAAAAAAAGATCAGTGTTTTGACTCAGTAAGTCTCAAAACATTCTGTAAGGCTTATACCTAAATATAGGCTCAGTGTATTGGATGCCATTTTTTGATTAGCTGATTAAATGTCTACCTGATGCTGTCACAAAAAAAAAAGCAGCAAAGGTCCAAATTCATTAAGATGATTTTGTGCCATCTCTCATCTTGCCTTCAACATAATTTTAGACTGGGTTTAACTTGTTGCACAAGGACTTCCTCACACGGCAGGTTTCTTCGGTAGTGCAGTGATTCTCAGCTCCAGCACAGAGATGCTGCCTAAAAGGAGTATAGCTGAGAAACTGCAAGACCTCCTGAGACTTAAGCAAGATGGGTAAATGATAGTGCTGTGGCTAAAAACTCTGAAAACCTGCTGTTTCTCATCATTTCTATTTACTCCACAGCTGAACAACGTTCATGCAATACTAATAGCAAAGATCATATTATTACAAGCTATGCTTCTAAACAGACTCAAGTTCTTATTGACAAACAAGTGCAGACTTTGAGGATTCAGCTTTGGTTTTATGCCAAACTGCTCTGCACTTTTATTCCTCAATTCTGCATGCCTGGTTTGTCCTTCATGTGTCTTACAGATAGATGCAATCAGGCAGCTATTGTTCAAAATTTTATCATTCATACCTTAACTCAAACAGTAGCACAAATTTTAAAAATCATCTTGTTTGCTTACTTTGGGGAAAATTCTCAGAAAATCCCTATTGCTGAAGATTTTCCTAGTTCACCTTTATTACAGAGAGTGAAACCTGTGCTTTTATTATGGCCTAGGATTTAAGCTATTGCAAAAAATAATTTCAGGGAGTTCTTATTTACATAGTATGGAAAGGTAATATTTAAATTCACAAGTACTGCAGATTTCTATTATTCATTAGCTGTGAATTACCCAGTGCCCAAACCCTATGTGCTTTCATTTTTTTGTCAATACAGAAATATCTTTGAAGTTTGTGAGACAAGGAAGGTTGTGGTCTTCAAATATCATTCAGAGCCAAGGAGACTGATGGAAGTCTTTGTACGCACCAGCGAAGTGGAAACTGCTCGGAAACACCTAACATCAGAAACTGCTCTGCGTTTTATACAACAATAACATTTCCAACAGTTTTTTGCATATTGAAGGTACATAATCCTCCACAGCGTCTTTCACCAACTAGACATGAAAACATCTGAAAAAAGAAATAGGGAATCCCAGGGAAATGTAAAGCTGTAACTAACCAATATCCATTTCTACCTGAAGTGCCTACCCTTGGTCTGGGTGTCCTCTCAGCAAACAGCACCAGAGCTGTCAACACCACCAGGTGCTCGACTTCTGTCTCCCCCCTCCCAGGATGCGGGGCTGTGCCATTCAGGGGAGAGAGACTCATGCCGAGGCAGCCAGCTTTGTTACAGAGCTTGTGCACTTGCAGATCTGCAGTAATGCACTTGCAGATCTGCAGTCTTTCCCTCTTCTCTTGCTGCTTCTTAACACCAGCAGCTATGATACTGGGGGATGACACTGGGGGTTACACCAGGCTATTTTAGGTGTCTGTATCATTTGCTTCAGAGACAAACACCCCTCTATATCGACTGTAAAGAAAGCACAGAGGAAATACATAGGACTAGTTTCCTGACACTGATGATTCCTGTGGACTGTGTAAAGCCCATGCCTCAAATAGTTTAATACTTCTGGTGCAAAATGTGCCTTTCCAGCAAATAGTATCTGGTGGCTTCCCAGAAGATCTCAGTGGTTCTGCCATTGAGAGAAGAAAAAGTTAGACAATGGAAAAAAGGCGGAAAAGTTAGTCAGCAAGTGTTGTAATGTCCAGTCAATAAACAAGCTCGCTCTCCCTCAGAAGCAATTAGTCTGTCTGTTAGCAAAGACTTCAGTAACGATGCATTTGCCAAAGAACAATAACCTACATAAAACTTATTTGTAGTTCAGGCAGTTTAACTAGGAATCTAAACCATTGGCAAATCCTCTTTTAAGTTTTAATTTTAGTTAATCTTCTCCTCAGGGCATGGAGTATGCATAGAAAGAAATTGTTATTATATTTTTCATGAGAGAGGAAAAAAAAAGAAAAAAATTTGGTAAAACTGATGGGGATGCAGAACAGTGCAGAGGCGGGGGTTTGGGGGGAACTCAGTACTGCAGATGCCTTCAGGTGAACCCTTGAGAGAAACTGACTTATCGGCTGATGGCACCAGAGATTGTGGGTGGATGAAGACAGATCATGAAAGCCAGATATCAAAAGAGAGATTGCAGCAAGCTATTAAAATGTACATTTATATTGCTAAATATTTTTAGGGTTGCTGAATTGAGACAGCTAGTAAACAGCACATCATGGAGAACATTGATTGAAAAGCTCACTGGGTTGGGAAAGAATTTTTCATTTCATAAGTCATTTGCTGTAACCATTCCAAAAAGTCAGCAGATTTTTAAAATTAATGAGAGTTGCTCCGTGATGAAGTCTGGCTTGATGGCCACTTCCTTCTCTAGGTTTTCTCTGGAGAACTGAACCTCATCCTTTTGTGCTGTTAGAATTTTTTGGTCAGTAATGCCAATTCGTTTGGCATGCTTACAGCATGAGAAATTATCCTATCCTGTTTATAAAATCCCATACAGATAGAATGCTTTACAGAGATTTGGAGTCCAACTCCAAAGAGCTTTTTCTAAAGAGCTGATACTATATACTGAATAAGCAGTGAACCAGAAGGATTGTTATTAGAAGAGACTACAAACAGTTTTAGGAATCTAGGCATGCCTTTTCTTACACATAATATGAACATTTATTTCAAAGTGACAGCTGACAGAACTGACTCAGTACTGACTTCCTCATTGCAGATAAGAAGTGTTGCAAGAGCACAAGCTTTCCCCTTTTTAAAAGTTTTCCTTATAGTAGGATCCTGAAAAACTTCCAGGACATAACATATGAAGGTGTGAAAATCTAACAAATAATAATTAACACCTAACATTTGTCAGGTTATTGGAAATCGTCTAGCCACTAATGTTCTACTGAGAATCAGCAAGGGCTGTAAGATCCAACCTGCCACCTGCAACCTGATTTGTTGCCCTGTAAGAGCTATTTTCTCTCTGTTGCGTGTAAGAGAAGTCCAGATGACAACACTGTGGATAATGTAAGTCAGATGGAATAAACACCATCCCTATTTTCTTGTGCATCAGATGCAATCTCAGTTATACTGCATTGTCACTGAAATTACTGCTGTACATAGCCTCATGAATGCTGAAAATTTCATTTTCCTTGTGCTCAGTATTACATCACATTAGAAATAGTATATGTGTATTCTGATATCCTGCTACTGTTGTTCTTGCCTTTTCCTACTTTTACTTAAAGCACTAGGAAAAACAGTGTAGTGATTTGATCAACTAATTTGCATATGCATTTTGCTTTGCAAATTATCTCACTATTCCAGAGCTTTAACTAGTCTGGACCACAAATCTGTAACAGTCACAGCAACTGTTTTGTTCTGTCAAATGAATGAGCTTTTTTTCAATTTCTCTTTTTGTTTCTTTTACTGAAATAAATGTAATTATGAGGAAAATAAATTTCCATGACAATCATTCAGAGTTGTAGTTAAATTCATAATGGTTTAATATAAGTTTTAATTTATAAAAAAATTTCTGAGTGAAATTTAAATGTAAACAGAAATAGCTTTTAAGACAATTTCATTCATAAATGTTTCATTCACAAAAAAAAAAGTGATTCCCAATCCTTTTTGTCAACAGTTTCTTTCACATTTACACATTGCACAATCAGGAATCTGAAACCTAAAATGGTTTCTTTATAAAGAAAACTTACAAGAGGATATACCCAAGGGCAATTGCCATTGGCCAAAATCAGCAAGCTTTTTCTGTGTATTTCTGTTTCCATTTACTTTTGCCTGATATGGTCTTCTCGAAGAAACAGAAAAGAATAAAAGCCAAGGAGAAACAGAAAAATGTGATAATGGAAATCCAAGGAGAGAAAGATAACAAGAGGGTAGAGGGGTATGACTATCTGAAGAAAGCTGGTAAGTAAAATAGAGAAGTTGCAACTCTCAGGTGGTGCACAAGAACAGTTGCGTATAGGCTTTTGTAAGTTTCCTTGTGGCTGTCTTTGTCTGGTTCATCTCATCTCAGTGTAGATACTCTTCTTACCTCAGTTCAGACTCCTCGTTCATGCTTTCTCCATGTGCGCCTGAGTGCCCAGCCTACTCTCATTCCTTGGCAGTGACCAAGATGGAGGACAGGCAAAGCTGTAGGGGGGAAAAAACCCACCTGCATGAAGATAGGTAGAAAGTACTATTGCAATGTATGGAGAGGCCTATATCACCTTTTGTGTCCAGAACTGCTCTGCTCTCTCAGCAACCCATGTTCCTTCCTCAAGCGCTTGATGCTCTTCACACCCTAACACCTTTCTTCCCTTATGCTTTTTCCACAGACCTCTCTACTGCACTGTGGTGCCACTGCCACTTCCATACTTTTTGACTCTTTTACTGCCATCCTTAGGGGGAAATTCCCCCTCCCTTGATGCTCACGTAAGTTCTGATCGTCACAAATCTCACCGCAAAATGGCTCAGATGGGAACACACCGCATTTCTGCGGCATTGCAAACATAGGAGATATTCTGCCCAGGATCCCCTTCCTCCTCATTTCAGGGGCTGCCTACAGTTTCCTCTTCCTCATCTGTCACATATGGGACACCAAATGCATGCAGCCTTCCTCTGCTGCTTCTGCATCAGGTTTTTTGGGTGTCTGATGTCTTTTTAGGCAGCAGAAACACAATCCCGATGAACATCACCTGATGCTGAAACCTGCAGCAGGAGGCAATGTGACACAGCACTTTCTCCTTTCATGATGGTTGTTCCTCTACAGCAGAGCCCCCTCCTTGTCCTATTTTGCTCTGGCCACCACAGACCTCAGCCCATACACAAAGCAGACCCACATCAGTATTTTTCAGCAGAGAGGGAAAGATGTGGGGTCTAGGGCTTGCTGGAATAGGAGGGAACAGAGGATAGCACTGCCTTGGCTCTCTTAGGCAGATTTCTGGGCAGGGAGTTGGTGGGCACTGATCAGTATCCAGGACTGGGATGTTGTGGTCACCCCAGCAGTATAAGCACCCTCAGTATGGCCTGTATACTGATGGAACAGCAATGGTGTTGGTATACCATCATATCCATCCCAGTGCCTCAGCATTCCCTGATCCTTCTCTTCTCGTAGCCCTGTGTCACCCCCTTCTGCCAGGCTGGGTACCTTCCCTGTCCCTTCAAGTGCAGGTCTCTGTACCAGGCATCTGTCCCCCTAGATCCCTCTCCCCTCTTCTGGCTGTCGTTTGTGTGTAAAGCAGTTTCCCACAGGCTGTGCCCTAAGTTGCAACTCTCATTCTTGCCCGTATCAGGCTGTCTCCACCCTATCTCTCAGACAAAGTCTAATCTCCTATGCTTTGTCTGGGCATAGACTGTAAACTCTTCAAATATGATGCTGCTGCTGTCATGTATTTGCTCAGTTCTATGTGGCACTGTTTTATAAAGGATCAAAACCATTGATTTACTTTCAGAACTATTAGTCTATTCAGGTACTAATTCAGTTGCCATTTAAATGACAATTGGGTTCACAGAATATGGCTTCCAAGTATTTTAATTTGATTATGAATCAATCCTTCCTAATTACTTTTACAAATAATTCCTATTTTCCAGCTGGAAGTGGAGATAAGGTTGTGTGTATATATATTTTGCTCCGAGACTAGAAAAAAAAAGAAGAAAAAAAAAGGTTTATTAATTGTGTATCTGATAAATTGGACAAAAGAGAGATGACAACTTTTAAAGAATTTAAAAGCAGGTCTGATTCTGGTAATAATCCCTTTATAAAAGCACTAATCGTATTAGCAGAAAATAATCTGTAAATAGTAAAGTGAATGAAGTATATGTCAGAGCAAGGGAGAAGTTTTATAATTTGGGGGATAGATAAGTGATTAACGCAGCGAGATGAATGTATTAAAAAAAAAAAAACAAACAACAAAACCAACAGAAAAAGCTCTAAATTCACAGCAGGTGTCAAAAAATAAAGATGGTCCTTTTTCACTATTTTACAATAAAGACATACACGGTTTAAAGATATTGGTGAGATAGTCTGCAATATGCTAAAACCAGGAAAATGAAATCAATTTTATTTAAAAATCTTTATGTCTATGCTATTTAAAAGCCAGTAACTTGAAAAATTATAAGAAACATTAAAACATCATAGTGCATATTCAAGTTCTTTTACGCTGCACACTCCCAAATGTGATATTAATTGACTCTGTGGAGGAGCTATATAAGCAATATGGATACTAAAGTATTAAATTTTAACCACCTACGAAAACTAAGCCAAGTCTTGCTATTTTTCCAGGTCTGTGCTGGAAATAGAGGGAGCAGCTAAGGTGTAAGACAAGAAACAGCTGTGGTGTGTGTAGCAGAAGAAAGAATGGAGCAGGGAGTAGCTGCGACTGTATGTGTTATGGAAAAATGCTATCTCTGGGGGTCTCTTTTCCTATGGAGTGAAAAAAAAATCCAAAAGGTTCTTTATAGGAATCATCTGTAATAAACCTCTATAAGACTTATGTTTCTTTCGGTTTTGCTCACTCCAAAATATAAACAGATAAAATCTTGTAGATACGTATAGACATGTGAAAAAAAAATGAAGGTGACCTTTGCTCATTTCTGGCTTTTGATGAACAAATTTATTGATATTATGCTTGGAATTACAGGAAAAAAGTATCCTATGCATCACACACTCCAACCTGTTATAGCTTGGAACAGGAACGATGCCTAGTGCTCACTTGACACTACGGTCGAGATCCTTTTTTACAGCTGATGAAGCACACAGGTAAGTCATCTGCATACAAAACTATGTCCCTGTTGCAATAGTCTGATCAAATGCAACATAAATATAGCTCCAAATAGAAGACATCAGCTGTGATTATGACCTTTTGACTCCAGTGACAGCAAGAAGAAATGTTGCATGCTCCTTGGCTGTTTCCTCGTTTTCTATCTTCTACAAGTCACTTCACTGCCAGTCTCTTCTCAGGCTCCCTAAAGGTGATTGGAGTAGCCAAAGGCAGTCCCAGTGCTTCCCTGGTTAATGTGATAACAGAACTAAATAGGCCACGTCTGTGGAGAAAAGCAAGATGCCATGTTCTATATTTGCACTGTGAGCTGACCAAGAAAGCACAGTGAAGGCCACCACAAAGCTGCTCTGAACTGCAGATCCCTTCCACACATACTGTTACACCAAGTCAAACTTCTGAGATGTTTGCATCTCCTTTACTTCTGCGGGGACTAGAAATTGACTTTTGCTAGGATTTAAATTACATGCATCTATTTCAAATTCAGTATCAAATGGGGCAGCTGAAATAAGAAAAATCAGAATAAATAAAAGTTAACATTTGTACTGCCAGTGCAAATATAAATTTTCTTTTTAATAGTTCAGCCATACAGCCTATTCAGCAAAACACTTTCCAAACCTTATTGAAATGAACAGGACTTATGTACATATGCCTAAAGTTAGGTACCTTTTAGCTAATATTTACCTAGGTTCAAGTAACTGTTGGGTTTTGCACAATAGCTCAGTATATAACATTCACATGACACAAAATGAATCTTGAGTTCTCTAATAATTAAGTATCTAGTCCAAGTTATTTCACTTACATTAAAACTGTGGGATATTTCTAGGTGCATACACCAACCATTTCCAGATGCAGTTAGAATAAGGTCCGGATGCACATCAATACTCCTCTGCACACTGGATTCAACTGGAGGTTAGTTACGCATGCTATGCTAGAAGGTGCATTCTACAGTCAGGACGGTAAAAGTGCAAGGCACACCTCACAGTCCAGCAGGCCCTAGACCATCTGCCCCTCAAATTAGATTCAGCTGTAGACACCTATTGTACATACATGTTTCTGTCTCTCTCCGTTGGTGACAGATAACAACTTCTATCACAATGGTTGTGTGCAAGGCATCTCATTCACTGTGTGGGAGAAGAGGTTTTTAGTGCTAGTTTAAGGAATAAAAGGTTTTGAAGTCTTCTTATACAGTCCAGAAATAGATACACATTTATTTTAAAACTGGAAAATGCATCATGTTGAACTACAATATCTCTCTGTTACTGCTATTTAGATGAAGGGACATAAGAACTAAGTTTAGACTGGGTGGGTTTTTTTGCTGAACAAGTCCCAACACTGTGCAAATACTGAAGTTAGGAGAGATAACCACACATGTATACCTACATCTACAACATTTTGTGTTTAATATATAAAGATACATTCAGACAGATTTGCATTTGAGTTATTTTGCTATATGATAGACCTGTTTGCTTACAGATTCTGCACTATTCAGTAAAGCAACAAAAGCAAAAATCAGTTCGTCAAGTCAGTTCGTCAAGTCAGGAATAGAAGTGTGATCTTATAATTTCATTTTTTCTCTTTTCTCCAGCTGTTTTCGGCATACTGAGATGGTTTCACATGTTCTTTGGCCTCCTAAAATGGCTTTAATATAACCTGACACAGACAATTTCGGTCTAACAATAAAGGAAATCAAAATCCATAATGCAGAATCATTCAGAGCTGCTGGGATTTTAAAATCCCATGCCCTTTAAGGAACTTTCAAAATAAATGAAATGTTTTATTAATTCTAACAGCTTAATGTACAGAACTAATAGAGGTATAGTCCATCCATCATAAAAATCTTTGTCTTCTCTCATAATGCACTAATTTCTTTATACAGACAGATTGTGTGAATATGTTTGTATGACACTTTTTTCCACTCAGATCAATTCTAAGACCTCTGATCTAAAGAAAATCATCTTTCTAAATGGAATACTAATTTTAGCTAAGCTGCTTTTGAAGACTATGCTCTTTTAAAAAAAGGCAAAGCTCCATACAAAAGGTAGGGAGAAGAGGGAGAGTATGGCTGATGAAATGCAAATGAGGCTTTTCTCAGACAGCTGGCTGCTTTGGGATGACATGTGTGATGAATGGCTCTTAAAACATGAGCAGGCATCAAGCTCCAATTCAGTGTCAGACCGGCAGAAACAGCAGCATTACTGGATGCTTCCTTTAATTAATGCAACACTTCTGCATTAGTCCGGACACTGCCGATAAATGGGAAAGAACTGATATCAGTGGTAATATCAGAAATCTTTCAACCTTGAAGCTGGGATGCATTAGCCAAAAGCTGTGGTATCGTAAAAGGTTTAATTGTATTTGTAATGTACCAGTGCACCATGACAAAAATGGGAGATAGTGTAGGCAGGGCAAAGTAAGCCAGTGATAAATGAGTGTGAGTGAGTGATTATAAAGCAAGGAGAAGTGTGAAAACAGACAATAGACAGCGAAGGGGAAGGGGGCAGGGATGGGGGAGTTATGATAGCAACAGCTACTCCAGTGTGAAAAGTAGGTAATGAGAGAAACCTGGTTATAGTTTTAAACAGTGCTACAAGCACAAACAGTTTAACATAAATCTTTCCCCCTAAATAGGTTTCATTGATGAAAGTGAGATTTACCACTGCATCTACTCCTAGCAGGACTTCATGAGGAAGGCTTTGCTAGCCAGTTATCTACTACAAAGCATTACAACTCACTAAATCAAACACACAGCACAAGATTTTCTATTAATTCCATACCAAAGTAATAGGATACACATATTGTTCATCCGTTGTGCTTAAAATTATGTTTTCTGTCACAACATACCATAAAACTCCCATGCAATTTTTATGCTGTCACATAGTCACCAAGTAGCAGTATGTAATAGCAATAACAGATTTCTTGAGATTATTTGGAAATAAAAGCTAAACCTCCACTGAAAGTAATAAGACCCTATGACGTAGGAAGGCTAGAAAGCATTGATGTACAAAGTATTCATGTTTTGTGATTGCCATCAGTTCTAAAGAATCCATCTTCCTAGCATATAGGCTAAGGCACATAATTAAGATTAACAACAAGTTCTGGTGAGGTTCTTGAAAATGGCCTATGCTTAGTGTTTCTGAGAAAGGTGAAGTATTCCCGTAATGTACTCGAAGTGATTTGCTGTTTCTTGATGACACCTTTATTCATGTGGTGGCCTTTTGAAACCATTCCAGTTGTTCTCTCCCTTTTTTATGCACACATGAAAAGTATTTACTGTGTGCAACAAGTATTGACTGTGTAGGTTCAACACTGTTTTTTAACTCCTTTGAATTAAACTTTGCTCTATGAAGCAAAAAAAAAGTATCTGTTGTTTTTTAAGGTGTGCAGCAAGACGACTTATTGTCAATGCTTATTTTAATACTTGGGGAGACATTGGGAAAACACCTTTTCAAGCATCAAAAACAGATGCTGGAACTAAATATTATGAAATACAGAGTGCTTTATTGACCATAGAATATTAAAAAAACATTACACCTGTATTAGAACATAGGTGACAGGTTACCAGTTAGGAAAGTACCAACAGTTAAGAGCATGTATATAAACACACACATATATATGCGTCTCTGAACTGAGGTTGAAGACGTTAAAACATCCTTTTGAACTTTTTTTTCCAACTATAACATGCTTTATTAAACATAAAGCACTGTTGAAAAACAAAATCAAAATATAGATATTGAAGTGTTTCTTTTTACCAAATTTCTACATTGTGTTCCTTATTAAAATAATTCTGTATTAAAATTACTATGCACGTATATGTTTTGATACTAACAGAAGTGTCTGAAAAAAAGGAAAAGAAAGCTGGCCAGTGTTACGATATGAAAGGTTTTCCCAGGAGAGAAGGGGAATAGCAGGTTAGCATTTTGTTTCTTGCTTGATACACCATTTTTGTTAAATCTTTTAAGTCTGGTTTTGCATTCTATGTCTTTTGGATAAAACTACAGCTACCATAGTTGCAAAATACCTATGTAGCTCCAGAAAGTTAATTGGAAAACAGCTCCGTATTGATTATCAGAGCAGCTGAATAGGGAAGAGGGTCAAAGGGATTTGGATCAAAATAGACTTTTTTGCTAAGAAATATCCAAACAAATAGAAAAGCAAATGAAAACCAAACCACTCAAACAAACAGAAAAATACCAAACCCACAGACATCATAAATTACCACTTTTTAGTGAGATGCTCCTTACTAGCCATATTTTCAGACTAATCAATTGGCATAGGCCTGACAACAGCAGTACTGATATTTACCTTGTGTGTGTTTATTTCTAAGGCCTGGTAGCTATCCCAAGAAGCTTATAAGCCTTGATGCTTCCAAGTGTCCTATCACGTCAGTAGCTTTCCCAGTGAGGAAGACATCAGTCTACTTGGCTTCATAATTTTTGCGGGCAAATACTCCATTATAATCTATTGAATGAATTTCAGTGTTTCTGCAATATTGACAGTAGTCATGAAACAGGGGAAATATAAAGGCAGTCATGACCTAGCTCATCTCAAACTTAGTAGTCAGTACTTATCATAATGTACATCTACTCAGTCCGTTTCCATTCTTAATTCTCCGTGTTCCTGTAGTTTAGTTTAGCTCCAATATTATTTATAAAGTTCTTACCACATGATAAAGAGCCTATGATCCAGCCACTCTCTTCAGCCTACCATCAGGAAGACCATTTACTGTCCTCCCTTGCTTGTCTAATATTTAATGTACAGGAGAAAGCGTTCATTTCCACTAAATGAGAGATGCTATTAGAAGTGAAGGCTTCATGCTCAACCAGGATCAGATAATGATATGCTTACTCATGCTTACCACATTAGGAAGTTTTAATACAACTACGTGAGGATCAGGTGCTAATCGTTGGAACAGCATCAGATTGCAGCCCATGATTTGGCTTGCTCCTTCTGCAGAGCAGCTATTCAGCACTGGTGACCGAATGCTATCCATCTCTGAAAATTCAGGAAGACAAAATAAGAATAGGAACAGAATTTAAAAGATCCCTAATAGTGTAGTTGCATGGCCAGAGGAAAGCCATGAGGTAATTGTCCCTGCACTCCATGATGGTTGGGGCACTGGCTGTGCAGATAGCTCCTAACAATCCCCCATTATGCTCCTGTCTCATGGGATTTTACTTGGACAGCATTTTCCACTAATGGATGCTGGTCATGAACAAACAGCTATAAATCACTTTGGCCAACTTAACCCAAAGACAGGTGCCAAATTCTAGTGTCAAACTGTCTAACATGCATTTCCTAATAAACAGAAATGGTTTTTAGCAGAAAACAAACAATCAGCAACATGGATGAAATCATCCAACCGCAAGGAGAGACCCAGATGGCTTTGAATTTTCTGGTAGAGTCCAGAGCTCCAGTGATCTGACGCAGTGAGCCCATGCTCGAAGAGTATGGAGGGATAGACATCCTTACTGTTCTACTAAAAAAGGTGTAAGAGTGTTATCAAGTGCAAAAACTCTGATGAAAGAGAAATATCCTAAAGATGGAGTGTTTATAGGAAAGATTTTGATGTAACAATTCCATGCAGAAAAAACCATAATATATATAACACATGGTTTATGTAACAAATATTGTTAAGACTATTTTCATCATTGACTAATATTCCTAGTTCCCTGAAATCTCATGGTGAGATGTAAAGATGATCTTTATAACCCAGTTATATGATCTACAATATTCAATACTGACAAGAGGTCAGGGGTTCAGCTTAAGTAAGATTCTGAGAATGTAGAATCTTATAATCGTGAGCTGAAATCATTTCGGGGCAGCAGAAGTTTTGAAGAAAATTTCAAAGATTATTATAATAGCAGATACTTGAAACCACACATTTTCCTATGTTTTTAATAATTATAATCCAGGCACTCATTCAAGGAGCTGGCCCTATTTTCCTTGTACCACTGACTAGACAACATAAAAAGCAAATGAAATGTGGTAATTTTTTAATTCATAACAGCTTTTGGGTTTTATTTATTTTATGTTTCAGACAACAGTGTTTTGAAATCATTGTGAATGGAGCCTGTGCTTGGTTGGATGATGAAACATACAGCAAGTCACATTTCATTTGGCGCTTCATCATAAAAGTTTTTCATGGAGTAATAGATATCTAGAAACCTCTTCAGTAAAAAAGAGGCAGAGGGAAGTATAACTGAATACCTAAAACTCCTTTAAGCAGGAATCTAGTAGTTGATAAATCCTTCGGAACAGATGGTCTTCTTAGTTGATTTAAGGGATACGAGGTCCCTGGGAGCAATTGCTCCTGGAACATCAACTAATTCCCATTCTTCACGTTCCAAATTCTGCATTCTCTGGAATGCTGCTAATTGTTTTAACTTTGGCTCCATTCTCAAGAGAAACGTAAATAATTTCAATTCACTACCAAAGTGAATCATTGGAACAACTGAATTTCTGTGTTCTACTTATTGACCATTTTGCATGCTTGGGTAATCACATCAAAATTATTTTGAAGGAAATCAGAGAAATACTCCACGGTTGAATCACTTGTATAATGCACAGATGCTTTCATGCTACCCCCACATCCCCACATGAAATATAAGAAGATATGAGGTGTGTGCTGCAAAAGGTGATGTGAGTCAGAGAACAGAAATGGAAAGCAAAAAACCTAGTGCTTGGCCTATGGCTAGTCAATTTGCTGCTTTATAGACATTTTTATTTAGGTCATAAACTCTTTTTGGACAAGGTCTATCTTGTGCCATTTGTTCACACAGTGCTTTCCACTGTGCTGTCCTTAAAACAGATCTCTGGATGCTATTGAAATACAAATATAAAAGATGATGAAACACCACATCGGTCAGAATGTTATCATAGTTCATCATTGTTTTCTTTTTCTGCATGGCCTGAAAATGTCCTGCATTAAGATCTGGACATAAAACTCCTCCACGCTTCGAGAGGATGGCACAAAAAATCTACCCTTTTCACTACAGGAGGAGATTAATCAAACTCAAAGAGCTGTGAAAATCAAGATTCAAATAGACGTTTCTTTTGTTTTGAGCAGTTACGCTAATCCCTCCTGAGCGAAGAAGTGGCATGAACCAACAAGCAATCAGGTACAATACAGATAGTTTACTTGGTTTAGTCAGCAAAACACTTTTAGCTTTCCAAGAGAATTATTATTACTGAGAATTTTTATTATTGCTGTTGTTATTTTTCTTTTACATGCCTATTTTGACAAGACGTTACCTGACAGGCAACACTTGCACAAAAATAATAAATTTATAAATCATCTTTAACATGATAGTTTCACACCTTGCTTGGAGTAAAACACACTGTGTTATCATAATACTACTATGTCAATTTTAAGATTAATCCATCTGCATTGTACATTACTGCATTATATGCATCATTACACTGTAACTGTAAGAAGGAAAATTAAGGTGTGATAAGACCTAAACATCTTCATAACAATTTCAAGTTTGAGGACAGACATGTAAGATGCAATTGTCAATTACTTCACACGTTCATTTTAAATAATAGTCTGCATTAGGAAAAACAAACATTGGGTATGTCTGCTTTCCAATTTTTATTTTGTTTTTGCATCAGGTTTTGGCTAAATCCCTATTCCAGGACTAAGTGAAAAAAATACGTATTTTTTTTTTCTGCATTGTTTTCTTCCAGGAGTTTGGCACCCCAAAATTTCAGGGTCAAAGAAATGCAAAAATTCAGAAGAGGAATTACAGTTGCTCACCTGAGATGATCTGCCAACACACAATGACTTATCTGAAGAACAGAATGGTTAAAAATTGCTCAACTTTTAGAAAAAGTTCATTTGTTCATTGCAAGACTAAATGACATTTGTTATTTTTTTTCCATCAATTAATAGAGAAGCAGTGCTGCAAAGGGAAATCCTATTTCCTTTGATTCCTTATCCAAATAATTAATAGTTCAGGAAAAGTTTGACCTCTGATTATTTCATATGGTATAATATCTGACAGCTGTCTTAGGCTGAGAAAATCCTGGTGAAGAAACTCACTCAATCTTGAAGTAACCTCCAAAGGCTCCAAAACATTCAGCAGCCTTCAATTGTTCTTCCATTTCTCTTCGCTCAGGGGTGAAGCTGTAGTGGTTGAAGTAGATGCACTGTGGGGGTACAACTACCTTAATTAACTCCTTAGCTCAGGTATTCTGACCATCTAGTAAGATAGATGAATGTTATACATCACCTCACCACCATCAATTGTTCACCCCATTAGAGCAGAGCAGAAAAACATAGACAAATGATTTATTCATCAAAAAGGAACAGGTTCAGCTGACCTGAAAAATAGTTGCAAAACTGGGTCAAATCCATCAAAAGGTTTCTTCTGGATTTCTCTCTCTCACACACACACACACACACAAGTTGCCTGCAAAAAACAAGACCTGGGACTCACCTTTTTTTGGTAACGTGGTTGGGACAATCATGGATGAACTGAGAGGGACCAACATTCGTTTTTCTGTTCTGCTTGGACCCATATCTGCTGATTCTGGCAGGCCCAAGCCACCAGACTTGACAGATTCTCACAATACCCTCTGCTACGGCTGTCCTACATGGTTTGAGGTACATAGATATTTATTGGGGCCCAGAGGAATGAGAGTTACTCTCTCAGCTATGACTAGTGGTGGAGATCGTGAAATATCAGTGCATCAAGTCTGGAGTCAATGAACTTGGGTCTCCTACTTCTTAACTACCTCAGCTGTAAGCTGACAAAGCTTCCTACAGTTCTGTCACAGCAGCTATACCCATCTCTTTAACTCTTCTGGTTAGCATTAATTAAAGATTCCCCAAATAGTACCAAAATATTTGCTTTGGGACAATGGGAAGGGTTTGATCTATCCAGAAAATGTTAAGGAAGAGAATGGGATAATTCCATATTGGAATGTTGATAAGAAAAAATGAACAGCGTCTCTCTTCAAAATGTTCACATCACAAGTCAGCAGACAAAGCAGTTCCTCATCGGTACTCTCCTGTCCCTGACTGACTTATAATGAGCAAGAGGGCAGGTAGTCCCTTTACAGAAAAACACTTCCCGCACACCCTTATTCCCTCTAACACCAGGTAGATTGGATTCTGATTCAAACTAATTTGTTCACTGGTAATGAGCTATGATATCATCACCTAAATATAGAAATAAGTATTCAATGAACATTTTAATAAATGCAGGAGTGAAAAAGAGTGTCTTTTACCTAGCCATAGCCCTTTTAAAAAACTAAAGATCTAATAATGGAAGTTGTTTCTTCTAGTGCTTCTAATGAGATAATATTAATAGCTTTCAATCAATCAAATTAACTACCTGATGCTGAATATCCACTAACTCAGATCCTATGCTCATTTTTATTCTTTCTTTTTTTCAGTAGGACACCTAGTGCATTGACACTTTAAGGACTGTGTTCCTGAAATAAGGCTAACAAATCCTATTTAGAATGTCATTGCTAAAAAGCATTAAATTCTCAAATGTTTTTCACAGGGTGAGAAAGGACTCCTGTTAATTTGACAGAGTACTAAAAGGCTACAAAACGTTGTCCTATTGGAAGATCATAACAGATTCTGACAGTCATTTCCCAAAAGTATGGAAAAAAGTTATCTTTAAAAAAGATGTTATTAAAAATAACTGTAAATGTTCACTGTCTTTCTGTTCCTATGAACTTTTTAGCAAAATGTTTCTAAGCCTTGCAGTATCATTTGGAAACAGTCACAAGTTTGGGCAAATCTGACTGTGTAGGTTATAAGAACTGGGAGTGATACATGAGAAATTGCCAATGGTGTTAGACTGTCAATGACAAAGAATGACAGAAATGAAGATAAATGAATTGTGGTCCATGACTCATCTTTTTTCTTCATCTGACTACGCGGTCAGAAGTTCACCCAAATCGACATATCACTAAAGGCCAGAATTTGAAGTATATGGTATTCAGAGAATTATGAACATGGCAACAATTTTACCAGGTATTTATGTGCTTTACTGAGTAGGAATGATCACAAGCGTGTAATCAGCTGGAAACACTTTGTGAACTTGTTGTCTAAACCTTTAAACTGGCACATCATTCCATTTCTTCCAGTTCTACTACAGTATCTCGATAAAACAACTAATTTCCTCATCTATGTGAAGAGGTTTTCCCTATAACACCTTCTAACAAATTTTATTCACGCTTTCTCCCTTTCAATTTGATGTTGGTTACTAACTTAACAAGAACCATAAATCAGGTAATTTCTTATATGCTTTTACTCAGAAGTTTTAAATCAGGATCGGTAATTTTGATAGCCACTTATGAAGAGATAGACAGTTACAGGAACACTTTTCCCAAAATTTCACTGATTTATGATTTGTTTAATAGAAAGCAAGGAGAGCAAAAGGTCTAGAACTGTAATAGCAATGTTAAATATGCAGCTGCCTCAGCCAGCTAGTCCCAATTCGATCAGCTTGGTTCTCCTCCCTAAATAGTTTCTATTCCTTCTGGTCTCCAAATATTTCAGCCCATTTCCTTCTTGATCCCTGTTTTACAGAAGGAAAACAAACAAACAAACGCCTACCAAACATTTGGATAATCTTCTGTTTAGATTTAAAAATCTAGGTAAACTCTAATTCCCTTGTAAAGTTAGGAAAATGCACTTCAAAAAAATTGAATTTTCACTGTGAATAATGACTTCTTGATCAAAATGAAAAGGTGGTAACAAAAAACCCCTTGTGGTATTATATAATTTCTCTCAAGAGACTGAAGTCCAGAATGTATGAGTTTGACTAACAGTAGTATTCATTTTTGCCTAAACCCCTCATATTTCTAATCTCAAGATAACTTTATAGTCTTCATAATTGTTGTTGCCTGAATTTTTAAAGTCAAATTCTGACATAATTGAGCTGGTTTTTGAGAGGAAAAAATTCATCAGCAAGACTTCTTCCCTAGAATTTAGCTCACAATCAGATTTTTCCTGGTTGAAGAGACTTCACTGGAACAAAACCAAGCTCTGCACAGTCTTCAAGGCATTCACACTGTCACCTAGACTGTGGCAATTGCATTCTGGTCCTAAACTCCTTGTGTATCAACAGACCTTGTTGTGTAATATTATACAAGTTTGTATTTCCATATATATAGGCCTTGATTCTGCAATCAGATCCATTTGGACAAAAGCCCTTTGTCTGGGGAGAATACTCATGATTTCAAAGTATGGCCATCTGTTCTGAGATTTTGAAACTAAGGCTGCATGACAATAATTGTTTTTTCTCACAATAGAAATGCTATACAATGCTTATTACTTATTGTACATTACTACTGTAGATGTTGTGACTAAGTTGAGTTTTTATTTTGCACAAAAAAAGTATGGGATGAAAGACTTGTTACACTGTGAGTACAAAAACAAAAGTTGCAGATAGCTGAAGAGCTCAAAAGTTCCATACCAAGAAACAACTGATCACATCTGATTGTATTGTAGTTACCTACCCAGCAGAAGGAGACTTGGATGTCTATGTTATTTATTATTTATATTATTTCTTGTCCAAACATTTTTTCCCCTCCTCCCTTCCATATACATACACATATGCCCTGTTTCTGGGTTTGGGTTCCCTTTTTTTTTGGGGGGGGGGGGCAGCTGCATGGTGAATTAAAACAGATCTAGTGTATGGGCATCATGCAGCTCTAGTGTTGCATAATCTCCTTTTCCCAGGTGGTATTAATAATCATTAGTCTGTTGTATTGAATAATAAAAGAAAATCCACGAAGAATTAATCAGAGAAATTAAGTTTGGGGTCGATTTCTGAGTAAATCATAATCTATACTGAAAATGCTCTGTCCAAAGATAACTGGGGGGTTTTTTTGGGTTTTTTTTTTTTTTGTTTTTGTTTTTTTTTTTTTTTATGATGTGAGAAGCCAAATGCCCATGAACAATAGGAATATTCTCTAGCTTCATCACCAAGTGGTTCTTTTTTGGTCAAGATGAAGGCTTTTATCAGTCAAGCTCTCTGAAGCTCCAGTTTCCATCTGTCTGCACACTCTGCATAGCACTAAAAGGAAAGAGGAATGTTGCACATGTATATGTATTTCTCATTACCCTCCCAAGAGCATTTTAGCTTTATTTTGTAACTGTGCTAAATGTGCAAGAGCTGCCAAAGAAATAGAACTTATTGCTTAAAGCAAAAATATGTCCAGTTTTGCATCCACAAGCACCTCTTTTTCATAACCAACCAAAATAAGGATGTAGCTCATCATTTGTAGAATCTGCTACTACAGTCAAAGATTCAGACTTCCTATAAGCAAAAGAATGAGGTTTTTTTCCACATTACATTCAACTGACTGAGCAGCAGCAGTCTCTTCGTTCAGCGCATACAGGGAGAAATCGTTTTGAAACATAGCTTGGGAGTTTTCAAAAATAATGTAAGTCACAAAGGCAAAGGTAGGAAGAATTATTCTGTTTCATTTTTTAAGTGCTGCCATTCAGCTGAAAAGATCTTAGCAAATTATTACTAAAATGATGGAATAATTTATGAATTCTTTTTTTCAGATATCTAAACCTATCTTGGAAAAACAGCCACTTATTCGTGAGGATGTGTCAGTAGATTCAATTTTTATCATCTGATTTAGTCCATTCTAACCAACAAAGCACTACAGCATATGGCTGATTTGAAGACTTTGCTCAACTCAGCTAAAATCAACAGAACATACCTCATGCATAAGGATATTAGTGAGGAGAGATGGACTTAAGCATGCACTTAATGGCCTTATTGAATCAGGGTGTGGACAATTTGATCTGTGTGGGCAGGCCCCAGTAAACATGAAATCTCACTGATATCAATGAGGTTTTCTAGGGGTCCAAAATTAGGGGGCTGTTTAGTAGGTGGACAAAAATGTGCAGTTTTATGCAGCTTTTAGATAACAAAGAAAAAAAAAACCAACACAGCAGAGCAGAACAGACATGAAAACTGTATGACTTATGCATTTATATATATTTTTAAACATTGCATATAGATGCAAACAGTGTTGCATCTGCTGGCAGAAATGTGGTTATTAAAGCCACCCACCAATAGAACTTAAGGAAAGTTAGATGATGAATTGCAAGCAGCTGCATCTTTACTGCACAGTCAGGATTTCATAATAAGCCTGTAGGTAATGCTTCTCCACATAATTTTCTTTCTCAGCTAAAAAAGAAAGCCTTTCTCGGGAAAACCTCAGAAATATATACCAAAAGCTGGGTCCCACAGGGAATTAAAAGAGATTTGGACATATAAACTATCAATTAAATGCCTAATTTAGACCCTCAAAAAACACACCTAGCCCTAATAGCACTGCAAAACCGTGCAACCCAACAGAAGAACCCCCTAAGTGCCTTAGCACGAGAAAACAGTCTGCCACTTTAACCATTTGGCCTGATGGTCAGGACACATACACATGCTTAAACGTAAATTCTGTAAACATAAAATCTGACAGATATCAGAGCAGCTCCTAGAAAAGGTAATCAGCGTGCAAAACCTCAGCCCAGGCTGACTGCCCCACAGAGTGCTAATTAGGGTACTCTCCTGGGAGGTTGGGGTTCAAATCCTCTCAGATAAAGGATGCTGATCAGCATCCTCGATGTCCTTATCAGCCAGTGAATGCACAAGTAAAGCACCCATGCCAGTGTTTAACAATATAGTCATAAACCCTCATTCCTTTTACAAAAAAGAGACTTTCACCCAATTTCTAGAGATGGTTCAAGGGTAAGAAGGGGAAGAAAAGGCTTTGTATTAAGTACATCCTATCCAAGAGCAGAATTTCCTATTGATTTTTGTAAGCTCTGCATTTTTACAGCACCCAAAGCTCCTCATGAGCAACATACGGAGCCTATGCACTGCTTTGGTATTCTGCACGGCTCTTCCATATTTAACTATGATAACACTCTAATCTTCTTTGTATAGCTGAATTTTTCCCAAAATATTTCTAAATTGTTCCTTTGGCTACATTTCAGGCAAATTAAATATGTCCAGAGAGTCAACGAAGTATCATAGTGTTTTAGTCTGTTTAAATATTTTAAAATGCACATACAAAATAATTGTTCAGGGCCATGTTAACACTGAATCATTATGTATATAGAGAGCTTTTATTTTCTAAGTGGTATTTATGAGAAAATGTGAAGTGTAAGAGAGAAAATAAAAAGCGGATAGATTCAACAAGTGAAACATATTAAGATATTCAGTATCCCACTCAGTCTTTTGGCAGGTCAATTTCTGCAGCTCCAAGAAAGACACAAATGTTCTCTGTCCTGTGCAGTAGGTATTACTCCATGGTAAACCCTGCAGCCCTCATTCCTGGATGAGGATCTGATGGTCAGATGGGTGTATGCCAGGAGGAAACATGCAAGTGCAGCTGCCCCCTTCATGTCTAGATTTGTTTCAGAAAGAAATGTTTGTTCCAACAGCTGACATTGCCCCTTTATCAGAAAGCCAGGATAGATGCACGTATCAGACCTGGATATACAGCACCATTGAGTACCGTTTCAGCATTCAGTTACTAATTTCATCTAGGTTTATGTATATATTTGCACACATAGCTGTACAGTCTTACCAGAATGGAGACTAGTTACAGAAAGCCATTTTCTCCTGTAGCTATAGGGGAAATTGTTGCTATGCAAGTAGCATCCAAAGCAGTCCATTAGTCTTTGGGTGGTATTCCTGAAACTCAATTAAGAATACAATGGGAATAGGTAGTTAAGAAAGTGTTCCAGGAAGTTTCTGAAGTATTGCAATTGCTGTATATGTTGGAAATAAAGTTTTCTTGCCTATTAAACCTAAATGCTATAAGACTATTTTTAAAATACTCACAAAGGAACTACAAAGTTTTTTTAAATTGTTCCTTTCTCAGGTGGTAAAAGATGATGCCTTCGGTTTTGGTTTTAAACTCTGGCCGGTAAAATAAATAAGATATGCGAGAATCACAGAGGTAGATAGGAAAATTCATTACCAAGTTAATTGCTAATTAGTCACAGAAATTCAAAAGCATTTGAGCTTCTCTTTCTGAAAGTGGCTTTGAACCGAAAGTCTCTTATTCCATTTACCAGAGTTTCGAACAGACATTGCATCCCACCACACACCAGCAAGAGGGCTGACTCTGCCCACCTCTCTGATGCCCTCCTGTCCAGGACCTTTCAGCAGGCCAGCAGATATTTGTGTCCCCATAGATTTGAGGCACTCTAAAGGCATTGTGCTGCATATAGTGTTATATGTCTCTCCACAGTTCTGCCATTAGGCAGTCCCTGCCTATTTCTTAAATGTGAACCTTCTGTGAAAATACCTTTGGGTCCCAGGAAGGACAGTGCTCTCTTAAGCTACTTCTGCAGTTGCCTCTCTCTCTCCTGGTGGCTGAAATCACTGTGTCCCTTTCCAGAAGGAACAACAAACACCACCACTAGCAGAGCAGTGCTCAGCCCAAGGGATGCCTCCTTCAGGCAGTCAAGTGGGTCTACTTCATTGCTGTGGTGCTCAAGAAGATGACCAAGAAAGGGTACATGACTGTCTAGTAAGAAAGGTTTGACCAACCACTTTTGCAGGGGCAATATCCTTTCAGCAGATATTCAGGTCTGAGTTTAATACAATAAGTCACTCATTCAAAATTTTGTTTTCTCAGCATCATTTGTTCATACGAATAATACCATTCCCATATGCCTCCCACTTCATCACTGCATCTCACCTCCGTGTGAACTCAGTTAAAAATCATGTACCTGATGTGGTAGGCACGCCAGTTGCCACCAGCTTCATGTTTAGTACCCTCCTCCAGTAGACGGCAGCACAAGGACTCTACAGTGCAGACGCTGCAAAGGAACATATGATACACGCTAAAGCATGGGTATAGCTGGACTTGTATGTAGCTATTCACTGCACTTATATTAATTAAGCTACATAAGGGGAAATTCCAGTTGCCAGTAAGTCAACAAATATTAGATCAGATGCAAAAGACCAGAAGAAATACATTGCATATTTTCAGAGTTTTAGGATGGTTGTATATTCTAATTTTTTCACTTTCATGTCATTCCTTATCTTTGCAGACAAACTAAGGAAAAGTATTTTGTTGACAAAATGGTTTCAAAATCTGTGCTAATAGCCTAAGCTCTTCTCTCCTCTTCCAGGTGGTTGCTTCAGTTTCATGTGGTGCAGCGTGCTGCTGTTGTATTTGTCTAACAGCGCAGCTTTAAAACATCTAATGGTTCCAGTGTGTTAGTAAATTCTTTCTTTGTTTCACCGTACACACAGATACATTGCCAAGGAAACGGAAATTTAAACAAGCCAGAGAGTTTCTGAAATATAGATAACATAAAAGCCACTTGCTAAAGTAAATCATATGGTGGCAACTTAATGTCTTGAGGTAATGAGAAAATTCAAAGTTATTCCTAGTGACAATTGATCATACTACTGCAGTCTTCGTGAGAAGCACACAATAAAATGGAAAAGAGTGTGATGTCCATTGGAAGAGAAAATACCAAAATACCTCTGAAAGCAAGTATTGCAGAAGATACTCTAGATACATTGACCAAACCTTTTAATGGGATAAACCCAAGTCAGATTTGATCCAAAAATTTTTATGATACTTGAGATTTGTGAAAATATTCAGATTAAAACCCAAAATGCCCAGTCTATACCACTCCTTTACTTACAAAGAGATTTGTTCTCCTTGGACACACCAACATGAAAGAAAAATGGTGTAGATGACAACCACAAGCAAAAGAAAAACTTTGCACTCCACAGTGTTCTCACAGCTCAAGACAAAAGAAAAGTGTCATGAATAAAGAAAGAAATCACCAGCTGAACTATTTTCTGCATATATTTTCATGCAGCACACACTTCTCATCTGAAAGCCCTATGGTGTCTCTAAGAGTGTTGTTAACATCATTCTTTCAAATAAGATTTTCATCCTCACACTGCTTTTTCCTAAAGCACAGCAACTGATGAAGATGAGCAGCACAAAGGGAAGCAAAACTGTACTGCTTTGGGGTTCCATTAACTCCAACCACAGAACAAAAATTAGTGTAGAGGTGTAATGCCTGTTTGATGCCAAACAAGGCTTCTTTCTCCCTTGCTGAGTGAGGCTGTTTGTGACTGGACCAGATGGCATCTGATCCCGTTGTACTGGTAGGAAATCAGAACACCAAAACAGGCAGGAATAACTTCGATCATGGAAACGGGTTAACTGTAAATGTGATGAACATACCCACATTGTTCAGATCCATGCTTCGAGTTCATGTCACGTAACCTGCATTATCCACCTGCAGTGGATAACATTATTTAACGTTTACATCACCTTGAGGCGAGGCTAGGCTACAAAAGAAGGCAGACAAAAATGTGGGCAGAAATACTTAAAAAAACCTTCTGCACTATAACTAAATCTCACCCTGGCCATTTTGCAGAATATCAGTGAATATTTTACTCACTGTTGCAGGGCAGGGGCAAAGACAAAACATGTGGGTCAGACAGTGTGTCAGAAATAGGTCTCCAGTTAGGAGTAACTGGAAGCCACACTTCAGTGGCAACCAAGCTCCATGGAGGTAGCACTGCTTTCAGCCACCTGTACCCCTCATCCCATCTACTGCCCACCATGTTGCCGCACTTCTCTGGCGATTGCAAAGACTTCAATTTCTACTCCACCTAGCAGTTCTAGCTCTTGCATTCCCATTGCAGTGTTACAGCAGGGATAGAGACTAATGAAATGTTTCATGGGGGTTTGAATGCATAACTGGCGTTTCTTATTGTTTCCATATTTTCCTATGGCAGTCACCAGTCAGGGCCTGGGGCCACTCAGGTACGATCTGAATAGTCATAAACCAAAAGTTGGCCAGGGATCTTCTGTTGAAAATACAGTTTTGATTAAGACTATTTAATACTTATATCTTACTTAGAAGTAGAAGATTTAGATTTAAACCAGAAAGTCTTGCATATGCTCAAGGAAAGTTAAAAACAGTGAGTTCCCACTGTAAAAATGAAACCTCTTCATGTGACATGAATGTCACACCACAAAACAATAGAGCACAAAAATAACACATATAAAATTATTTTGTGAAAGTATTTTCATGAAATTCATTATGTAGAGAGCAAACCTAAGGACCTGTAATGATTTATTTTATCTGCAGGACTCTTAGTACAGAATCTTGGGCCCCTTGATTCAGTAAATCGTATGTATTAATTGAAACTCTTCCAGTGTTTTTCTGAACTTTCCTTACATTCACTACATATACTTGTAGTTTATTCTTCACAATCTATAATCTCTCTTTCACTGAGATTACAGGAAAATTAAGTTCCAGTCGTGTGCTTTGTGGCATTCACTCTGTTAAGTATAAAAACGTCTGTGCCATAAGAAATCTATCATTAATGTGATTTCTCCAAGAAAAAAAACATCAGGACAGGAAATTCTTTCATCTGGAGCTGTCCTGACACTGCAAACTTTGTATCACAATTTTTAACTGAAGCCTAAATTCCCTAAAAGTTATGACTAACTAGGTCATCTATCATTTTTAACACATTATGATTTGGAGACGGATCATGACATGCAATGGTGGCAGCTATGGAGCTCTCTTTGTGTGGGTCTGTGGTAGGCACATTGTGTTGTGTGTCTGTGTGCATGTTGGTGTGAGGGAACTACCTGAATCATGGTCGTCTTCCTCTTCACAGAGCCATGGTGTATGCATCATTATACTGGGCAACATTTGATGCCAGATAGACCAATTACACTTTTAGAGGCAAAGAAGTCAGGCTGCTCCTATGGGCCTCAGCACGCATTCTGGACAGTCAGCAGGGTCATTCGTTCATGCTTGGATGGTTAGCCCATGCTGAAGGCCAGCCTATTGTTTTCCTCTCCATTATAGCTAGCATGCCTGCCCTTTTGATTACAGACCTTAGAGTAGCTCTTCCATCTGGTAAGTCACAAAAATAGAATCTGATTTTCTCAGCTCTGATACACTGGAGCAAGTTTCACTCTTGCGGGTCTTCCCACTGAAACCATCAGATCTATTCTCCTGACTGAAGGTCACACTAAAAGATTGAGGCAACCAGATTCTTTTAATATCTGACCTTCTAGAAGTCAGTCAGAACACTGCGAGATCACTGCTAAAATAATATCTGCGAGGGAACTACTGCATGTAGTGGGGAACAGCAAAACCAGTGAAGGAGATAAACATACAGAAGGGAAGACAAAAGTGTCTCCTAAGGCACAATTAGAACTATACAAAGGCAAATGACAGTGCCTTGAACTTAGGTCCTTGCTAATCAAGTGTATTCTCAGTGATATAATTGGCTGGCTGCAAATTAGAAAACAGTAGATGGTAGTTGCCAAGGTTTGTTGTTTTAATGGAAAATGCTGTAAAGAGATTTCAAATGGTGGCACATTGTACAGTCTCCCTTTGTAAAGAGTAGCTTTGTGAGCATCTTGCGAAAGAGCACACATTTCAGCTTTGAGTCAGAACACTGGGAGAAATGCCAGGCTAACCCAAACTGGTTTGGTTACCTACATCACTTCCAGCAGATGTCTTAACAGTGTAGATGCTGCTAAGATGCATAAAAGAATGAGATGTGATTAGAATATAAATTAGTGAAAAGGAAAATGGCCCGTTCCATAAATATACACTCAGAACTACATTAAAAAGATATGTTTAAAGGACATTACTAGGACTGCTAACTGTATTACTAAACTGACAGCTCTTCTCTTTAAACTGAGTTTACTGTACCCTTCCAAATATCTCCAGTGCATCATTTGCTTTGTCTCCCCCATCTCCTTTGTGGCATCCAAAAGCTAGAATTGATGCCAACATTCATTACCTAACCACAGTTTCTGTAAATTCTTTATTCTGGTCCCTGCTCCACCCTCTGCCTTCCTCCTCCCACCTTTCTGCTCAGTCATAGACATCTTAGCCCCACACTCCTTTCTCCTGTCCTGATTCCTCCACTGGTTCCTTTTTGTAAAAAACTCAGCACTTGGTACTTCTTCAGAAACTTGTTTAGCTCGTCCACCCTGGCAGCAGGTGAGGCAGCCAGCACACTCCATATATGAGGAAGGGCAAGCAGGTAAGGCTGGTCCTTCTGTCCCTGCTAGCCTCTGTGGCAGGCAGCACCTAACTAGGTATAGCCTTTTGACGTTCTCATGGAGGACCTAAGACAAGATCAGGTGTGTCTGCTGTGGGCAGTATTTTCAAATGTTTTAGAAGACATACACAGACAAACCTTTAAAAAAAAATAATCAGATGCTTTTTGAGCAGGCTGAAAAAAGAAGCATTGATGACAAAATGTCACCCTCAGTTGGCACTCACATCTCGGAAAGTATAGGTGGTCAGATTTCATTTTTTGTAGTGGAGAGCAACCCCTTTTTCTGTGCCCTCTTTTCTTGAAACAGCATAACTATTTTTTATATGGTCCCCATTATGCATCCTCACTGGCATTTTACAATGAACTAACAGCATTAATTGCCTTAACAGGATTAACTGCCTTAGCTGCCAAAGCAGGTGTGCCTTTGGCCCGTAAGAAAAGCACACATGAACTACTGAGAATAATTGCAAGGACCCAGATATGGTTAAATTTAGCTGTAATTATTTCTCACCTCCCAAAGGCTGTGGCAGTTCTTCTTTGAGGGAGACTGGCAAAGGGCTGTTGGGAAGCTCTGCAGTGGGAAAGACGCTCTTTTCCCAAGTTCCCTTACAGTGCCTCCCAGGGATGGGCAAGGCAGGTCTCCTGGTGAGGGAGCAGGACCAGTTCTGTGGATGGCTTCTTCTCAGTTATTTGACAGGTTGCCAAAATTTCCCTGAGGAATCCAAGCAAAACAAGTTGAAATGAAGTGCTATAAATGTATAATGGCATAGAGTTTTATCAGGTAAAGACAGGGCTTTTTGAATAGCCAAGGGGCTTTCTTCCTTCTGGATTTCAAAGGTCTCCTGTGAACAAAAGCTGCTTAAAAAAAGGTTATACGCATTTAAAGTGTAGGCTTGGAGAACTTTGCTATAAGAGTCATTTCTGCCTCCCACTAAGACTCTAAATTTATATTCTTTACATGTGGATTTTACATATGTTTTTGTTACAAGAAGGGTCATACTGTGAGTTTGTTGAATTATTACATTTCTGGATACAGCGGATTCCAGAGATGTAAATTCTTCTTTCAAAATACTACCAACTATCTCAATTTTTTTTTGCCTGAAGGATCAGCATCCATGGCTGTTTCCAGCTGATAGCTACAGATCAGTGCTGTTTGAACATCATTTGATCTACTGAGATGGTACTAAGTGAACACAGTTGATGGTTTTGTGGAGTTCTAGTTGTCTGCTCCGGTTGAAAGCTAGTTGCCTGCTTCACTGGAGATATAAGCTGAAACAGCTGATCAAGAATGAGATCTTATTTGAATAGTTAAACACCGTCTTCATCTGAGCATTAACTAATTTGCATGGCAAAATTCCAATTTACCATCTATCACTTAAATGACAGCTTGTGAAACAGTAGTTCAGCATTCTTCACTTGCAGTGTTAGATTTCCATTCAAATTGGGAGAGGAAGCATATGTGGAGTGTGTGTGTTGGGGGCAGGCATTGTAAAACACACAGAGAACACACACTTAGCACCAAATGCATTAGATATAGAATATAAACATGGAAATTACCCTGTTCCATCTAAAAAAAACCCCAACAAAACAAAACAACAAAAACCAGAAAACCAAACAAACCCCCAACTGTTTGAATTGAACAGGAACAATAAGCAACATGTGAAAATCTCCTCTTCATCCATAGGACCAGAGGCAGTTGGAAAATCTAAATTCTTTTCCTCAAGCATGATGTCAGCATTGCACTGAGTTGCCCCTTAGAAACTATCAATAAGCAGAAAAAAAAAAAAAAATTAAAGAAAAGGATCAAAATGCAAAAAGACTTGTGCTTGGTACTTGGTTTGGAGTAGTTTAAGCACCCACCTACAAAGAAGCTATTCCTGGGTAAAACCCAGATTTAGCCCTAATCCAAAATCTGTCATTATGTGTTGGCCCATTGATGTCACCCAGAGCCCAGAAACTTGATCTTTTCCATCTGAAAACATTATCTGTTTGGGGAGTATCTGTACCAATTACAAAGTCAGCATGTTTTAAGTCTGTAAATTGACAGCTTAAAATAGGAACAATTTTGGGAAGTGGCAGCAACTGCAACTGAAGCACTGTTGCATTTTGATTATTAGTGCAGAGCTGCTGGACACTCCTTTGAGGCTCTCTCACAGCCAGAAGGTTAATGCAGCTTCCTGTCTGCCAGTACAAGTTTAGGAAAAGACATATTTCAACTTCAGGGAAGTTTTACATTGTTATTTTTGCTGTAGGGATAATCTAAATATATTGCTACTGTGTTCTATTTCAAGGTTAAGCAATACAAACAAAATTTGCTCTGAAGCAAATACACATCCTCATCACTGTCCCAAATACTTCTGCTCCCTTGTACATCCCACAGCTCCCATGACATACCTCAGTTTTGTGCTATAAAGACATTCATGTTGTAGTGCTGTTCTCACCTTGTTTCAGACAGTTTAAACTCAAGAAGCAGCCTGCAGAAATTAATTAGGTTTCAGGACACAGCCACTTTTCATTGCTTGATCCTGAGGACAGGGAATCACTGGTCCTGGATACATCTACCAGTGTTGATGTGTCCAATCCATATCCCTAGTACAAGTCTCTGGCACACTTTGTATACTAAGGTAGTACATCCTCTCTTGTATGCAAGTCACAGACACATGCCCCACAAAGCCCTTCTTTTAGAAATAAATGCAGCCTTTCCCCAAGTCATATCCTAAGCATGAGAGCAAGACCTCTTTGGTCACTTTCATAGATGGTCCTTCAACACTAGCAGGTGCTCAGGATCCTGCAGGAGGTGAAAACAAAAACACTGTTTTTTTATGAAAAGTCAAAAAACTTTGAAAACCCTGGCTCACATTCCCACATAAGAAACCAGACTGTTTATCTCTATATGCCAGTGGATGCTCTGCAAAGAACCACAGTTTTCCACCAACACAGTCTGTGGCTGTGGTCATGGGGTCTTTTCCCCACAGACTGGCTTCCTGGCCTGAGCACAGTGACACTGTGGTTCTTGCCCCAGGATGATGGGTTAGCTGTGCGATGCTAAGCCAGAGCCTCCTGCCTTACAGCCCTCAGAGTCAGTGAATCAAGCTCCTCCTTCTGCTGCTTCTACTTCGGTTGCACCCAATGGTCTAGTGCGGCATGCCGGTGGTGGCTGCCAAAAAAATGTGTGCAATTAGCAACCAGGGCCCCTGGGGACATGGATTGGGTAATGGGAATACGTGACTCCTTCCTCAGGTCTTCAGCTCTCAGAGGGAACCTGGACGTGGTCTTTAAACTCTCAAATGTGCTATTTTTTTTTAAACAGTACCAGGTGTAAATAACAGAGGATGGGTGCAACTGATGCCTTTAATGAGTTTTTTAAATGCCAGTGACATATACTGGTGAAATGACGCTTCTTGGGAAATAGGGTGCTCTAAAAATTTGTTGGCGCGTTTGCACACGCTACAGTGGCATTGATCTTTTAAAAAAGGGGTGAAATGGCTTTGTAACTGTTTTCATAAAGAAATAGATACACAATTTTATAAAACTTACCTGGAACTTAACCTGGAACTATGGATGTAAATCACAATCCAAGTTATGTTTTTCCAAATACCATGGGATGATTAACTTTTCCCCATTTCTTCTGTGAAATGCTGAAGTTGGCATTGTATTTATTTTGATGTGTGAACACTCCCCACCCCATTCACACAGGCAGATCATTCTGAGGAACTGTGCAAGGATCTTGCACCAGAACTACTGCAGTAGGAAAGTTCCGGGTGTGGGTGTGGGTGTGCTGGAATGTGTCTGCTTCCAGTAAGACATATATTTAAAAAAAGTGAAAACATGTGTGAGAAAAATTGGTTCTTAAAGTCTGTGGTCACATTCAGGTCTTTTCATTCTTGCGAAACACATTTGGAGAGGAAATTAAAAAGCCAAACCACATACACACAGATGAGGGAAAAATGGGTTTAGATGTAAACATAAGACCCTCAAAGAGCAGACGGAAAAACTGTACCATCCCTTTATTTGCCCCTGTGAATTTAACCATTACTTATGATTAAACAAGTAATCACAAAAACACACAGAAACTGTGCCCTGTTGAGATGCTCTAAACACAACAGGAAGATGCTTGCGTTCTGTAAGCTATTTGCTTACAAAGAGAAACTGCTGGCTCTTTGGGCTTTTCCCAGAGGAGATGGGCATTTTGCCAGTGCTTCATTATCAAGTGTCATTGTTCACCTAGGGCTTTAGCAAAAAAGATTTTGCTTATTTATTACTAATCCTAGCCTAAGTAATGATCATTTTTAATCCTTTTACATTTTAAAACAAATTTATCAGTCAATGACACCAAACACAATGTCCCCCATAGCTCTGGCATTTATTTTTTCAGTTAATAGGTAATTCTATAATTCACACACCCATGGAATTGCTTTATTGGTTCATGAAACCTGCTCCTATGAACATTCCTTTCACAAAATATAAATCTCACTCAGGCTGTAAGGACTCTTTTCAACATGCTTTTGTTACTTAGAGACTTGACAACACAGCAACAGAGGAGCAGTATTGCTAACTTTATCCATCTGCCTGTGCATCTTTGTAAAATGCTGGTGTATTCATATATTATTCAGACTTGATATGCATTAGACAGAATGAATTGGGGGTTTTAAATGAGTAATACAACTATTTTAGTAAGGTAATGTCACATCTCCCTTTACCTTCATCATTTGGTATAAATTCTTGCTACAATCTTGACCAAAATTAGTTTGAGAGACCTAATGTAATCCTCATTCTCAAAACCAGTGTAATTTGTTGTAATTGTCTGTGCTTTGTCATGAGATGCTCAAAACCAAACAAGCATGGATGCCAGAAGTCATTTTACACATTATAAAAAATCCCTGAGCCCTTCATCTTGATGATTAATGTTCTATTATTGGTAAGTGATGCTGTGAATATCAGCTGGCTACTTCTGTGATTTTGCTAGCCTTGCATACAATGCAGCCAGTCTGTAATCTATCCTATGAAACAATTTACCTGTCATTTCACTAGTTTGATGTCAACAGAAAATACTTGCCGAGCCATTTGCAATACATACATATGAAGAGTTGTTTGGACTGTTCAGAAGGGTTGGAATGAGAGAACTGGAATGAGAGAATCGGTGTAACACATAGTATCAGCAACATATTAATCTAGTTTTCAACTTCAATTAGTGCAACTCTCTACAAAACAAATGGACAAAGAATGCCTCTACCCACTTGCATATAAAATTTAGCAGATTTTTTAAATAGTCCATGGAAACAGAGATTTCCTTGTGAAATATCTACACTTATAGCTCATGGTGCCAGAGGACAAGAGCACCCTGGAGACTGTCAGTGTAATTTTGTGGTTCCAGTCTATGCAGAAAACATAATCTCATGCTGGAAGAGGAAAATGAGAGTATGGCAACTGTATACCAAGATATATTTTGTTAATCTTTACACCAGGAAGGGGGCTTACCTTTCAGTGGCCAACAAATGAAATTCAAAAGATGAAGCATTTCCATAACTTACAGAAATCAACACAAAAAACACAGAATCAAGAAGAGGATGCAGTTGTGGGAAAAAAGAAAGATCTGGCACATGGGACAAAGAGAAGGAGATTCAAACAGTTTCCTTATTTCCAAACCCTTGACTTCCTCCTAGACATCCCAAAAGCCAACACCTTCTTGTTCTCCTCATTTGACAGATTTACCCCGGCTGCCTCTCTGCAAGCAGTTAGAGGGAAGAGAGAAGCTGCTTTGAGGTATTTCCACCGTATCCAGCCTATATAGGAACACACCCAGAGCTCAATAGGTTACCTCCATAACACCTCTGCTCCTTGTGTGGCCCTACTCATAGTTGCGGTACTCTCAGGAACCTGACTGTCACATGGTCACCAGCTGTGCCCTAAAATGAGGATGATTTGCCCACTGATTCTCAACAAAAGTATCAGGAGATGAGAACACCACTTTCAGTTGCACTTGAAATCACCTGGATTAAAATATGATCCTAATCTGCTTTCCTTTTACAGTTAAACCAGTAGACTAAACTATACTGGTAAGGTATGTTATCTTTGTAAAAATTCCCTTCCTTTTCAATTGCATTTAATTTCCAGTTCATCTTTCCCTTATATTTATTCCACAAACAAGCCATTGTGTTATTAATGATTCAGAGTTCCCCAAATCCATATGTTTTATGGATTTTACGTCAAAGTGGACTCATAATAATTTAATGAGGAAAAAGAACAATATTTTACTGTACTCACATCTTACACTACCCAGCCAATAGGCCTATAAGCAGCTCTAAATCTTTCTGTAACAGTACCATGGAGATTATAAAAAAATAAACAGGCAATGCCAGCTTCCTCTGCCCCCCACCCTTCAAAAGGATTGATCTTTTCCTGCAAGATCTTCTTAAAGAGTTGGTATATTCATAGTAAATCATTAATTCCTCTCTGATGGTTATACACCTAATACAGGTGTAGAAAATTCTTTAACGATTCACAACAAGCAGAAATCAGGTACATGAAAAAACAGGGGTATCAGTCACTCTAGCAGTCAAGTTAATTTGATTCTACTCATTTTTCTGGAGACATCTAGTTTGCCATATGCAGGCTCAGGGATTTAACTATTCATGTATTAGAATGACATATTTAAAGTAGTGAATTTCACATTAGCAATGCAGATGGAGGAAAGAACAATCCTGGAAAATTAGAGGGTGGAAGGACTGGTGTTGGAGAGTATCATGAGAGTTGAAAATCCAAGACAAGGCAGAGAAGGGTGTTGGAGAGGAAGCAGAATGGGAAAAGTAGAAAGACGTAAGTTAGAAAAAAGAGGGACAAACTGAGATAGAACACTAGAAGATGGAGTATAGAATCTCAGAAAAAGCTAAAGTGGATAGATAAAGATTAGCAGCTAATAGAAACATTAAAATGTTCAGATAGCAGCATTTCTTTGACACTAATTAATAAGAAATGTGTTATTGTTCACAAAGTTGATGCCATTTCTTCAGAGAAATTACTGGGGACATTGTTCCCCCACCCTTCCAGTTATGTCAATCACTTGCTGGTAGATTAAGATACTGAAATGCCTGTTTATACTATTCAGTTTAAGCTCTATTGTACATACACAATCACATGCACAAAAAAAGGTGCCTCAATGACTGCTTACGAGATAAGGAATTTGTATAAAGCAAAGGGTAACACCGGAGAGGGGGAGAGGAGGGATAAGGGGAAAATCTCTGAGAAAACAGGAGACATATTCAAGAGACATCAGTCTTGAAATTAGAAGCTCATTAATTCTCAGCCTATTTTCAGTCTCTGTGGAGATTTACCATATGTGACAGCTACTCAGCCTTGGAGTCTGGTTAGAACTGTTTTCCAACTACTACTCTAAATTACGACCGGAAAACCTCATCATGTTCAGCAAAGTTTGATGAACTGGTTACCCTTTAACAGCAACATTTCACGCAACAAATTGCAACTAGTCTGCTATTTTTCTCATTTCACTGCTGACAGATGAGCATGATTATCATCCTAGATCCACCTTGCCCAAGCTGATTTGGACAACAAAGACAGCAACTGAACTGAAAGAAAATTCCAGGAAAAGTAATTGAAGACAAATTAAAAATTTCAATAGATTTTCCTGGAAATTTGCCCACAAAACATATTGTTTACATATCCACCTCCATCCAGAAGTTTGAAAGCATATCCCAGGATTCCTACTGTTAATGTTTTGGCCCTACCCTAGCCAGGCTTCTCACAAAGCTCCCGGATGCTCTAGGCCAAGACCAATTTGTCAATGCCAAGTTGTATGATGATTTATGACTAGCTGAGTGAGGATGCCGGCTACGTTCTGTCTTTCCCTAACTAGCTCTGTTGAACTGAAGCCATTCCAAATCACTAGTGGGCTACATGGATGCAGGCAGAGAGGCTGAAGTTGTTTTTTGAATTTACAGACATAATCAGCACCAATAACTTCTGCAGTGGGAGGAAAATTTTTGGAAGAGAAAATATGAAACTTTTCAAAGCTGCATCACGCTTTAGTAAATATAATACGTCACAGAGGGAGGTAGAAGATGTGAAAAATCTCAAAGTTGAGATTTTACTTGGCCGTGTTTTTTCATGTCACACAAGGTACCAAAGGAAAGAACATCTGAATGCATACCCAAGATACTCCTGTAAAAGTGGCAACAGCTATACTAACATGTAATAGGATCAGGTCCTGTCTGGCAGTGAATTAATGCCTCTATCAAACTGTTTCACTGAAGAAAACTTTAATTTGTTTTTCTGAATAAGGATGTCTTTCTGGAGAGCTGTGAAGATCGACAAAAGTTCTATAAAGAGAAAAAGGACCAATTGTTTCCGTTGGGTGTTTTTTTTCCCATCCAGGAGTGCTTTATCAGCAGGGTTATGCTGCTAATTGGCTACACCCCAATTAAGATGAACTTGCAGGTGTGAGTAGGAGGTAAAAAAAAAAAAAAAGAAAAAAAGAAGAGAGACAAAAAAAAATATATTAGCATTTCCTCAATATCACAGAATCCACTAACAGGTCGAAGTTGTAATAATTTCATTTCAGAATAATAAAATCAATGCTGAAGAATGATGAAACAACAGCTACCACGGCTGCTTTAGGTGTTATGATACAATTATAGCACAATATCCTTATTATTCACTGTAGTTCTTCCTATCATGTCTTGACTGCCTGTGACAAGTGCTTCTGAATCTCCACACAGTCAAAACCTCAAATTAAATCTGACAAACACAGAAAGTGTTTTCAGCTAACTTGTCCTCCCTTTGCAGTTCCTCATTATAGAGTGACCTACACTTTTTGTGTCCTACACAACTCACATCCTTGTAGATTGTGTTTATTGAAAGCTGATAGTTACAAGCACTGACATTGGCCAGGTTTTACACACCAGGGAATTAAAATAAGAAGAATCTGACAAAGACATTGTAAATAAGATGAGAGCCCCTTACTAAACCTGTGCACTGTAAGAATGCACAAGAAAATTAAGTTACTGCACTTTCAGAGGCTCTTTGTGGTCCTCAATTCCCTTTGTATGGGCGCTATTAGAAGTGCAAGCCCATAACTGTGAATATAATGTCAAAGTCATTCACATTATAACAAGGTTTCATATGCACCATAATGAAGACTTCATCAGAGAGTGAAAATTATTGGCTCAACTGTTGATGACTTTTACAAAAATCTTAAAAGTAGAAAGATTGCCAGCTGGATTAATCTTCCTGTGCACAGTCATTTATGAAGCTTTGGAATTTTAACCACTGGCAACAATGCTATAGTTGAAAAAACTCCAAGAATATCAGTTCGATGACAAACAATGGTCTGTTAAATAGAGACATTCTGTTCTGACAGTTTTGCTTCAGCTATATGATATGATGTGCGCCAGCAAAAGCAGAGAAGACATTTTGTAGCGTCATAAAACTGCTTCCAAAAATGAGCACCCTGCAGCTATTAGAAGCTGCATGAGAATCACCAAATGTCAGCCTCATGCTCAACAACATTCAATTTAATAAATGGATTTAAGAAAGCAAAGAGCACAAGACACTTCAGAATACCCTTAAGACTACCATGACAATAGTGAGTGCTTGAGAAAAAAAAAGAAGTAACTATTCACCATAAAACAAAAAGACGGGTGTGTGTGCGTGAGAGGGAGAATTTTGTGTCTCGTTTTTGTTCCCTGGGACCAATTAAGATCATTCTGTCATTATTATTGTCAGCCCTAGGAGCAATGTATGAATCGTAATCAATTTACTGACACATCCTAATATCGATGGTCAAAGGCCTGCACTGTTAACTGACCTGCATTGTTCTGACAGTAAACATTGTTTTTTTCTGAAATTTCCTTTTCTAAGACAGCTATTTACATTTATCCAAATCTAAAGTTGAAAAAGGATAGTGGGCAAAAGGAGTATCTCCGTGTACCTGATCCACAATGTGTTACAGATCTGGCTGGAAAAAATCAGAATAATTTTTTTTTTGTTCTGAAAAATGTTATTGAAATACTGTATGGCTTCTTATTCTTCCCTCCCTTTCCTTTTCTTCTCCTTGCCCTTGACTTCCATAGCTGCTCCAGCTTTGAGTGTGACAGTTGAGGCAAGAGGTGCCAGGTATGTCAGCAGGCACAGAGTCATCCCTGCACCAAACATTTCCTGGCTTATGCCAAGCAGAGCCCAAAGCAGAGGAAACCTGAAGAACTCACTAGAAGACAGAGAGTTTATCTGGCTTTTTCTAACTTTTTTTTTNNNNTTTTTTTTTTTTTTTGCAACAGTGCAGCAACTGCTAGAAAGGCAGGTAAGATTTACTTGCCATATTGCAAGTCCATATATTGATCCAAACAGGAGTTTCCGATCGGAGGAACTTAGTTGCAGAATGGTGTTTCTTCACTCAGACAGCTCTACGGGGAATTTTACAAAATGCCGTAACTCCGTGATCCAACTACTTTTTAAAAATAGTAGCTGCACAAGTACTGAAAGGTTTTATCCTCGGCTAAAGTACAAGGGTACTTACCAGATCTCAGAGGTCTAGTACTTTTAACATTAGTCTCTAATTAACTGATTGACATCCGTTTCTATGAAAATCATGACTCCTAAATCCCTCAGCTAAACCAGAATTGTAACATGACAGCATTCTGAAGCTGAACTTGGTATCTGCTCTCTTTCATGGGCCTGCACAAGGCAGTAAAGAATATGAAAATATGGAAAGGATTCTTTGAATATTCGCAGTTAGCAATAAGCGCATGTAAAAACATTTGGGATTTGGGTAACTCCCAAAAGATCCAAAAGCACATATGGACTGTGATAGAAGGAAGTTCAAAGCCCCACGCTTGGAAACAGATTTTAATGTACACAAATATTCATATACAGAAAATGATAATGTGTTTGAATGTTCTGTGTCTGCAAGGTACACAGAATAGAAAGGCAGGTTTTTGACTGGCAAAAGTATGCTACTACACTGCAGAGATTGCCCTGGAAACTCTAGTATTTATCTTGATTAAATAAAAGTCTAAAGCCTTACCACGGCTTTCAACAGACCCAAGATTTACTCTCAGGTTGTCACTATTTAGTTACTTACTATTTCAGATGTTTTAAGGTACATTCTTCTGCTGCTGTTGATACCTCTACATTCAGCCGGAGAGTCACATATGGCACAGTAGGCATGGGTGGCAACACACAGCCTTGATTCTTCTGCAACTGTGATCATTCACCCTTAGTTTCTCAGGCTCTGCATACAGGGCTGAAACACTAAAACTGAGACTCATCAATGGCTCTCCCTTACTTACAAATGCTCTAAAGGCACCCAATGACCTAGTTTAAACATAAACCTTACATTCCACATAGATCAAACATAAAAGTGAACTTGTATGCATCTCAAAGTGTGACATGTCTAAGACAGCTTTCTGGGTAAAGAAGGACAAAAATAGAAATGCCTCGTTATATGCCTAACAACAAGGTAGAAAATATGTAGATGAGACATATGCCTGATGGGGAAAAAGAAAAGCAGGAAGACGGGGGTGGGTAGGCTGAAGCTACTTTGAAGCCTGTGACACCACAGTAAATGCAAAAGGTTTGTTTATCTGTAGCTGCAATTCACTGGGAGATTTAGGGAGCAGAGAAAAATTTATTTTAAATACAAACTGGGTGGGGGTGCCTGTCGTTTTAAGACTGGGAGGTGGAAGATGAGTCTGGAGTAGCTCAATAGAAGAAAGTGTTTCAGACAATTGGTGACTAATTGTGCCCTGCTATGCCGCATCTCTTTCTATTAATCCTTAGATAGCCAAATCTGTTTCCTAATTGTTTCTATGTTTCTCACTCTTCCTTTTGTCTTGCATAGGAGTAGGCAATTTCTATGCCATCAATATCTCATTAAGGGGGCTGGGATGTGATATGCCTTGTTTTGTTTTTAATTTTGTTTTCCAGGCTTTTTGCTACATTTTATGACATAGTTGGGTTTTTTTGTTTTGTTTGCTTGTTGTGGTCCATTTATTCTCTGGCATTCCCTTTCTCCAGGTTATAGCTTTATTTGCCTTACTGTTGTCACTCGAGGTGTATGTAAATTATTGTTACATGCTTCACCATCGCTACCTATTGCTCTTCATTTCCCCTAATGACATTCTCATCTGAATGCTACTGCCTGCTCAGGTTGTCCATGTGTAGATAACAACTTCAACTCATCTGTGAGGTCTTTTTTTAATTTTCTTTCCCCCCTCTCTTTCCTGTTGCAGTTTGCCTAAGACTTGTATTCATAAGGTAAGGAAAATAGCACGCCTTCTGCCTCAGGCAAAATCCTGCTGCCACTAGTGCAAGTAGCAGCTTAGAGGAAAAAGGAAGGGCATTCACACAAATAGCTAATCAAAGGGTTTTTAATGATACTCATTAGGAAAGAAATTCATTAACAAGCCAGCACAAGAACATTCCCTGAAGGGATAGTGATGTTATTGGTCACATCAAAGTTCCCACCTGACTAACACCTTTATTGCTGTTCATAGTAAGGCCAAGTTAGCAGCAAAATCAGTCGCATTCAGTTCCTGCTAAGGAAAAAGTCAGCAAAGCATGGTCATTGAAACTGCATCAATTCTGTTTTACTAATAAGAATGGCTTTTCAGCTTTTCACAGGGGTGTGTAGTTTAGCCCCTCCACTGACGCATTTGAATTCATACAATTTTACATTTCTTGCTCTTCATTCTCTCCTCTCCCCTTTCCCTTGCTACTTTTATTTTGATAGCTCTAGTGATGTCTGTATCGGTGGCCATGGTAGTGGTGTACACGCGCTCTCTGTGCCCCAGTCCCATGGCACAGCAGGCCTCACCACGGATGGATGCCAGTGCCCCTTTTCGAGCAGAGGTCTGTAGAAGGCAACCTCATTGCAAGGTGCAGCGGGGAGCCATGTTAAACTGTCAGCAGATCATTCACCCGGACCAAGCACCAATCCAGGTACCCCAGAGCTTACACCTACTACTCAGGGTAGACACAGCCTCTGAGCATCACAGACATTTTCAACTTGCAGGCATATAACTGCCTTTTTGTAAGCTCATACTGTTACTTACCTATAAAAGAGACTCTATTTTTCTGCCAACTCATTCCTAGAGATTAGTATTGGTATCCTTGGATGCTCATTTGCTCTGTAAAAATTAGGTTTTTAAATAGACTGAACCAGAAATCTCACTTTTATTGCACTGCCCTGATACAGTAGAGCTCAGTTATTAGAACAAATTGGAGAAAGCTGCCTCCTGGTTGTTATACTCACATAATTGCTACAGGCTGATACATGAAACCATGCTTCACTCTTGCACTTAGAGGCAAGATCTCCATTTTGCAAGGACAGAGCAAGTTCTATTATGCATTTTACTGCCGAAGGAGGTCAATTAAGTTTAATTGGTTCTAATTAGCACTTGCTCAAGCTGTTATATTCTTTACATGTATCCGAGTGGCTCTCCAAGTGCTGCACAATGGATTCCTGCTTTTGAACACAAACGAGAATTACTAATAGCATCCTTGAAGGCAAAAGATGCACTGATCAGCATAAATGGGAAACAAATATCAGCACAAATAGTGGCAGGCCTTTTTAGAGAAAAAACACAAACATTTCATCCCCATCTGGCTTTGATCAATTGAACTGAATGCAACTGTGCACCTTGTTGTTGAAAGTTACAACACAGAAAGTACACAAATGTAATTATTCTCTACCATAACTTCTTTACAGCTGAAAGGTAGGTACTAGAGAAGGAAGGGGGGGTAGGGGGGAAAGAGGGTAGAGCAGCTCTGAAAAAACAGATACTTTCAATCATAGGTATGACAAAATACCAAGAAAAGGGAAAAAAAAAAATATACCCAAACATGTACATCCGAAATGCTTTATCTCTAGTATGTTTGAGGACTGTTTTAAAAGGTTTGTATTTAAGTTATGGGTTTAGGGTTTTGGTGGGTTGTTGGTTTTTGGTTGTTGGCTTTTTTCCCCATTTTGCTGCGGAGACAGGAATAACCTCGCCTAATTGTCAGCATAAGAAATTTCAGTCTTCAGGCTATAGTGATAAACTGGCATCAAGCTCAGGGTGGTCTACAACAGAAAATGAGGAGTCACATGCCAGAGAAGATGCTGCAGTGCTGTGGGGCACTCTAGAAACTTATTTTCTGCTGGAGTCTTCCTGGATGTAGCTACATAGTTAAATAAAGGCAGGCTAGAGAGCAGTATAGTCCTCACACTGATACTTGAGCTCAGAGCTAGCTCTCCCCAAATTTAAAGTCCACATTCTCAGCATGTAGGCATTGTCCTACATCTTCTCTGGGTCCCATGAGGTGTCTCTCAGTCTCAGTGTTTTGCTTGGCAGGGCAAGAAGTCAATCTGAAACAGCAGCAGGGAACAAGCTAGAAACAGCAGAGAAGATGTTTGGGACCACTGCTCTAGTGTATTCCTTGGTGTCCTCTTAACTAATAGGGCATATATTCAGCCACTCAATCTATGCAGAGCCTGACGTGTTCCCCAGCACCACCACACTTCTTCTCTTGCACCCTGCTGTGCCAGGCACCCCAGATCCAGGGGACAGCAGCAGCACTGAGTAGACAGACCATAGCAGGATGGCACCGAGACAAGGACCGGGGAGGGTGGTCCCAAAATATGAGATGTGCCTGACTCAGTCGTACCTGTCTGTACCACTACAATGCCTAACTCATCAGAGACTTTCCCTGCCTCGAAAAAGTCCATCCTTGGTGAAGTACCCTCCTCTACAAACATGACACCTGACAAGGTGCCTAGCAAGGGCATCTACTGAAAGCCACTGAGCTTGAAGCCACAAGTGCTTCCCAGGTGGAGATTCTGGGGTGCCAGCCACCAGGGCTGGGGCTCGTAAGCCCTGAGCATACTCCAGTCCCACCAGCCTGGATTAACCACACATTTAAAATAAAGTACCAGATTTCATGTCCTGAGGATCTAGGCCTCATATGGAATTTTGGTACTTTATTTTGGTGTGAAAACCAAACACAATGAAGCTTATGTGATTATCAATGGTTCAGAATTACTTGTGAAACCATAGTGGGCTTGGCTGATAGTAAGGCAGTGTTTGTGTTCTTTTTTTTTTTTTAGTATTACTCTTTGCAATCTTTCCTGCTACTTGTATGTACCTCCTAAATGAATTGTCCATTGCCCACATGGTTTTAAAAAATAATTTATTTTTAACTAAGATGTTCCATATAGATGGAACACAAAACGTGTCAAAAAATAAAAATGAAATTAAAAAATCCTCCCCTCAGCAAACAAGTTTTCCCCAGTCTTTACAAAAGAAGGCCTATTTTTTCATTCTAGCTCCCCTGTTAAATTCCCACAAGGCCATTAATCATAAAATCCCAAACTGCATAAATTGTAGAAAAGCAAAAGGAGCTGCCTGTATTTTAATTTATAAAAAAACCAAAAACAAACAAAAAAAATACCCCCCAAAAAACATTCCTGCCAGGATGTTCCCTAACCCAATTACCTTTTCCTCTGTCAGTTGTGAGGACTCTTTCTCAGCCTTAGTATACACCTTTTCTCCTGGCTCACAACATATGGGCTGAGGCAAGTATAAACCAGCATATCATTATTTCAAATAGTCACACCTACATTTTGCACTGGTATCTAGTTAAACCAATATGTTTAAAACACTCCATGCTCCTTTTCTTTTGTACTTTTCCCAAGGAACAGCGTTTCTCTCGTATTTCAGGTGACAACCAACAGTTATTCAAAAGGTTTACTGACTTGGATAAGGACCTGAGAAACAATAACTTACAAAAAAGAAGTATCTGTTGTTTGCATCTCTGAAATGGCTGCCCACACAGCAATACACCACTGAAGCACATGTAACAATTTATTATTTGGTCCTTCAGCCCTCCTGCATTTAAAATTGAGCATATATTCAATTCAAGGATTGAGAAAAATTGACCTAGCATCTATCTACACATTCGGGGGATATTCTGTACTGGATAAAGTCCTAGGTCCAAGGGTTCAGACCCACTGAACACAGGTTTTACAGGTCCACTACTTTATGGGCTTTAAGTAAAGTAAGCTGTGCATTTGTGGCCCTTACCGTACATCAAGATAGTATATCTACAAATGGAGGATGTATCATTAGAATAGCTGTATCAGTGTAACTACATTGGTACAACTATTCCCGTTATAAACAGGACCGTAAACAGAAATCCCTATGACAGGCAATGTTTACCACTGGCCTCTTTTATAAAACAGCTCTTAGTTTAGCTCAAAAATCAGTGTATAAAATGTTCCTTGTTACCTGTAAGTGGACAGTGATGATTATAGCTCAGTCTATGTTATTATTGCCTGATTTTCCCAGTTTGGGTTTTCACATATTGACTCCTTACTCAAGGTCTTTTAACATAGATTTGAAATGTGAATATGTTTTATTTTTTCCCCAGTAAATATACAATACACACTTCAACAGTACTATTAACCAACTTTTTATGCCAATCAAACTTTGCTGCACTAACAATACCAATGAAACACATTAAGAGGTCATACTTTTTCGTGAACAAACTGTAGCCAATAAACAGTTTTTTAAAAAAAACAAATTAAAAAACAATTCTAAGTGCTGCCACAACATCCCTTTTCTTTAAACACATTATTCACAATAAATGTTTTCAATTTTTTTTTTAAAAAAGAAGAATACTTCTTTTAAAATAGTAAATTAAATGGCATTTTAAAAAATATGTACTGTGGTTCATTGGAAGTACACTGTATAGAAAAGAGAGAGAGAAAAAAAGAGAAGAGATGTCACCTGTAAGATAATGGAGACACTTTGCAATACACAACAACATCTTATGTAATATTGTAAGCAAATTATTAATGAACAAAAATGTACAGAAGCAGATGGACAAGTTAGTGAATATCATGGTACTGCACAGCTTTAATACTGACACACATTTACTTTCCAGTGGAAGAGATAAAACACGTATTTGAAAGTAATTCGGATGGCTTTAACAATGTCTAATGATACTGAATTTTGAATAGAATATAGTGAGTAAGGTGTTCCACCAAAGCTCAGCACAAGCTTTCGAATTAAAAAGAAAGAAAAATCTACTGGTGACTGAGTTAAACATTTTCCAGAGAATTAAATTTGAATTGTACTCTGAACAGTCTTTTCTTCTTATGATAATACCACAATAAAACCCATATATATATGTAAATATGATATCTTCTTTAACTTGCTTGAACATTTTTGCACATTTTTGAGTAATAGTTTTAACTATAATGGTTTAACAAGCAGGAAAATTACATATAATCATTGGTCATGTATATAAACAAATGCATACATTTTTTTATCAACTTTTTTGGTTTGTAACCTGCTAAATAACAGTCTTGACCTTAAGGAAGTTAACTAGCTTTTTTTTTTTAATATTCAATAGTGCTGAGTTATAGTTGATGGCTGTAGTGTTTTATCTTATCATGGAACAAGTTAATGAAATGAAAAGCAACACATATTTAGCATTTTAATTTACTTTTCTAAAATTCTGCCATTACTAAAAGTGTTCTTAATACTGGTGAGCTCCAAGGCAATATATAAAACAACATAGACTGGTTATACGAAAAGGGTATTCAAATGGAAACTTGTGTTCATGGTCAGACAACTAACAGAAATAAGTTGTAGGACGCAATATTTAAATTAGGCATCAAATGAGTAGGCTATCCACATACATATTCTAAGAAAAGCCTGACAATTTACTCATTGAGATTTGAGAGGTACAGAAGATTTGGACAAAGTCATGAAAACTAATGAAGAGACAGGATGCTGTCATTAATGTCCACTTACAGAGTTTGGTTTATTCAAAAAGTGTATAAACATGCGTTATTTCCTCATCATAGTAGGGTTTGAAGTCACTCACTAAAACACAGGTGAAAGATTTTCTTTGCTTATATCCAAATTTTTGGATGTATTGTATTGCCAGAAATGTACTTAATTCAAGTTGAAAATAATTTGACAGTTGCTTTCCTTCCAAACTAAACAAATCCACTAAAAATTTAGTGGATCCAGCTTCAGCTATTACAGACTTCAGGTAACAGAACACAAAGGTTTGTTTAGACTGCATCAAAACAATTAATGTCATGAATTTCAGTGGTGCAGCTCTATCCTCTATTGTACTGTACATGTATTGGAAAGATGAAATAAGATACTCTGACATTTCAATTTTTTGGAAGCAGCCTGAATATGTCTTAATAATAAATTGCATCCTTAACTACTTACTAAGTATTCCTTGAGTTTATATTGTTTGTTTCTCCTGGGAAATCTCCATTTTATATTTTGGGTTGGAGAAATTAATGGTAATAACTCTTTTAAAACTGCGATATAAAAACAGCTTTAGTGAAACACCTTAAGTTCTTTTATTTCTAGCAAGGTTTGTTTTTCTTCCCCTTTACTTAGTGGCATGGGATGGCAAAAAAACAGATACTAAGGGCATCATTCTAGTGAAAGGGTCTAGGCCATCTCATGCTGTCTTTAATTTTCATATTCACTCGTTAATCTCACACTTCCAACTTCTGACCCCTTCTTAAATTGGAAGAGCAACTATGTTGCTTGCTTTTAAAAGATTTATATCTGTCTCTAATGTCTTCACTGACATCAGTTTTGCCTGTCACTTTCTCATTTCTACACCCCAATGGAAAACCACCTAACATACTCGTTTACATCCAGCATTATCCAAAGTAGCTTACAGTACGTAAACCTTCTTCACACATTCAGTCTCTTTTTTTCTTCATGTCATGAGGAGTAGAGTTTTGTGCTTATCACCAAATAAAATTGCAGTGCAAACTTTAAACATAAAAGTTACACAATTAAAAGTTAATATATGGCACCACAGCCTATTAATTCACATATAGTACAACAGACCAATAAAAACAGACATGAATATGAACATAGCTAAAAAGAAGGTGAGCTTGCATAGCAATGCAATGAAAGAAATTATATACAGAAGGAAATCTTTTTCATCCTGGAGGGTGATTTTTTTTCTTTCTTTTCTATATACTCCTGACAAGGAATAGTTTAAGGTGGATGGTGTATTAAAGAGAAGAACACAAGTAAAGTATCTGTGGGATATGTGTGGCTGTGTGTCTTTACATTGCATTTACAGTTCTTTTAATAGTACATAAATAAAGAAAATGTTCATTGCACTGTTTAGTGTCATCACTTCCATGAGTTCAGACCTGATGGTCCACCAGAGCAGCTTGCAATGTGTCTTCTCAACTACTCTATAGAGAGAAACAAAGAGAGAGAAAGAGATTGTAACAAGGAGAAAAAACAACAAGCAACGCCTATGGCAATATTACTGCAACACAGGATGAATATTCAATAGGCTGGGAGAAGAGAGTTAATTGTTCCTAAGTTGAAAAGTGATGGATGCTAAAATTGAACACATACCAACACCATAGATGAGATTGCACATTTCAGAGTTCGTGGATCACCGTTAGCTCTCTTACAAGCTAGTAGACAGTAACTGTTGGAAGGTATTCAGCTGTATTGACTACAGCAAATACAAGGCAGACATGCCAACAGCTACAGTCCTTTTACTAGCAAACATACCAGTATGCCTGAGCTAGCTGGGATGTTGATGTACTACTTCAAACAACAGAGTCAAAACTTTTGGCATCAAGTACTACCATCATACACACAATATTAATACGTTTTTCTACGAGGTTTAACAGATATTGAGTGATAACAGAAAAATAATTCCCCTGGAAAGCTGAGGAAAGAGCTGGAATATACAACTGAAAAAATGGGCTACCTAGTCAAAAAAGAGGGCCTCCATCTAAGGTCAAAAAAGAACATAATACTGATCATTGAGCAATCAAAAGTTAAAGAGATGGTGTCACAAACTTGCCATTACACCCAGAAAAATCATCACCCTTCTCATTCACTGCTCTGAGAAAAACTGCCAATGGCCTTTCCAAGACAAGTACAGTACACTTTGTCAAGAAAATTCTAAATTACTAGAATTTCTTTTCAATTTACTCTTTGGTTTGGACCAGCTCAAATCTGTGTAAGCCACATCAACAACATCTACGTAGTACATCTTTCCATGTGTAATGCTAGTGAAACAAAGAACAGAAGAATTTAATTTGTTTGTCATCACAGGCAAAACACCTTAAAAGTCAAAAAGATCTGGGTAAAATTTAATCTGATTATTGCACTAAACTTCCTCCTCTTTTTATAATTTATAATTTTTCTCTTTTTTTTTTTTTTTTCCTATTTGAGATTTTGAACTGTAGCTAAACTTACATAATTCACCAGTAAACTGTCCTTGACTGTTTGAGCCCACATAGCCTACATCAAGAAGGTCACTGGCATTGTGTTGGTGACCTCCTCGCAAGACTTCACCTTTTCTAGGTCCGGTTGATCCTTTAGAAGAAGCTGTTCCTGAAGAGCTGTGGCCGCCAGGGGATGGGAAGTTAGGTTTACTATATGGTACGAGTGCCTCTTCTAGAAAAGCAAAACAAAACAAAACAAAATAAATACCAAATAAATTCCTATACATGGGAATAAACAAGCTATTCTTATACAGACATCATATTCATTCCTGCCCTCAGACATCTGTCTTTTGTCTTGCTTTATAGCATGGCAATATCACCTAAGAAAATACACACCTCAGTGTTGTACCCCATAGACAAAAAAATCAACATGAACTTAATCTTGCTTTTATGTAAACGCATAAGTTAGTTTGTTTTAATTATAAAAAGTATAGATTCATTATGAATAGATCGTGAATCGTACATACGTTAATAAGAATAAATGCATATACAATTTCCAAAGCAATGCAGTTATGATTAGATTTTTGCTGCAAGCCTACACAAACGTGCTGTTTCCTTTTCTCTAGCTTAAATTATGGCAATGTTACCTCAATTAATTTAGATAAAGAACTACAATATCAGTTAATTTAATTAGCTTCCAGCAGCTCAGTAATTTCTAACGATGCAAAGTACACTGAAGATTTTTTTAACTGGTTATGAATTACATTAGAAAATATAATATTACACATAATATTAGTAGTTCTAATATTTGGGGTGAGCAAATCTTCCTGCATCTTGTTTCATGTTCCATTATGAGCAAAAGGCTTACTTTTGCGCACTTGGCCTCTTCCTTTGTGAAGACCTGTACTAACAAACTGCTTGCTAGAGCAGGATTAATACTCAATAAAGCATAGGACTGCATGTCTTCATATAGCATGGAGCAAAACAACACATCACATCTGATTAGAGTTTTCAGGAGATATTGTCATAATAATCCTAGCATAGGAAGCAAATCAGCAGCACTGATTTAACACTGAAATATTTCTTTGCTGTGTATGATCCACTTTTGCTGTCTCGGAAGCTGAAGAAAGAAATCTTGCTAAATATAGTTTGATTCAAGAAGGAATATGATTATGTATGCTTAATCTTAAACACAGGAATTTCCCCTTCCGAAATCATGGGATACCTCCTGCTTGAAGCTTACATTTTTTAAAAGTGAATCTGAGCTGAAAGTTGTTTTGTTTATTTTGCTTTTCCCATTGTCTTCACTCTTAAACAATCTGATGAGGGGAAACAGACTTTCTTTGACAGAGGGCAGGAACACAGAAGGAAAAGTAGGTGGGGATGGTTGGAAAGAAAGAGAAGATAAAAATGCTTTTATTCACAATCTTGGAGCCTTTGCAAAGGCTGCAGCAGAGGCACAATTAACTTTGAGAAATGCTAAATGAGAACAAATTTGCAGAAGAAACCCAGGATTTCATTCTTTGTGCCTACTGCCACAAGTGAGTAGGACATGGGAATTCCCCATGTGATCTGCTATTGAACAGAACCCATTTGTACAGCAAATCTATTGCAGAAGAGAGCAGGCAGCTGACTTCTTTCTCTGCAGAGGTATCTCCCTCTGGCCCTGCCCAAGGGACCAGAATATTTGCGCTGCAGGACGCAAGGGCGCTATCAGTGTTTTGTGCTATGACCATGTGCTGTCCTTGCTGAAATATAAAGAAATGCATAAAATACATTGTAAAATGGCATTTAATAGCCATAGCCTCCTAAATTATGTTACCTGTTCTTTATATATCAAGCGTTAACAATAGAATCAGATGCAAACCTGTTTTCCAAAGGCTGGCTGAAATATGGAACAGCTTGCATTAAGGCAGCAATAAAGCAAGCAGCATAAATCACTTTAGCAGAAAGCTGGATACATTTCTAAAGGAGGGGAAGAAAAGTCACTAACATGGCAAAAGAGTTTGAAGATGACATATACGGTCAATTGATTTGTTTTTCTAGTTTGGGGACTCAGGATAAGGCCTCCTTTGGGTTCAATGAAATATTGAGAAAAAACGACCATGAATAAATATAAAGTGCATTATCATTATAGAGCATATGGTGTGTTAAATTATCTGTGGTGCCCTCAGAAATAAATGCAATCCATAAAATAAGCAATTGTGACATAAAATAAAGGCTAAATTTTTCACAACATTCTAGCACATGAAAGGTAGTTGTCCCATGTCCTAGTGCCCCATGCCCCAGGCCTGCAAAGAATATGGAGAGGCTTTGCTGATGCCTTTCTGTTTGAAATACTGAGTCTTTAATTTGAAGATACAATTCTAACCCCTGTGGAAACAGGATGTATGTGTGGAACAAGGTTTCAATACCACATAAGATAACCAAAATGCTTTTAATACTTTCAAAACTCTTCTAACTTGATCCAGCACTACCTTCTTTAGAGGCATAGCTCAGAATGTCATATCTGATGTGCTGTAACTGTGGTTCCACAAGGAAGCCATTGGCAAGGACTCAGTGATCTTGTTTATACCGAAAGCAACCAGTGGAAACATAGTTCCCAGAATTAGGTATTTTTATTCTATTCAATTTCAAACCAGAGGTCTTACTTTTAAACTTTCACTCACAGCTTGCTAGTATCTAAATGAAGCTCCTTAAGGCGCAACATAGCTATTTTCTGGAAGCTAATTGCTAATATTAACTTCTTTTGGGAACATACTGAAACCTGGACAGAATAGATTTCCAAAGATCTTTGTCATTAATAATGGGAAAGGGAAGAAACACAATTAATACTCTTAAAACCCCTAAATTTAGTAATATAAAAAAGCATTACACACAAGAGTAGCCTTTCTTAAATCTACCAGAGAAAAGAATAGAGAGCAAGAAAGCTGTCATGCAAGAAGCTGGGATGAGAAAACAGACAGATAAGAAGCTCTGGCCCACTTTGTGCACTAATTTTATGAACCCCTCCCACCAGGGTAAAATTGTAATATCTCTTAGAGGAATACTTTGACATGCATAAAGGATATGCAATTGCTCTGGTTATCCTGAATTTGAGAAGAACAGGATACCTGTAATCACTCCAGCCCTAAATTCAATACTTGTGTAGGACACTGGAAGTGTCAAGATCAAGTTATTTTTATTTATGGACAGATAAACACCTCCGTCCATCTCCGTCCTGCAGGACGGAGATTTTAATACTCTATACTCTCTGTATCACAGAACAACTGACGACTTCTATTTGTACACTTATGAGGCAGAGGAAAATAAGGGGAGTTCTTGCTAACCAGGTGGGAGAAGCACTCTTAATAATAATTTACAGAGAATTTAGATGTGTAAAGTATATTTGGGTTATTTTCTATGTGTTGTGCATCTTGCACATTGCAATTAAAATTACCAATTCACCAAGTAGCTTGAATCTCATGCACGATTTTTAACCTGCAGCTTCACATATCATTTCACAACATGAACTAGCAATCACTTGTTTACGCACCTGAAGGATTAGGGAGTTTAACAGTACCATTACTGTTATAGTTTAAATATGTATTGTATTTAAAATATTTACCTTTTAAATATGGGTTGCAGTATTTCCTAGGAGGACTTTATTCAGTAAATACGACCTATGACATGTTTGCATGCATACTACTATTTTTTTTCAGAATGTCATTGATATTACTGTGCTAGACTAGCAAGGAACATTAATAGTAGAATAAAATCAAGAAAAAGATGAATAACATGAGTACCTCTAGTGTTACTGTGGGAGCTGCATACATGTTTGAAGAAACATTATAGCCCTACAGAAAGTCCCATGTAGAGTATAATATTTTTTTTTAAATCTTCTTAATTGTCCTCTTGTATGACTAATCAGCACTGGGATAATATGTGATTAGAAGGTTAAAGAAAATATCTGAGGTAAAGAGACCTGAAACTGCAGCTTTTACTTGAGGTCAGGCTGGGAGAAGGAATCTATGAATATTGTACAACCACAACACCAGCTCAGCATCACCTCCTGCACACATTTTTACAGACTTGAAATCCATTTAGGAGATAAAGGCAGCGCTCAACAATGAGCAGGTCCTGTATAAAGGTGAAAACCTGCTCTGTCGTCTTGCTGGGCCTGAGATGAATGTTATTTTGTCATATCCTTGAATAAAGAGAAAGCCATGTTTTAAATACAGCTGGAAGTAGCTCAGAAGGATCTGCCTTCTTGCAGTCATGCAAAACCAGCTTCTACCAATTTAGAAGCAGGTTAGAACTAGAAAACATGGCTCTATATAGAGAGATAAATACATCTAACAGAAAATACTGTACAAATCTGTTTCTCCTTCCCTGTCTGCCTGAAACTGCTCCTGTTTTTTCCACTGTTATGCTTGACAACATTATTAATCGCCAGAACACTGCAAAGAATGCACCCAGTCAGGTGCTAATGAGATTTCATTATTTTGCAGAAGGGAAAATACTTGGACCACAAGCTCTCATTTCACTTTGCCCTTCCTTCTTTTCCAGCCTGAGCCTCAACAGTGCTGGCACAGAGGGGTGTGAGATGGTCCTAGCCTCCTGCCAGATACAGAAACCCTCAGCTGAGAAGCGGCAAAAAGCTGTCTGCATTGCCTCGGCTGGTGCAGCACACACACACCTGATCCGAAGGCTTGTTTGTGTTGGGCTTTCCTGAAATCCTCTTGGCGGTCTGTAGAGCTTATCCACTCCTGGGTTTGCCGCTGCCACTCTAGTGACGTCCTAGCTTGTCGGTCCAGGGAGCTCTTTGTTTCATCTACGTTCGGTGCGTGCTGCCTCTCAAGAGAGCTTCCTTTCCTCTCTGCTGAGCCTCCACGCTGGCCGGGGACTATTTGCTGTCTTAAACCCTGACCAGGGGGTGGGTCGGGTGGTGGTGGAAGATCTAAAAAATGTGAATAAGATTTACATAAACTAACTTTTTTAATTGAAACAGAAGGTCTATTTGATGCTGAAAAGAAAAGTCCCTTGCAAATGGTATGAATCACTTCATTTGCTGATTTTAAAAGGAGGAAATTTCATGTTCATCAGAAATGTGTTCTTACCCTCTCCTAGTTTTTAACTTAGGTTTCTTTGTTGCTAACTCTTTCTAACTTCCATAAAAATCAATGGAGTCTGAGCCCTGACTTATATTTCTAAGCATGGGGTTTATTTTCTGTGGGGTATACTCCATCTAGCTCTTTCAGTAATAACAGTCAATTGAGAAAGACTATGTAAAACAGATCTCTGCCAGTTGACAGAGTAATTTCCCCCCATCATATTGGGGTTTGCCCATCACCCTAATTTTTGGGCTTCACTTTCAGCTTGAGGCTTAAACTCAAAATCTGAATACACAACTTTATCAAGATGCATAAAGTTCCACAAAATTTTGGGGAAAAAATAATTCACAAAGCCTACTGTCATTGAAAAAGCACCAACACAGTGAAACATACATGGTTAAATGGAACCACCAAACAACAGATGAGCTTATTATCCAAGCACTATTTGAAAGTTCAGCCAAGAGCCAGAGTGTTCACAGACAAAAGGATGTCCACTCTTAAATTTATCACTCTTACAAATATAACAAGTCAAAATACAATTTCAACTGAACACTGAAAGGCACTTGCCTGGTCTCTAGTAACTACTGTCCTTCTCACGTTTTTCACTTGGGCTACTAAGATGCTTGTAGAACTGAAGATCAAGCTTCTAATCACATTTGTAGAGGCAAAAGTACGTTGTGTTTATTAGTGCTTGACCCAAGGTAATTAAAGAACCTGGATAATTATAAATCTAAGATATACCTATAGGATAACTGTAAGATTTTCGTGTAAACCATATGATAGACTTATAATAGTCCAGAAAACCCTGAGATTATTTTAAAAATAATGACAGGTACCTATTTTATATGTAGAACACTTACTGATAATTCTGGTTTTGGCGATGCATAGTCCAAATAAATCTGTGCAGCCCCAACAACTTCACTAAATCTATATTAGTTTACACTAGATATGGGTCTGTCCTGCTTCCTCGTCTTTTGTATCTTACAGTGTGGTAAAGGTTTGTCAAGGAATTGAACTTGGCTCAGTAACAAACATGGAAAAGTAGACCTCTGCTTTGCCTGCAGAAAAATCTGATGTTTATAACCTAGTGAAACTGAAACTAATTTTAGAAATTGGTGAGGAAGCCTTTGGAAGGAATTTATTTTCAGCTCTGTAATCTGGCTTTATATAATGCTACACAGACTTTCTTTCACGTCTTTGTTAGAGGACATGAGGTGATACTTATACATCCTACATGGAGCAGAAATGCTTCCAAAGTCACAGAGATGTCATTTCAATCAGCATTGTCTCTTAGAGATAAATGAGGATGTGTGGGTTATTCATGTCTGCAAGGGAAAGAAGTTGTACCTGATGTTGGTCCTGTACCTACCTTTGTTCATAGCTGAAGTGCTATACCCCAGATTAAGATATCTATCTTCTAGTTAGAACAGCCTTATAATAATCTGTCAGTGAGCTTGGTGTATGCTTTATGTTCAGCACTAATTTATTTGAGAAAATTTTAGTTATGAATATAGATGTGACCTTTTATGACAATGACTATACTTGAGTTACTGTAGGTGGAAGTGGGAGGGTATGGGAGCTTGCCAATGTTAAAATTGCTTTATAGTCTTGGCTTCCAAAATGGCATTTCTTATAATTGATTTTATTGCGATCATAACCAGTTAATGTACAGAACCACAACACTGGCACCTGCTTATGCAATCTGAAATAGAGATTACTGAAGCTGTGATTTATAAGCAATTTATGGAGATGCATTGAATCCAATAAACACAGTCATAACATGACATCTGACAATGCATTTTTCCAAGATAAAATATTTATCATTCAATACAAACGAAATTTTTAGGTAGCATCACAAAAGAAAAAAAGAAAAAAGTTAAAGTTATTGCAGTATTGAACTTCTTAACATACAGTAACCTTCTTCAGAAATTGCTGTCTTATAGTTGATATTAATCAGATACTGAGAACGAAAGGTTTGTACTTAAACTGTACTGCATGTTCTAGGGCTAGATGCCACTCCTGGAATTACTGTAGACTTATGTTGCTGATCTACTGTTAACCTGATTTTTGCTTTTATCAATCCACAAAATGGGCTTGATAATTTCTTGGTGCATAGAAGTGAAATGAAAAGCCATATTTGTAAAGTTATTCGGGTGTTTTAGACCTGTGAATGAGCTAAAATGAAAAACAAAATTTATCTTCTGATGAAACTTCATGCAATTCTAAAATAATTACTGGTACTATGGAATTAATGCAAGCTGGCTCCATCCTGAGTGCAGACTTACTTACTGAAATGTGTTAGAGACATCCGAGAAGATGTGTAAGAATATTTACTAATTCTAGCCAACTATCACCCGACTGAACCATTTGCTTTTTCACCTTCTTACTCAGTTTAATTGTCATAGTAACACCTGTCTTTTCCTTTTTAATAAAAGAAGTTGAAAGAAAGTTTCATTTAGAAATGTGGCTTTTTATTTACTCTATAACCTTAGTTCTCTAGTGCAAACCTTCTGCCTTAGATAAAAAACTAACTATGCTCTATTATCTTGCCTGGGCATATATAGAGACCTCATGTATCTGGAGTCACACGTTTACCCCTCTAATGCCACAGAGAACAGCCTCTCCTCTCCTTCCCAGCCAAACATGTCCATATGTGACTGTGCACGCGTCTCCACACACACTTGCAAGTGTGCACATGTATGATGGGTAATGGTTGGCATTTCAACTGCTAGTAAAGGGGCAGCAGAAATCAGATGAGTTGGTAGTCTCAGTCTCCAACAGGTAGATTTTTTACCATGTAGAGACAAGGTAACTCACTCTAACATGTCAATTGCTTTGAGAAGTCTTGAATTGAGAAATCTAGGGACTTCTGCAGGATTTTCAGTGAGAATACCCAGAGTGGTAGCACTGATCGTCACTGGACTTCTATATAAATGACATTTATCTTTCAGGTGCCAGGTAAAACACCTGAAAATTGACATTGAGCTAGTTACATACTAGGCCAGAGGGGCGCCTCCCAGATTACCACTTGTAGCCTCTAATGGCAAGATTATCAAACCTGCAGGGCAATTTATAAGTGCATTGGTGGGGAGATGATGGTCTTACTGATTTAGTAATGGAGGGATTGTGATTGAGAGCTGTAGGACATCAGTGTGCCTCATAAGAAGCAGATGGATGTTTGGCCTGGGATTACTCCAGCGCTCCTTTAGAAGGCAGAGCATTGGCCAAATGACTCCAGCACCAGTCAAGCTTTGGCACAGCCTTTTATTATTAACTGGAAAAAGCAGAATTTACAGAACAAGTATAAGGACATCCTTTTCTACCCACACCAGTGATTCATTTTCTTAGGGGTGATAATTACTGAGATATTTAGTAAGCTTCTGAACCACTTTCTAGCATCAGAAAGTGAGCATCTTCTCTACAGTGATCTGCCTCAGCAAAAATTGATTTTTAATACATGATAGCAACTCAGTGGTAAAGCTAATAGAAATCTTAAGATCCAGTTCACCTTTTTAATCCCTAAACATATTTCATTTCTGCGCCCTCTCTGGATTTTTTAAAAATCATGCTCAAGTAAGGAAGAGCATGCAGTTACCATGCCATGACCGATATAACAGATTCCACTGTTTTGTAATTTGTGAACACTTTGTTTCCAAGAAAACATATTATTTCTTGGACAAAAGAACTAAAAGCTTCCTATTGGTTTCTTATGGTGGACTGAGAGTTCTGAACCAAGATTTTTCATCATTTGAGGGATTCACAAGGTATTCTTCCTCTGTGGATTTGCTGATGTCCTCATAGCCTTTTAGAATGGAGAGGAATGTTTTTTTAAAAAAAGTTGTACAAGAAGACAAGTTTGAGGATTCTATCTAGAGCCAGTGCCTAGAGGATTCTGACCCACAACTGAAGAAAATGAAGAAGCGGGCTTCTAAGGGATTTGTGTGGATTGCTGTCAAAAGTATGCATGAATTTATCACCTCATATGCTTACATAGTCTGTGATCTGTGCTATGTGTTAAATGTTACAGTTTCTTAGCTCTTTTGCATCATCTGACGTGGTTACAGTTAACAAGGAGGAATTGCTCAGGATGCATATTGGAAAGGGTAGAGAAAAGACATGGCTGGAGTTTACTTGGCCAACAAAAATTTAAAACGACAGATATCTAGCATGTGATGAGACTTAAACACAGAATGCTAGGACTCATCCAGGTTGGGAATGTGAAGATGACTGACAAGGCATGTTCTCATATGGCAAATCCAAGAGGAAGCAGTTGTTAGCGAATGGATTGTAGACCTCTCAAAATCAGAAGAAAAATTGAGTGGTTTCCCATTGAAATCAGGACAGTACAGGCCTGAATGAACTGACCTGGATTAGGGCCCAGAACTAATGGATCTATCCCAGGTTCTCCTACTTGCTTTTTTGAACTGTAGCTTAAGCATGGTGGCATCGTCTCTCTTTGTAAAGTTCATTAGAATATTCCGCACAAAGTATCCAGTTACCATTTTTAATTTCTGTATACCAGATGTTCCTGAATCCAGTTTGTTTACATACACACAGGTGGCAGCAGCAATCTTTAGCTTCCTTTATTGACACATGTTCTTCTGTAAATTTAGCTATGACTCAGACTTGCTGTTGCACTTAAATGACTCAGATTCAGGAAGAGTTGAAGTGGAGAAACTGTACAATTTGTGTTCATCTGTTCATGTGGTAAGAGAGGATGGGAAATGATCTTCTATTACTCCGGGACACTATAAATGTTTGGAATGCACAGTAAGCACCTTAACTAGGTTTATAACAGACAAATGTTAACAGTGTTCAAAAGCTGTTATGGTTACTGCCTTTGTCTGAGAGGTGGACTGTTGAAATAAATGGAATACCATTGGTATTTTGACTCAAATATATGAAAGAAACTCCAATAAGATTAATATTTTATAAAGAATAAATAAAATACAATAGGAGATTCCTCTTTTTAAGTAGATTTTAAAATCTGATCTCTCTCACTACTTTAAAACAATAGCAGATTTTATCATGGAGTCATGCTTCCATCTGTCTCATGACATGAACTGGATTCCTATTCATTTTCTGGTAATGTTAAACATTTCTATAGTAATAGTACTCAAGAGCAGAAGCATTAAGGTCCTGCCATATTGAGTGCACTACAAATTCACATGTACACAGAATTTGTGGCCCAAAAGGCTCATAGTCTGGGGTGACAGGATATGCCATGCAGAAGAATTGACTTAGCATACACACAGAAAAAGTATGCCAGCACCACAGGTGACACCCACAATTTCTAGTTATTATTCTCATATTTAATGGGTCTGTGCAGCAGTGAGGCCTCTGGAATATATCCAGAAGGGGATGGCTTCTGGATGTTTAAACAAATTCAGATCATATGAGTGGAGTCTAAGCTACTTGAAGATGTTTCCCCAAATAATGTGGTAGAGAGGATAAGCTGTAGAGTATGAGATGTCACGGTGAAGACTTTCATTTCTGGAATCTGCTCTCCAACTTTGTGGTCTGACAAACAAGGAATCTGTCAGAGCTCACTACCAAATTGTAACTGTGCATCTAATGATAACATGACTGAGAGGAGAGCTCTGGTGATTTTAGCGGTCACAGTCCACCTCACAGGCTGTTGATATATTCTATATATGTACCTAAAGTAATAATTGCGCATTACAAATAAACCAAACTAAATATAAGCTCTATCAAAACAGTTTATTATGTTACCTGGGCAAACAAGATAATGAAGAGAGTTGGACTTGATGATACCTATGGGTCCCTTCCAACTTGCAATATTCTATGATTCTTAAGTAATTTTTATCAGAATAAGGAGGATGTTTATACTAAAATTTAAAGGCCTTTTTTTTTTTTTTTTTTTTTTTTCAATTTTTACACCTTCACCATATACTGGAAGATTTGTCAAGGTGTACTTAAAATTAGGAGATAGATTCATTGGCATCACACCCGCTCCTGTTATCCAGATAGTTTTATGAGAGCCATTGAGGCAGGTGGGACAGTCTAGGTCTCAGAATTGTCTTGCTTTGAACACTAAAAGAGAGGACAATATGAGGCGAGTGACCAAGTCTCCATCTGCATGGCACTACAGATACCCTTAGTGGTTTCTTTAACCCTGTTTTTCCATTTGCCTGCTTCTCCCCTCTGATCATTTCAACACTTAGAGGGGCCAGCCTACAGATCAGAAGAAATGAGGTGGAAGTAGCCAGCCGGCCACCTTCCTATCCAGTCCTCCTCAAAGAGTAATAGGCAGCAATTGTATCTTTTGCCAAACTCAAGAAGGGATAGACAAGGATAATAGAAGACAGAGCTGATTAGAAGAGCACAACAGACATGCCTGAAATTTCCAGATAGGAAGCAGTGGTCAGAGAGAAGTGGAGATGTCAAAGAGGGACACAAAGTCACGTAGGTCAGCATATGCCAGGAATGAAACAGAACAGACAAGACATGATACAGAATCATCAAAAAATCATATCATGTAGCACATATTGCTACAGGTGGTTGTCAAAACCAGCAAAAACTAAACACAGCACTATGGGACCAGCTCTACACTTCTACTTTTTAGTTTAGGGCATACTCATACTGCTGGTAGTGATTACTTTCATTTAATGTAAAATTAGCCATAGATCACTTTTTAATGTGAACCCATGTGAAATGTAGTCATTTTTGGGTAAGATTTATGTTGAGATCTGAGAAAACCTATGAGATGCTAACATGTTCAGAGCTGAAATGAAAAAAGGCTCCTGAAAGAGTCAGTTAACCAAGCTCCACACTGCTTGCATTGCAATAGTGCTCGTGTGACAATCTAGGGACCCCACTTCACCAAACAAATAAATCTCTGTAACATATATTCCTTAAAAGACTGTTTTATGTTGTCCCACTTGGCTCACTTGCTTGCTGCAGGACTTCACCACAGCACTTACCATCTGTTATTCCCTCCCTACGATGAGGCAAGGGGGGTTGGTCCAACCGTCCTCCCTTGTGTTTTTTAGTGGGCCTCGGCCTCTGACTCTGATTGACAGCGGCACTGGTGTTGCTGTCAGTAGAAAAAGGACTGCTCGGCCGAGGTCTCTGAGAGGAAGGGTAAGTTTTGCCTAAAAAAAAAGAGAAAACAGATGAAAAATTGTTATTGTCTTGAAATGGCCTGTTCTATTAATGTCTGTTCCAAAACATTAAATCTGGTCTAATTCTCAGAGGCAAGCAAGTGTCCCCTTGAGGTACCCACTGATGACAACTGCTTTAAGACACACCACAACAAGCAAAGTGAGAAACTTGGCATTCTTTTGTCTTTAACTTTTGTAATTAAAATCGTTCCATCTGTTGTGATAAAACTACTGTATGCCATGTAACTCCTACCTGCTCTGTGTGCTGAACAGATGTGTCATAACAACTCCTCAGCCTTGAGCAGGGAAGGAAAACACTTTTGCAATCATATCAAATTTATCTCCTCCTGCCTTCCACCTTCATGTTTCTCAAGCCAGATTCTCATTTTAGGGGCTCCCATATGCACTGTATACTGGAGCAACTCCAGTGAGATAAACAAAACTGATTTTGCAAGCAATGTAGCAGTGTATGTTTGCATACTTAAGGGTTCTCTTGTAACAAGAAATAAAAATGGAGGTATATTTAAATGTCAAATTTTTCCTGATAATTTTCAGTACTTTTATATGTTAAAAGTACTTTTATATGTTAAAAAAATGTATTCTGACTGAATGTATTCCTCAGATGTTATATATGTATATATACACACTAATCTAAATACATGATTTCTCTTAAAAATAGCTTTGATGCTGTTCTATGGCACAGATCATTAAAAGCATCACTGCAGGAGCACAGTTCATTTACTACATTATCTTATTTTGATACTTTTATTCAGTTAACTAAGCTTATTGTTTAATAATAACTGATGGAAAGTAAAGATCACCATCTTTCACTTTCTTTTATTTCTTTGTGCATCATTCTTGCAAACTATCTTGGAGATGTTAACACTTTACTTTGTTTAGAACTGGTACTTAAAATTCTGGCTTGCTTTAATCCTATTTGCAGGGGAAAATGTATAAGCCCATCACAACTTCTGCAGTATTTGACTTCAGAGATCTCCTGACTGTCTCAGGTTTGATCTTCTGCTTTCTGACTGATGTACACCCTGAGGAGGACACTGCTCTTAGGGAGGTTTGTCTCCCAGTTGCACATCACTGCCAGCAGTTGGAGGTTACCATGTCTGAAACTCTCATGTGGCCATTGCCTAACTCCCCTCTACAAAAATAAGCCAAATTGAATTTCTATGTTATGTGCTAACCTGGCTCATTTTAACTGAAAAGGGTTACAGATTGTGCACCCAAGCAGCTATTTCTGGAGCTGGGAGAAAGTAGTAATAAGCATTTGGGGGAAGGCTGGAAACATTAACCTCTATAGCTGGCACAGCTGCAGACAAAGACAAGGGATCAAGCCCTTGTTTCTCAGATAAGGATAAAACAGCAGATGAATACAGACAAAATATTAAAATTTCATTGAAAAATAGAAAAATACCACTTATGCAAAGAAATTCAGATATGAGCCTGAAATTCCATCCTAGCTCACAGCACATTGCACAGATGTTTTCAAAAATAAACTCACCACATGCAAGTGCAACTAGTGAGTACAGGATGAAGACTCTTCCCACTTACTCTCTTGACTAAAGAAATATGATTATTCATTCAGAATGTTGGTTTGAAATAGAAACAGACGTCAAACATTCTCTCTTTTCTCCCTCCATGAAAATGAGGGAAAATAAATAGCATTGACCTAAATCAGACATGGGGCAAACACAAATAATGCACAGGCTCCCAAAACACATTTTTCAATGCGCCTGATAACTGATTACAGCACCTTGTATTTGTATGCAGCCCTTCCAGTAAGAAGTGCTGAGTGGTGTCAGAGTCTCTGTAGTAGATTTAGTGTGTGTTAAGTGGAGACAAGGATGAATCCACTAATCCTTGATTTAATTTCCCAAGGGTGTTGAAAAGGAAAACTGTCTGAACTTCATGGCAAATCACACGATGGCTTCTGGAAATCAAAGCGTCTGCCAGGAGAGACACCTTGCGCCTGGATTTACCAGTGCCTCTTATGCTTGGCAATCAAACACTCCCAGGTGAGGCTATCAAGCTGGCCTTCTCCTTTCACATCGGTGAGAATATTTTACAGCTGTTCTGACGGGGTGAAAATAACTGTCCAGACTGCAAAGCAGTAAAGAGTCGAGACCTCCAGAGCAATGAACAGAAATAACACTGCTGCTTCTTTACTGCAGGACATCATTTTGCCCAACGTGGGGTTTCCTGTGGTACCGCAGGTCTGGAATAGGCCCCTCTGACTGATGACACTGCCCTGGGAGGTATTGTATCATAATGGAACTGCAGGAAGCACTGGGGAGTTATTTCCATTTGCTGATGGGTTTTGTGAGGAAAAGAGGGGAAGGCTGTTTGTTTACATGTGGGTTTTAATTTGTTTCTGTTTTGCCTGCTGGATCATTAAGAGATTAAGAATGTAATAATCATAAAGTCTCTACCGTAAACATTGGATACTTTGTTTTACCCCAAAACTCTAACAGTCTGTCCAAGGAATTATGTGCATACTCAGCTGAAGTGTATTTGAGACCTAATTAAGCAAGGAAAATGTAACTGACAAGATGGTTCTAATTCTGTTCTTACATTTTCTATTTATATAGCTACAATAAGAAATTCTATTTATTTAAAAATCTTTATGTGTTTGTGTGCCCATTTACTTTTGTTAGGTGTGAGTTTGCAGTGGACACACTACTTCTCAATGGCCTGATCCAAGCAACATTAACTCTGGGTGAATCTTTGCATTAGCTCTTACTGAGGCCAAGATCAACACCCAAAGGTTGAGGATGATTTGCTCCTTTCATTGAAGACTATTTAGGAGACTTTAAGTAAAATAGTATGTTTTAAATTATAGTTTGGCCAAATGTGTCCATAGTAGGTGAGTGAAGGTCTACATCAGTTTTCCTTCTGTTTTGCTTTGTTTTTTTCAAATGATCTGATACATTTACTCAGTAAAATTTCAATTAGTGTAAGAACCAAGTGAGGATTTTAACTACTTTTAATGGTGAAATGGCTACCTTTTAGGGATGATTATACCTGACCAAAGTCAATGGTAAAAGTCTCAGTGATTTGAGAGAAGCTGTATCTGTTCCCCTGTAGTTTGTTGGTGACAGGACTTTGCCATTAATACTTTTCTTTATTCTTAATGGTCCTAAAAGGCAATGTTTGCCATTAAGTCATTGCATGCAAGAAGTAAGTGATTTTTAGCTCCAACATGTGGAGACATTTCTCTTAAATGCACATATTTTACTTAAGCATAGACTTCATTCCAGCCTAATAGTAAAAAGTTCTGAATTATATGAACATTATGGGACCTGTGGGCAGAAATTGGCTGAGAAAGCATAACAAAAATGACCCAAGCTCACACTTTTCTGTAAGATTTGTGTATTTAAATAATTAAATAATTAGTTATTTTTGCTATTTTGATAAGACTAAACGAATGAAAATACATTCTTTTTTCCAGAATACTTAAAAATAACTTTTGCTTATTTTTTTCCCCTGGAAATAAACATATGGAGCTTTGGAAATATGAACTAAATTATATTCACTTCCCATTATTTCAGTTTAGAAGACTGGCTGTTTTCAAAAGCAATAGTCACTTTACCTTTGATACATTTAACGTGATAGATTCAGTTGGCATAACTAAAATTAAATTTAATCAATATATTAACTTATTGAATGAAGTATTTTTTAAATTAGGTATTAATAAGGCTTTTAAACAGTTTACACTGTCAACAATAAAAGCACACCACCTCACCCCATGCTTAGAAAAACTTCACAGAAAAATACATTTTTGAAAGAAGAGATGCAACAGACGAGCAGGGATGGAGATAATAGTTTAAACATGATGTTTATCACTGAAAAGGTGAATGATTGTAAGGAGATTTTTGCAAAGAATGAAATAATCAAAGACTGCATGGCAGAATTAGTGATCTCTTCACTGAAATATTAAACAGAGTATATGTCAGTAAATCTATAGCAGAGTCAGCACAGAAGGAAAGTGCAGCAGACTGAAGGTGTAGATTAGAAGCTTGTGCTATTCGCTAGTTCAAATCACTAAAAATGAAACTCAATGCAAGGTTTCATTTAAGATATACTGATAAAAATATCTCCATCCACCTTATTCCATGCACGTTAGACAAGTGTGAGACGCAGTTTCACTTTAAAAAAAAGAATAGGCAGAGACACCCTTCATGCAGAAAGCATCAACTTTGAGTCTACAAACCTGTTCTTGTCAGGCTGGTTCCATCCAGCCTAAAACCAGCTTTATCTGCTGCTGCAACCAGTGCTTGTGCAAAACTGCCGCTGGTAAAGATCGAGTCATCTGAGGAGCTACCTACACTAGATCTATGACTAGAAAAGTTACGGTCCTCATCAGACGCAGAACCCCATCCATTTACCATTGAACCTAAAAACAAATGTAGGGGTCTAGTGAGTTGTGCACATTTCATATTTTTTGATCATCTAAAGCTTAAAGATCCCCTTAATATGTCTTTTCTCAACAGGAAACCCAAAATTAATTTGACAGAGCTTGGTACAACAGAGCAGTATCCATCCAAAGCTTCAAGACCCACTTGACAACAGGAAATACAAAGTGTATATGACAGAGCTTGGTATAAAAGAGCACTACCAAAGCTAAGTGGGATATCTTTCATAGTGTGGTCCATGTTTCTTTGATCCTGTAAACAAAATGATACATATTCTCTACAAAATTGAAGGCTCCATAACAAATTCTTTTGAAAATTAATAGATTTCCCCCAGGGTTGAAACGAATGTGATTTTTTTTTTTTCTTAACTTATTAAAAATCAATATCTAGTTTGATTTTGCAAAAATCAGTCTTAATTTAGGACAGTATAAGTGCAAGTCTTGGTAGATATAGCTGAAGTCATTCATGGGTTTCAAGAGTTGTCCTGAGGAAGACTGGCATTGTGTCATTTTCTCAATCAAAACGTTAAAACAGATGAACCATTTTAATGGCCTGAAGAAAGCTGACCTAAAGTAGCTCATTCTAGTGGACTAGTCACTTTTTCAAAAAGTTGGAAATAATAGACATTCAACAGCAGAGCAAAAATATATTCAAATTTAATACTGAGTCAATCACTAAGCCAATGCTGGATTCATGGTACCTTTTACCTATGGATTACCACCACTGCAGGAGAGGAAAGTGATAGTAACATCATAAAATAGCAGTCAGAAAACCAGATACCAGAAAAAGCACATGAAAGAAATATAGAAATCTTGACATAACTAAAATGTAAAGAGCAAAACAGGAAGAATTGATGTGATTTGCACTTTTTATATTTTCTTTTATTTTTTCTGATGCATGAAACATCAATCAGTTACCTAATGTGGCAGTACAATATATTTTCAAAAGCTATTGCTCATTTCAGATTTTTTTCAAAGTACTGACATTCTGTTTCTTTTGTGGCTTCAGATGGAAATGATGGTGTTTTGTATTTCTAAAAACCATGGGTAAATGTCACAGGGTAATTCTACACTGTGCAGTAGAGCGAGAGGCAAAGGAAACTTGTGTAGCACCAAGTACCAGGAACAGGTCAGCCATGCTAATGGCTGAGGTCCAAGCTGCGCCAAGTCCAGCTGAGGACCAGAGCTACCAGATTGCTTTTGGGACCAGCACTGCTGCGTGGCATTGCATGGTGCTATGTAGTCACAGTGTATTGTTCTAAAATAGTTCAGCCACCTATCTCAAAATACTTGAAATTTTCTTTTTAAAAAGTGGCGTGTAAATGTTAAAAAAAACCCCCAGTGAACCCATGAGAATCAGCAGAGAACTGGTTTTCAATGATACGAACACACACATGGAGAGATAACATCATGACCCTCACTTAACTATACAGTTAGCATTGCTGAATTTCTGTAAATACACATCTTGTGTTCAAGTCATGTTCTTCAAAGCCTTTTTTAAATTAATGTCCAAGAAAGTATTATTGTGTTCAAAATTGTTAACCAGTAAATCAATAATTACATGCTTCTTAGTACCAAATTGATCAGCTAATTTACTAAGGGTGGTGTCAAATATTAAAAATATCCTGCAAAAAATAAGTCATGAGTACAATAAATGAATACTGGAATTTAGTCAGTAGCACACTGCACCACAAAGCCCAAGAACAATGGATTATTTTGTGATACTGCAGTGACCAAACCTTTTAATGTCAGGCAGTGGCAGGCTATAATAACAAAAGTCCACGCACTCCTAAGACACGAGAAAAGAAACCAAAGAGGTCTAGGGAGGTCTGACAGGCAGAAAGTGTGTTAAGTGCAACAGAGAGTGACAGAGTTTGATTCTGCTTGCCAAGAGCACACATAAAATTGTTATTTTCCAAACAGACTCGACCTGATGCAGACAGATGTAAGGAAGCCTAGATAACAGCAAGGGAAGGCTGAAACTGAATTTCCTCTGAGAAGACAGTTTCTGAACTCACAATCAAAGTGCGATAGGACATCATAGAGAATGGGGAGTAAAAAGGCTTAGCAACAGTTATTGATGATGTATGAAAAGAGATACTACAGATAAAACACTTCATGAAGATATAAGAAAACAAAATGCTGTAGCTGAAGACATTTTCAAACAATCATATCGACATACTCTGCAAAATATGTAAGCACAAGCTGAAACATAAAAATATAGCTAACCTACAGATATCAAAGGATGACACTTGGGTACTAAAAATTTAACATGTATCTCATTAGCTTCAGGGCCCTTGGGTTTCATATGATAAATTCTACTTTCTATGTACAGACATATAAGAACATATACTGGTGCAGAATAGATGTAGTTTTCAAGTACCACAAGCACAAGACCATGGGTGTTTTATAGGAACTTGGGTTTTAATTTCCATTTGATCACATTGGTCTGTCCATTTGCTAACCAGTCGCTCAGCTGTTGCACAACACATAATGCCCATGATAATTTCCATGTTGTCTTTCAGGGTATGTCTAGGAACACTGGCAATTTTAATTCTACTCTTGGAAGGGCTGGACTAAGTTCATCCAGTCTACAAAAAAAAACAAAAAAAAAAAAAACCAAAAAAANAAAAAAAAAAAAATCCACTTTTTAATTACAAAATATACTAAGAATCTGCAAATGCCCATAATGTTCTCTCTAATGTGTGTGCATACTCTATTGTTCTGCACACTGATTTACATGCCAGGTTTTCCTAAAAATAGCTAAGTTTTAATTAGCAGTAGAGAGCTCTCATCAGACCACCGATTTTTCAGGCTAACTCTACAGGAAAGCCCCATTCCGGAACTCCTCTGCATTTCCATGGACAGCAAGCATCAATAAGGCTAGGAACAGTACAGTCTGTCCATGGATTGCTTCCCTTTCTCCTCTGCTCCAGCAGCTGTGTTAGGATGTAGAACCTGTCAGCAGGGAAGCATAGCTCAATTCCCACAGGGATGTGAGCTTTACTGGGATTTCAACACAGTTTACAACTAAAGCAAACAATGACCCCACCTGGAATACTGCATCCAGTTCCAGGGCTCCCAGCACAGGAAAGAAATTGATTTGTTGGTCCAGAGAAAGGCCACAAAAATGACCAGAGCAACAGAGCATTTCTGTGAAGAAAGGCTGAAAGAGTTGGGGTTGTTCAGCTTGGAGAAGAAAAGGCTCCAAGGAAATCTTACTGCAGCCTTTCCATATAGAAAGGGGCTTATAAAAAAGAGAAAGACTTTTTTACCAAAGCCTGTAGTGACAGGACAAGGAACAATGGTTTTAAACTAAAAGAAGGAAGGTTTAGGTTAGATAAAAGGAAGAAATTTTTTACAATGAGGGTAGAGAGGCACTGGAACAGGTTGTCCAGAGAAGTTACCCATGCTCCATTGAGTGTTCGAAGTAAGGTTGGAGTGGGCTCTGAGCAACCTGGTCTAGTGAAAGATATCCCTGCCCATGTCAGGGGGATTGGATTAGATGACCTTTAATGGTACCTTCCAAATCAAACCATTGTATGATTCAGTGACTCTAAGGTACTTCTGGTTGCTGGAAGCAGAGGCAAAACTCATAACTGCTGAAGTCAGCAAGCTACCATGAGACATATACAACACCCCCATCTGTATATAACTCTGTAGCTAAAGGAGAAATCTCTGCATTATTTCTACTGGTTCCTGAGCTATTCAGTTTCCCTGCATAATGTTTTTGCCACTAAAACTTACAGCTGTGAATCTCCAGCTTGCTTTGTCTTCCAGAGGTGTGGACACTGCCCAGTAGGCATGGGAATGCTGGAGCCCAACCCAGGCACCTCAGGCTACCACGCAGCTGCGTTAACGCAGCACACGTGGTGACTGCTTGCTTAAAGGCATCCACTGGCCTCTTGTTTTCCAAATCAAAAGCACATTTGTTTCTCTCTGAATAAAGGCAGAATAAGAGATGCTGACGTCCCTTTCAGATCAACTATGCATTTTGAAATGGAATGAAACAGGCTTTTAGTGTCTCCTTCACATGCAGCTCACTATGTGTTTTCCAAGAGCACATTTGAGTTTTTACGCTTTCTGGCAACTGTAAATTTTACTCTTGCTGACAGCAGCAGTAAATGCTTTATGCAGAACAAAATCAACTCTGTGAAAAGTTGAACTCTGTTTTCCTGCTCCATAAAACATCTCTCAGTGCTAATGCAAACAGAAAGCTTCTTTGCTCTCAGCGAAAGGTGAGGGGAATAGAGGTGCTAGTTTCTTGTAAACTGCATGCTACTGCTTTTAGTGGAATTTTGCAGGCAATAAAAATGCTATTTTTCTTTGTAAAGTGTACTCCTGCTTTACTTAAAAGAAAAAAAAAAAGACAAAAACCATCTAATGTACTTGTGAAGTAAAAGCTGCTCACAACAATCCATTAGATACTTTTCTCTACATACCAAACTCTGCGTGCATGCTTAAAGTTAACAAATGATGTCACTGGGACTTGTATGTGTGTGCTTATGTGGTTGCCTTCACAAGACCACTAAGCACATGCTAATATTAAGCCCTTGCTCCTCTGCAAGTTTTTGATAGAACAGGGCTAGAATGCTTAGCTTTGTTAAGTATGGATGAAGTCATTGGGGACTGATGCTACTTCAGCTGAAATCAGTTAGAAAATTCCTTTAGTCTTTCTACAGAGAAAGACATTATCCTCTTTTGGATATATCTGACTACTGTCATGATTACAAATAAAGAATGTCCACTGATTTTGGTGGAAGTGGTGGGATAGAAGGGGCAATAGTCATTGTACCATTAACATAAGAAAGAATAATAGAAGGGGCTGAATGCAGAATATAAATACAAGGGGCTGAATGCAGAATATAAATACGATCACGCTTTAAAAATTAGACCTGGATCTGTACTTTACATTATACTTCGCTATAAATGCCCAAATATTTAAATGTATACACCTGAAATAAACACTTAAGTTTCATTTTTTTTTCTTTTTGGGGCAGGAAACACCAAACAAAAGGAGGTAAAAATCACATATACATATTTGGCATTTCACAGGTCCAACTTTAATTAATGCACTTCATAAACATTTAATGAAAAATTAATTTATGTCACTTAGCCAAATTTATTTGTGTTTGCATTTTCAATCTTTCTAGATTTTTTGTTTTCCATATTGCTGAAAGGCACAAAAATTTCTCAAATTTATTCAAGCTGTTAAAAAAGAAATGCACACAGAACATTAAGTAGTTGCTCAAATGTTGCTGAGCAGTAAAATACTATGATAAAGTGGCATCTTGCTGTGTCTCTATTACTTCTTCAGCACTAAAATTAATTTATGATCAGTCATCAATTCATTTACATGTCGTTTTATGCTAAATCCATCGTTGCTGATGAATGCATATCTCCAGATCCATTAAGCTAGAGTAAAGTCTGTGTGTTATAATATGACCCTGCTAATTGTTGCATTACCATTTTTATGAGATACAAAAAGTAGCAGTTTCTTATTTTCTGAGCATACATTTAATCCATGAAACTCATTCTTCCTATTAAATGCAATCTGTCTAACTGCTTATAAGATAGAATCTTTTGCAATAGGTATCCCTAAGCAAATCAATATAAATACTGAACTCTGCCATGGTAAAATATGGCTCATCAAAATTATTTTGTGTAATTTCCAAGAATTATTCCACTTGGGCTCAGACACAATGAACGAACAACTTTTACCATACAGACAGTGATCAGTGTTTCTTTTAATCAAGAGTAAAACATGCCAAATAAGGGATTTTCTTCCTTGCTGAGCTATACAACACAAGAAGATCTTTCTAATTTCAGATCTACATAATTTAATTAAATAAATAAATAAATTTTCCTTTTGCGGTGTCACTGTTTACAAGAAAATCTCTCTCCTTGTATCAGCTTGGATCAGTTAGGTAGAAAAGGCCTTGTTATAACTGCATGCTATTTAATGGGTGTATCTTTCCCCTAAGTCAAAAGGACCAGGACTGAGGCTATAACAGCTCACTAACAGTTTCGCTGGTGGTGCCAGGGGAGGGGAAGATAAGGAGAGGGCAAAGAAAACCCTGAAAGCATAATACTTTGATCTGACAAAACCTGTTGTTGTTGTTGGGGCGATTTCAGTGAGAAGCAAATTTATTTCTTATACAGTCATCATATGCAATTAATTAAGTCTATTAAAGTAGAATAATATAATGGACTCTCCATGACCATTCATGCCATAACTTTGCACAGCAATTCATTATAAAATCAAACATTAAATGTAAGCAAAAGGAAAAAAAAATCTTTGGGTCTCTGAAAGCACAAATAACACTGAATTACTGTAAATTAAAAGTTAAGTGAGCAGAAGTGTTACAGCTGCTTTTCAATTTTCTTCTTTTTTAATAAAACAGAATCAGTAACTTGGTATCCTAAGAAACTATGCTGGGAATGAAGCAGAACCTTGACCTTAATTTCATATTCCAACCCATAAACGTTCAAATCTAAACCTCCCTCCTTGAGTTTTCTTTGCAATATCTAGAAAATGTTAAGATATAGTTACTGTGCACTCCTCCTTTCTTTTCATGTTATTATACACGTCAACATTATGTCTCTGCCACCTGCAAAGAGAAAAGCTTAATAGCGCAGATTAAACCCTTGTCTGAATCTCCAGTAAGCTGTAACTAAAACTCAAGGGTCTGGAAGACAACCTGACTTTTAACTGGTTTAAAGGAGCAACGTTGTGGTTTCAGAGGAATTTAGCAGTTGGAGCTCAGCTCACACAGCACCAGTTTTTCCCCCTCAGAGAATCCCACATTTGGCATTGGATGAAAACTTTGCTCTCAGCTCAGCCATAAAGAACCAAAGTACCATTTCACTCCAAAAGTAGGTATCTTCGTCATCACTGAGGCATGCAAACAGTGCAGGGTGAAACAACTCGCCCCGCTCACCCTACAGCAACTCTATTTGGAGGAAGACTGGGCCGAGGGATGTCAATTTAGATTTCTCACAAACGCTGAACTCACAGTGCACGCTTCAAAATGAACCAGAAATATTGCTTCATCTGGGTCAGCTGTTCTCATTTGCCCGTATTTTTTAATATGTTTAAAGAATTGAAAACATGGTGTATAAATTCTTAGGAAAATGCTGGTCACGACAAGCCCCGTGAAAAGAAGTAGCTTTTATATTCTCAGTGCAAGGAAGAACAATTTAGTCCTTCTACAGCATTCTAAAAGTAATCAGATTAAAGAGTGAGAAACAGATTAGATACAATGAATGTAATTTGCTATACACCTTCCTTAACCCCAATAAATGCAGTCTGGAAGAGTTAACAGATACAGATAAAAAAAATTAAAATCCTCTTTTGAAACAATTCACCCAATATAATAAGCATTTTTTGATTTCACCCTTAGAAAAAGCACAAGTCCAAAACAAGCCCTCAGAAAATGGAGGTTTTACCTACACAGTAACTGAGGAAAACAGAACTAGTTTTGTTGTTTGGAGAATTTGGCATTTTGCAGATCATTTAGACTAAGACTCTGGCTATATTTTTGTAAGGTTATAGTGCTGTAATTGTTCTAAGTGTTGGCTATACACTGTAGGGGCAGTCTGTCATTTTGCTTCCCTTACAGCTGCACGTTCCCCTCCCGCAGTGCTGGCAAACACCTTGCCATGCGGTGAACCAGATCAAGGAATGAATCCAGCTAGTAATTAAACAAGAAAAAGCAAAAGAAAAATCTTAATTTCCAGCTGAATGAGGTCACATCAAGATAGTGGTGGAAATGAGTGAGAGTGCATTTAGATTACCTTAAGTACACTCCCAGCCTACATTACCAGGTTGTGCCCAACTTCTTCCATAAAAGCACACCAGGAAGTTTTTAACACAACAAATAAACATTTAACAATCCAATAATTAAACAAGTTTTTAAACCACTAGAAAAAGCTTCACTGTTATTCATAAAAAGAGAAATTGTAATAAGCACAAAAGTCTATGAACTGGAGCAAAAATGCAGCTACTCCTTATTTTGCGCTAGGTACGCTGGCCCAAAATATTAGGTGAAAATGCAAATGTGAAAAACATTCATTTTCTGATTTACAGATATATGAACATTGAAGTATTAATATATACCAAATGGAAAATATATAGCCACTTGATTTTGTATTTATTTATTTATTTCTGCATTATGAGTGCAAAACCCTTACTGCATTCCTAACGGAAAGGCTTCTGAGCCATTAGTGAGATATGCAAAAATATGCAGAATTATAGCCCAAAGGAGATTACACTAGAAATTCAAGTGAAGTGACTTAACGTACTCATGCACTAATAAGTTAACCTTCTCAATTCAGGGATTTAAACTTCAACTCTATGGCCTTCCGTTGGATCCGGATTTCAAATCACAGCAGCAGAGATAGAATTCTTAAATCTTAATTAGACTGGCAAGCAGTCAGGCCCTAGGGTGAAGGAAAACCTGGAAAGTGGGATTAAGCTACACACTATTTAATTCAACAAGGGAAAAGGAAGAAAATTATAGGTATTGATGTTCTGTCACTGTCAAATTCCTGCAGTGTTTTCAGAATAGCAATATTTAAGTAAGGGTGCAAAATCCTTGGAATTTCAAAGGTCCAGGACAATGAGATGAAATTTAGCAGTGCTATGGTAGTAAGGTTTACTAAGTGAGTCTCCCTTAAAGTACAACCAACAATGTGTTCTTCTGCTGAGATCAAAGACTGAGGAAGCACCCACTGGCTTTTATGAATGAACGACTCTATGTACATTTGGGTCTCCAATAAAGCTATGCTTTATGGATAAAGAATGGTATCTAGAGGCCCAAGTTCAACCTAAGGGGAAATACGCTGATGCCTACAAAAAGTTCATTAGATCCATATAAAATCTGTATTTTAAAAAAATATTTTTGACTGCCTACATTTCATCAACAGCAATTTTATTCATTCAGATTCTGTGCATGAGTTTATGCCTTGATGATCCCTATTGTAACTTTCCAAAGTATGTGAAGGACAAGAAGCAGTGAAGGAATGAGTCAGAATAATTAAATGTCTTCACTGAAAAGGAACAATTACTACATTCAACAGTACAAAGTAGGTTCAAAATACGCATTTGCCTACATAAACGTATTGACTCTACAAATGAATGTTGTGCTGATCTAACTGCACTTATTTTGAAGTCTTTTAACTTTCCTGTGTTCATCTGTGAAAGAACTTACCCAGCAAAATATCTAAAAGTGCTTTAAGATAGCATTTTTATGCTGCTCCTGATTTACGAAATATATATTCCTAAGCCAAGGTCTTCCCCCTCCTTTTTGTGTAACTGGCTTGCTTCTCCAGCAGAGTGAACTTTTCATGAAAGCTAGGATATAATTGAGTTCTCTTTCAAGTCTTTAAGGCTTTTTAAAATTCATGAATTTTCTTATCATTTTGCAGCAAAGCAAAGTATTTTCAAATCCTTCTTTAACTTTAGAGTTTAATATTAACACATTTTAAATTTTACAGAAATAGAGTGGAATAAATTTTCACTTAGAAAGTGTTTGATTGATGATGTATTTTGCTGTTAGGAACAAGTTGGTGTCACTGTTAACTGTGTTTAGTTACCTGTCACAGAGCTGTCTAGATTGTCCATACTGGAGCCTGGAGTATGCTCTAGACCTCTTAGCGGCCTACTGATTTCTACAGTTTCTTCTTCAATATCATCATCATCATCATCATCATCATCATCTGGAACATCTGTTTCCAAATCTGAAATAAGGTTTCCAGATACATATCCTAGGGGTGGAACTGGAGCCTGAGGAGGTTGTATATTGCTTTGCATGTGCCTACACAAACAAACAAGAAAACATAATCAGAATGGATGAGACTTTGTACCCCAAGATGAATAGAAGATAAGCCATTCCATAAGTCCTGAAGCAGATTTACAAAATGTGCTCGTTAGGTCAAACTCAAGAAAAGTCAGTTCAGTCATTCACCATAGCTTCTTATACCAGAGTACCTATACATCTGCCAGTCTTATATTCTCTACTGTGAGGGTGGTGAGGCACTGGAATAGGTTTCCCAGAGAGGCTGTGGATGCCCCATCCCTGGAATTGTTTAAGGCCAGGCTGGATGGGGCTTTGAGCAACCTGCTCTGGTGGGAGGTGTCCCTGCCCATGGCAGGGGGGTTGGAACTTGATGATCTCTGAGGTCCCTTCCAACTCTAAACATTCCATGATTCTATGAGATATATTTCCCCTTCTGTAAGACGGGCAAGGTCAAGATTTTCCATTCACAGATGAGGAACAATGTACATAGAGGCTACATAAATCAGGTAGGAAGTCCACAGAAAACACAATTCTGAATCTCAACCTAGCATATAAGTGTCGTACGCATTATGCCACCTTGCAAATCAGTCCTTGAGCCAAAACTAAATTTAATTCCTTCTGCTTAAACAGACTCAGTGCCCTTAAGCAGAACTCACCCTAAAGAGGAGGAAATGACCAGTGGGACAGAAGAAATTTTCAAGTCCAATGAACCTATTATCATGGAGGCCTTTTTGATTTTGCATTATTCCAAGTAGTTTAATTGATTTAATTGCAGCAGTATTAGGGCATGCATGTGTGAAATTACTGCATGCAGCAATCACCATTAAAAAAAAGAAAAACAAAGATAAAAAAACACCCACAGGATAGTTAAATGGCCAAAGGCAAGCATGGAAATCGGAGTTTCATTTGTGCAGTCTCTGAGAGGCTAGACAGGAAAAGAACAACCATCAGTTTTCAATGCAGCATTCTCCACAGCACTACAAGTACACAGCAAGCTGTGACAGGGGACCCAGGCATGACTGGCCTTGGAATGAGAGCATGTACCATGCTTAAAATTGCTAACTTAGGCACGTGGGAATCCTTGGTTGGCTGTTCATGAGGTGCCATGACCTGATTCGAATCAGCAGCGCTCTGGATGGCATCTAGGATTCTGCTGGTCTCTTGCTTGGACATAACAGAAAAAATTGCAACTGTCACCTGTTTGGTTTCCTAGCTCTAACATGATTTCAGTGAAAACGTTGCACTGTGTTATTGCCTACACTTAATAAGTGCAGTAATTCCACTTCATTCAAACAGTTCTTCATTTTTCCTAATGTAAATCCATTGGATCTGAGAATGTCATGGTAAATGACACTGGAATCTATCTCCATCTTGGTATAGGTTTTAGATTACTGCTTATTCTGGAGCAAATACAGAGCAAATGCTTCCCTTCTGACCTACAACCCCCTTCTGATTAGCAGTTCTTGAATACTTCTCTGTCTGGACACCAGATTCCTAGTTATTCAGTGTTCAGAACACTGCACTAAAGGGCACTACCATCTAACTAACTCTCAATAACAGCTCCCAATCAAGCAAAATACTGAAGTATATGCTTAATGTTAAGCATGTGATAGAACAATTGAAGTCAATTTCTCATGTACTTGTAATTAAGCATATACTTAAGTGATTTGCTGGATCAAGTCCATAATGATTATGTACTGTTCCAGTAATCTCTAATGTGCTCTTCCTTAAATTTCAAGTTGGCTGGTCTCTATATTTCTCTTCTGTTACTCCTACAGTAACCTATCTTACAGGTCTCATCTTGTTTTATTTCCTCCCCCCTCTACACAGGGGGAACAGGTTAAATATGTGAAAACTAAGAACTCTTCCTTTCCACTTGAGACAATGAAGGACTTTCCACTGACTTTGCACACCACTGGCCAAACAACATGATATGTATCCAGCCAAGCATTAAATAATTTCATGTGACAACTACTGCAAAAATAATTTTTATTTGCAACTCTCAATATTTACCCAAATACCTGCTATAATATTCTAGTATGAAAATGTCATTTATTTCCACTGTAGTTTTTTCAGAGTTTCATGCTCAATTACTGTGACCTTACACAGGAGTAACATTCAAATCTGTATATTCCTAAGCATATTATGAAAGTTTCCAATCGATTTTGTTTTCTCCAGAAATGAAAATTGATTGGAACAAGACCTTTTCTGTCAGCTGCAAGACTGGCACTCATGGTTTGTAGGGTGTAGAAAGGGTAACAGCTGCAAAATGCAGCAGTCACTGACTGCATAGACAGGGTATACATCTGTGTGATGGCTCAGAACTTGGTTACCTTCAATAGGCCAGGTCTAGCCGCTGCCTGGGATTTGGGTCTGTCCCACAAGGCAGACTGAGGTCTGTGCTTGGCAGCGTGGTGCTGCAGTGGGACCAAAGTACCCTGTTGATTGAGTGCAGATTGCAGACAAGCCTCCAGGCTTCGAAAGTGTCCAGGGAAAACAGCTGGCTTTGATTTGGCACCGCCTGCCTACCTGCCTGATCTATTTATGGTAGCTCAAGCTGAATAACTTTGTGGCTTCATTTACCAGCGAAGAAAGGCTGCTCCTCAGCTGGCAGTGTGCCATTCGGTAACTAGCTCTGCTCCTCTCCTCTGAGATTCATGGGCTTTGTCTGGATAGAAAAGTTGTAAAAGGACAACTGCCGCTTAGGGAACATCCGGAAAGCAACTGACCTTCACCGTATCCCCAGCCTGGTGCAGTTGACAAGTTCTTTTTCAGTCCCTGAAGAGAATGTTTCTGTTTGTTTTGCAGGGGAAATGTTACTGTGGTATTTGCTTGCTCTTCCCTTAAATAGGAATAAAGCACTCTAAAACGCTAGATCCATTTTGTACTTTCTAACAACTTCCTTCCTGCTATTTCTAGGTTTTTCCCTATGAATCAGAAATTTCCTTGGGATTTCAAACTACGGTCAGAGATGCAAATGCTTCATTCTCCGGTAACACAGGGGGAAAGCTGCTACATTGCTATTTCAGGTGGCTGGCATCATTTTAAATCAGGAATCTAGAGCCTCAATATTTTTTGAAAATCTGAAAAAAATTGCATATTTTGTTAGAGATATTCTGAATTGTATAGAAGTTGTCAGTAGGTGGGTGTTAACTACATATTTGATCTATGTAACACTCTAGGGGAATCTTATTTTTACATGGTTTAACACATTACCAAGCCTTATGGTTTAAAAAGCACTGACTAGTGATTAAGACCTTCCCACCATAGATACAGTTTTGCTATTTCTCCTTCCATTTTACTGCTTTGGAAACATTACTGAAATGTTGTTGAACACAGTTGATATTTATGTCATCAAGGAATAAATCATTATTATACTTTCATTTCCCATACGACAGTGCCCCCTTCAAACATTTACCATGTCTGCTTTGCTATATCGAACTGGTAAGCTCTAGTTAACTCATCAAGGTGGGCTTGAAGCATTGGCTGCATCTCCTCTCGGGGAGAAGGCGTGAGGGTTGCAGTGGACTGCTGCCCAAAGGAGATCGCAGGTGATGAAGCTACTCCTCGGACAGGAGGTGTAGGGACACGATCATCATCTTCTTCAAGCTCATCCTCCATGCCCTGATGTAGGTAGGTCTGAACTGGCAAAGGCGGACACCAACCATCACTGTCATATCTAAAATAAAAACCAAGTAAACTTAATATATATTGAATCTCATCTTTGACATGCAGTAGAGGGTATACAGGACTTCTGCTACACACTGAATCCTTGCACATAGTGTGAGCTTCAACATTTATTGAAAATAGGGTGATAATTGCTTAAATTCTCCTTACTGAGTCTGTTTAATTTTTCCCACAACAGTTAAGCAACTTGAACAAGATGCGCAATATAAACAATTACCAATCCACTATCATGCTTGTTAATGGTGATTAGATAATGTTACACCACAATCAACAACAAAATGAACTGACTCACTAACCCAGGAGAACCTTGTTGAAGATTGAACCAAATATGAAAATAGCAGCATTCTTAAAAGGCAGAGCAAGCTTTCCATAGTTCAACTTACAGACTTCCTTACTCCCATCTTCCCCTTTATTTGTCTACAAATTTACTATTGTTTTTATTTTGTAGCTTAAATACAAAGCTACACTTCCCACATAAATTCTGGTCTTTCCACACTGCGTAGAGGTATCTGCTATGATGGGTAGTACATCGGTGTCGCAGTAGCACTGGCCCTAAGCATATGCTATGTCCCAGCACCAGCTGATAAGATACATAAGCACACATGTTGACAGCTCTGCCAGCACCCCACCCCCTAACCAATCTCTACTGGGACTTACCTAGACAGTGCTAAAATTCTGAATACTTTCAACACACCTTCCCAAAGTAAATTAAAAGATTAACAACTACCAATATTCTGCAGCAGCAAATTCCTCTCTCTTCATATATGAGAGATGCTCTGATCGGGATTTTTGGCTCAAATTTTCAGTCTTATACCAAAGGCGTAAGAGATGATGCTACATCTGATAAGGGCTAGAAACAGAAACCTTATGTTCTATTACCACTTCTTATGCAAGCTTTGCCAGCAATTCAATCTTTTTCTGTCTTGTCCCCATCACAGTGCCTTTCAATTCAGTGTTGTATTACAGTATAATCCCAGGACCCTGTCTCTCAGAGACACCAGCATCACTCAAAATGCATAGGCCCTAGTGACTGTGGTTATTCCCTGTGCATTATCTCTCCAGAGCAATTTCTAATCTGAACACAACTTCAGTTGCGCACAGCTCTGCTGATGATCACACCACTCAAATCTCAACACTGTCTGCTCTCCCCATCTTCAAAACATCCACTGTCTGCAGTCCCTTGAGCATCTGCACACATTTTTTCTTAACTCCCAGTGTATTCCAAAATACCTCAGGATAGATAGCTCTTTTCAAAAGGCAACCAGACAACCAAAAGCTCTCACAACTCCTTCACTGTCAAACCACCTTACACTCTAAAGGCTATTCCCCAAGCATCATCTATGTCACTTTATCTTCTTTCTATCTTCAGGGACTGCTGACAAGGTACACCCCTCTTTTTCTGCAATGCAGGCAGGCAATGCATTGCATTATACAGGTAATTTCTCAAGCCAGTTTAAAAATACTCCTTTAACGTTTCTGATTTGGAAGGAAGGAATTAGCAGTTTCCCAGAGGAAAATGAATCACTACCAGTTTTGTCAAGTGTGAAGCTGGGTTACAAAAAGGCTAGGAATGCTATGACAGAGAAGCTTCAAAACTTGTATTATGAACAGAACATTTACTTTAAGCAAAATCCAAAGATTTCTAAAATTAACTAAACTAGTTTTTCTTTAGTGAAAAGTCTGTAGCCTATATTTAAATGTACAGATCCAGGATAGCTAAAACAACCTGACTTAATCATCCAAAATTTTGTGGAAGATGTATCTGGTAATTAAGGCTGGTATCACTTCAAATCTACATCTAGATATAACCACATATAGATACACAAACATACATACGTGTGCAGAGGTGCAAATAAACGCTGCATCCTAACAGCTGGCATTTCAGAGCTTTTGAGTGACTGATCATTTTCATAACACAGAGATTTAAGAAAATGTTATGATACATATTCAAGTCCTTAGGAGACAATTAAGATATGACTAGCTCTAATTTGCCTTTCCTTGCTATATTCACTTATGACATTGCCACCCAGGGTTGAAGGGACCATCCTAGCTCATGCTGCTAAAAATGTACAGTGCAACATCTCTGTCACTTACTTTTACCCTCTCAATCTCATGCTTTGGTATAATGGCTTCTGCTTGAAAAGGGACAGGGCAGAAAGATACTCCCTAGTGACTTTTCAGTAATTCATAAATGAGCTTTAGATGTGCTCACCTTTTGACCCTACTTGCTTCAAATCCCCAAATGTTCAGCTTGATAGTAAAAAGATTTCTTAGCAATAAGATTCTGCACAAGTACCGCATCTTTTCCTATATTTTGTTTGAAATGGAAAGCAGCCTGAGCCTGAAGTTCAGGACATTGAGATTCAAGATTTCAGGTACTTTTGTCATCATAATGTAAGATGATTGAAAAGTCACCACTTCTAACCTGCATTTTGGGGAAAAAAAAATTCTGCAAGAAAAAGCTAGCGAACCCAGTACTACACAGTAACTACACCTCATATAAATTGCACCATTATTGAAACTTCTGGAACAAGCATGGTGAATATTGGTCACATCCATGTTCTTTTTGGTTTTCTGAGCAAATATAACTTGGTGAAAATGCAACCTTTTTCATGTACTTCTTATTAAAATCTAAGCACCTTATCTTCACGAGGGACCTCTGATTGTAATTTCATGATAATTCAGTCCCTAATAAGATCTGGTTAACAAACATGACTCTATATTTCTAATATTTTTTATTCTATTCTCAGAACTTTTATTCTATAGTAGATGATAATGAATAGGCATTTCCTTACTCTCAAATTTATTAGATAAAAACCAAGCAAAAAGCATCTTGTCTGATAAGGGTGGGAAACGGAACATGCTTGGCTGGGAGCTACTCCAGGAAAAGAAAAGCTTCAAAGACTCTGTGGTATATACAAGAGAAAATTAAGGAAGACAATAAGGAACAAGCACAGAGTTTGTAGAAGACCACAAAAAGGGGAAAGTTTCACAGGAAAGACCTTGCTAGGAAAACAACAGTGTAAACAGTCTTTCTGCACAGGTTAAATAGGAATTTAAAACATCCCCAAAGCTACCACATTTTATAAAATGGCTACCTGGGTGTTAGGTGACTTTTTTTTTTTTTCACCTGCTGCTATTGTGGTTTTACTTCACACTTTATAAGCTAATAGACCATCAGTGTTAATTTCTAGTATGCAAAATAATGTGTCAAAATTGTTTAGTTTGTTTGGGATACTCATGCCAATTCACACCTGAATTCAAGAGTTATAGGAAGATACACAGACACAAAAAAGTTTCTGTTTAGATGCCAACTTCCTTGTTTTATTGCTTTAAACATTCACCTTTCATATCACATTATGAGAACTTTAATAAAGTCTTCAGTTTTTCTGACTGAAAGTTCATTTTTCATTTGCAATTCACAATATAATTATATTCTGCATGTAATTAATTCTAAAATTAAACCACAATGAACTTGTCATACATAATATACATCAAAGCAGATCAAGAAAAACAAAACAGTTTAAAAAAATTGCTTGCTTTTTTTTTAACTCAGTGTTACTCAATATTAAAGGCAACATAAGGAATGCGGTCTATCATTCATTCCATTTTAGTGTTTTGAAAACCATAGAAATAAGGTCAACCCCCCTGAATACAGAACAACCATTAGCATTGAATACATCCCCAGGAAGTATGGGCATTGCAGATTCACCGGGTTCAGCAAAGTTGGTTGCAAATTACTGTGACTCTAAACAATCTAAGTCTAATCTTCAATTTTATTTTTTTTCAGTTTGGCAAAATGTACTTTAGAAAGTCTTGTTACAACCACTATTAATGAGATATTAAAAAAAAAAACAGAGGAGAGTAGTTTAAAAGATAATCAGAGGAAAAAGTAAGTCTGAATTGTTGGGCACCTGGAAGGCTGGTCATTACCTTATCCTGAAATAACCAGTGTTGTCTTGGTGATCAACATCATTCCTTCCAGCTAAATAACACATACTTATGTAACTGAGGAGTCAAGCCCTATGTCACAAGGGATTTCTCTAGAAGGTATTTCCATTTATCTTTTATGTCATTTCATTGTCCTGAAAGAAAATCCAACTTGTTTGCCTTTAAAAGCATAATTACTTTAGTGAAATGGCTGCACATGTGTTTTATGGATATAAACTGATGAAGACAAATATTATATGGTGAAATCATCTGAAATTTATTTTAGCTTTTTATAACAGAATACAGAACATAATGATTATATGCAATTTTTGCCTTGAGACTTAAACAACATTCACAATCACTCGTGTTATTCATTTTTCTTTATATTTGATTTGAAATTCTAACTCTAGTACAGCCTGAATAGAACTTCATTTTAAAAAGAACTCCACTGTCATAAACAGTTAATTATTATTAATTTTAAGAGTTGAAGGACTTCATATACACTCAAGTATTAATATTTAATTCTTCTAATTTTCATTATAAAAGTAGTGATGATCAATTCTTGCTAGGAGCAGAGAGAACACTTGAAATATCTTTATTCAGTAAAACTATTACAATGATTTTTAAAACATATGTTTCATCCTTAGGAAATATTGATTAATTAATGTATTTAAACAGGCAGGCAGGAATTCATCCCTGATAGAACACTGATTCTCTGAGATTCCAACAGAGCTGACCACAGTAAAACTATTTTTCTAGATTTTCCTCCAGGGTTTGATAACCTGGTATTTCATTTAATTCAGCTTTATAAAAATCATTCCATAATTTTTCTCTGTGCAGGAAATGTCTCTTTCCTCTCATTTAGTGCTTTTTGTGTGATTTTCTGTCCTTGAGAACAAGTTTAAACTATCCAAAAATAAGTGTAATGTTTCAGAAACTCAACAATTGTTTAAATAACAAAATAAAAGGCCCGCAAATACCGTACTTCGCTCAACTGAAATGTGTTCTAAAAGTCGATGAGGAGATTAACATCCACTGACTGATCTTCTAAAATTAATCCAGTTTAGTGTGGGGTTTTTGTGCTGTTGGTTGTAATATTTTTAAACATCAAAGTAGTGAAAAAATACAAGGAGCCAGATTATGTCATCCTTACTCATTTTGAGTACCATCCTCTGCAAGCAGTTCCAACAGAATTCAATTAAGCTTCATGTGAAGCAAGATATATCTCAGCATGAGTAAGCAGAGAAGCCCTAAATGATGATGAAGCAAGGTCACTTTTATTTCCATCTTCAGTCACTATCAAGAGAAGCTATTCAAACATTCCTCCTCTATAGCCTTCAATAAGTCTATAGGATAAGGTGCCCTCTCTCTCTTTCTTTTTTTAAACAAAACAGAATAATATTGCCACTTAGAAAAATTTATTTTAAAAAAAAAAAAAGGACCCTCATCTCTGCAAACCACAGATTTTTCTTCAAAAGGAAAGCAAAAAAAATTACCCTGCTTCTTGTTGATCCACCCCATAGTGTTCCAGCTCTGTGCCTGGAAGGGGCTGCACGGGAGGGGGTGGGAGAGGAACACTGGCCCAGTTTGAACCGTTATTTTTCTGGGGCTTGGCAGCATTTTTGTTTTTCTTCTTTTTCCCTCCTTTGCCACCTGCAAATCCAAAAAGAAAAAAGAAGTATTAGCAATATAGTGTGGGGGAAAAAAGCTAGCTATTTACATTTCTTTGAAAGAATTCTGATTCCAGATGGCATACCCCAAAAAAAGAAGATATATTTATATCTCAGCAGAATAAGCATCACAGTGCTAATGCTGTTACAAGGTTATAAAGAATAATAGAATGAAATGGTACTCTGAATAATTGCTGAAAAAACTTCTTTTTAAAGCTCCATAAATTTGCACTACGGTAGTGCACAACCAAGGAAAGACGCGTTTTGCTGTATCAGAAATATATTTACTGATTTATTCACGACTTCTTGAATTCACTGTTAGATAAAAATATAACAGACCATAGCAAATTATTTCAACTGTCAGAATCCAATGTGCCTATAACAGTGTTTTGCATAATCTCTTTCTGTGGAAAACACAGAGGTTAAGGACACAATCTAAAAAAACTTGTCATTAGACTCAATAACTTTCAGCCAGAATGACAAGTCTAAGTTGTCAAAACAAAAAGAAACAGGATTTTGCTGACAGGAATTCACTAAGTTCCATTTTCTAAAAACAGGAGGAAGTCATCTGCAATGTTTTAGGAATGTCTGCTTTGCAGCATTCAAGTATTTTGTGCCACTATGGAGAAGAGGTTCTATTTCTGATGTACAACTCTGATGGAGGTGGCTACTAGAAATTAGGTGAGCAATGCATTTTGCTTAACCCCTCTTCTCTTTTCTTATTGTCCTTGTACCCGCTTCTGCAGTTGAGACACTTCCATTTGTGGGAAAGTGATCTAACAAAAAAAGCTCTCTTCCCACTTGTTTAGCTTCTTTTATTTTGCCCTGACTCCTTTTTCTTATCAGGAATTCATTAAGAGGAAGAATGGCACAAGATTTCAAACCCCTTGACTGCTTAGAGACCCATCTATTTATTGTCATTTTGTTGTGGCTTTCAAATTCTCTGGATTGTTGTGTGGAAGAACAGTTCACCCTATGTGTTTTCCGTGGGCTACCCAGATGGCAGTCAGTCATCCCTTGCCGAGTGCAGAAAGCACAGTGTAATACATTTTACCCACTGACAACTCTTGCTGATTTATAAAGATCAGTCAAAAAAAAAAAAGTAAAAAGTTATCAAGTTATCACGGTATTGAATCAAAACCCCACAACTGACTGGTAAAGCAGGGGGGCACAGTATGCACTGGAAGGTATCACCACCTTTGCCATGGCTCTAGCTTTAGGCACAGAGACATCCAGAAGGAGGTGCAATTCTAGCAATAGAGACAAGAATGTTGCACAGGACTTTTCATCAGAGAGACAGTAGCCTTCTTCTGCTATGACCAAATATCAGCTGGACCAAAACAGGAACCAATAGAGAGGGAAGAAACAAGGTGATTCTGTGATTCAGAAGCAGCCAAGATTCTCTTTTCACCTCTTGTTGTGGCTGCTAGGAACAGGCAATAAGTCCAGCAAAGTTTCTAATCCTCTTGGCTGGGCAGCATGTTGCAAACAAGACTTTATTTTCCATTACTGAATTCCAGACCAAAGCTCTTCCTTCCTTGTCTTGGAGTATTTACAGTAAGACCAGCCAAGATCCTGTCATTCACTGTGTTCAAACTAAGTTGATATTTTGTCTATTAGGATGCAAGACAAATTCTTCCCTCCTTTTGTAGCCTGGCAGAGAAAGAAACTTTCTTGAAAAGAGAAAGAATGTTTTGATCAACAGAAAAGAAACCCCAGTGATGGTGGCAATGCTGGAAGAAATACATGAACCTTTTGGATGGAAAAAGAAGCTTCCAAAGCACAGGTATGGGGGAAAGCAGAGTTAGAAGTAGGGTCACAGAACAGTACAAAGGAAGTATGTTCATTTTAATTTGTGAGATGGGGGAATTTTCAAAAAGTCAGCAGCAGTAGGAACCAATGAGAGTTAAGGCAGGAGGGGCTGCTTTGGGAGGAAAGCACATGCATTATAGTATGTGTGTGGGAGTGGTAGTGTTGCAGGAGGACTTAAACTAGGAACTCAGAAAAGAGAAATGCATAGAAGAATTTCAGTTTAAAGATTAGTTGAGGTGGAGAAGAACATTTTGGAAGTGTAGTACCTTGGTAATCTTAGGAGAATGGTAAAACAGAGGTTGGATGTGTGGGGTTCTAGTATGGAGACACTTGGATTTGGGGGATTTTGGAGAGAAAGGTCAAAGGTAATGGAGCTATTAGAAAGAGTAAAACAGAGCTGAGGGACTGTTCAGATGAAGAAATAAAAGGAACTCCAAGGTCATTACTGATAGGGAAAACAGCCTACACTGTAGAGTTGGGCAGATTTCTCTTCTGTCCCCATGGGCAGAGTTACTCCACTGTCAGACTAGTGGAACAGACACCTAATACACAATGCCTGATGTGTGTTTGAAAACTGTTGCAGTGAAGCCTTGTTTCCCCATAGCAATGATGCTTGATGTTTCAATGTCTCCTCACACTGAAATTCAATTATACTGTTTAAATCTCTAGATGAATCAGGTCCTGGAAAAAGAGTTTGCCAGTCCAGCTGATGATCATAACACTGACATAAGGTGGGAGCTGTGCAAAGTACAGCCACAAAATTTCCCTGCCTCACAAAGCAGTTGAGTTTTTAGCTATTTTCCATTCCACAGTGGGATAAGATTTCTCATGATATTCATTTGAGAGAGACAGAAGCTTAGTCAGAATAATAAGTAGTACTTAAAGTACTAACCAAGGAAGTGAAATAACAAGTCCCTGCTCACCCTGATGAGGACTAGGTAATCAAAGCTGGTCTCTGACTCCAGTGATGTTCTAATTATCGGTCTATTTGAAGGTCTTCCCCATTTTCTCATGTATTACAGACATAATTAGCCTGTATTAGAGACATAATTAGTGGACAAGGGAGAGCAAAATACTGCCTCTGCAGTCCAATAACATGACACTCATCTGAGCATCGGGGCATTCAGGTATGAGCTACTTTGATCACAACAGGAGTGCCTTGGCCACAGAAGGATGAGCTAACCTGAAATTTCTGTGTGTCATCAGAAATTTTACTTCAAAGTGAGAAACACTACACAAAATATATTTCACCTAAAATATTTGTTCAAAGTCCAGCTTTTGATCAACTGGCATTTTCCAATGAAACTTTGTATTTTCTGAGAAAGTCTTAGGCAGTTGTAGCTGTCAACACATCTCAAGTGTGATACTGCCCTCTGATAACTGGCACATATGTACCTCAGCATATCAATTTCTACATTTTCACGCAGCCAGAGGAGAAAGCTGATTTCCTGAGCTACTTGCCAATACATCTCACATACAAGGAACAAGAACCTTTTCTGAAGTACCATATGAACCTAGCTCCCAGATACCTCTCTGTCAATGCCATAAGCCTATTTTTTCTGTTTCACTCAAATCAGCTGATAATCCCATTGAGAACACAAGACTTGCAAACACATTTGGCTACTTGAGTTATGGGCCACTGATTATAGGCTTCTAATCTCAACATTCAATTTGAATAGTCACTTAAATTGGCATAAAGAAGCCATTTCTAGGGTTAATCTGTTACTGTTATGATTGCTCCAATTTACAGCGGAAATTCAAAAGGTTACAGATATAGCATGAATTGGAAACTTGTCCCTTCAGCTCTTTCATATGTCAGTTAAGTGAAATAGCAGACTTTCATTTTAATTGCTGGCTTTTCAGTTTTTGTCTTAAAAAAAAATAAAAGACATAAATAACATAAGCAACAAATAAGCAAAATTAAAGAAATCAAGAAAAAGATGTGTTTAAATATAATACACAACCACACGTACTACAATCATTTTCATCCCATGAAAATGCATCACGTTTCCAATATAACATGCAGCACACACATAAGATTTACATTGTGTTTGTATGCAGACCTGGCACAATTTTTGAAACTGCACTTATTTCTGAGCTGCTTCACTGAGAAACAGCATTTAGAAGTAGATCGTGGGAGTGGGGAATGTGTTAAAAACTCAAGAAAAATGTTAATCTCCTTGTGAAGTTCGGTGTGGGGAGACCTATAAACTGATGATTGATATAGAAATAAATGTGCTCCATGAACTGTGCTGTTAGGGAAAGCATGTGACAAGCCAAGGGTTGCAACAGAGCCCACAAACGCCGGTTGAGAGGATTCCCTGGTTATCTAAGAGGTTGTGCAAAAGGCATTTTGGGTTGATTTTATTTATGTAGAGGCCAATGTGAGGCTGCTCTCTGACATCCCAGTGAGCGGGCAGCCTCATAACTATCCGCGAAGAGCAGCCGGTGAGCTTTCTGCCTCCCTGGCAAGCTGTTGGCCAACACCCCTCCGTCCCTCACCCACCCACGGCGGTGGAACCAACCTGAGAGGCTGCCACTCCTTTCGGAGCTGTTGTGGGAGCTGGTGGTGCTGAAATCCTGTGACTGGTTGTGTGGCAATCTATTAGCCAATCCCTCAGCCACGCGGTAGTCAGGGATGTAAAGCAAGGCTAAGGGTTAAAGGGCAAAGGTCACCGTGGCATCGTGTGATTAGTCGACAGCACAAGCACATGCAACACATGCAGTTAGCAAGTCAATGGCAGATGCGGTGGGGCCGCAAGCTGTAATTTTTCTTTTTTCTTTTTTTCTTTTTTTTTTTTAAATGGATACCTTTCCTAGTCTAATGGAAGGCAGATGGTTTGGTGATTAGCACAGGACAACAAGGATTAAAAGCACAGAACAATATATTTTGTGACTGGGTGAGATTCAGCACGCATGCAAGGTCTGTCAGCATTAGTTACCGTAAATATGAACAGTGTTCCACGTACTAAGAAGATTTTTCTAATTCATGCAAAGATGATACCGTATAAAGCCGAGGGCTCTGGACAATAAGAGCTGTAATTACCATTGTTGCCTTTGCCTTGGTCTGGGAGAGAGTAACCAAATCCCATCAGGTCATTTTTTTGCTGAATCGAGCTTTTCCACTGAGGATCAGGTAAGTCGACAGCCAACTCATGGATGCTGTTGGAATGCAGTATCTGGGTGGTAGCATATGGTGTGGCTTGCGTTATTTGGCTGGAACTGTTGTAACTAGTCTTCGTGGTGAAGTCAATGCTGCTGTAAATGGCTCCATCAGAAAGCATAGTAGCAGTTTTATCTCCTTGCCCTGGCACTGGTGGCAGCACATCTGTGGTGAACACAGGGGAAAGAAAAAAATCACTGACGCACAGGAAGCCTGAAAGTATCAAGGTTTAAGATGAAAAATAAATGTGTCATTTTGCATGTTTGCATTTCGGCTGAGACAGGTCCATGAGCCAACGAAGGGAAGATGATGTACAACCATCGGCAAGCTATCAGCATCTGTGACAGGCCTACCACTTGTCCTTCACGTCTCACTGCCTAAAATGATCTTTTTTTTTTTTTTTTCCCATACCTTCAACTGTGAAAGTGTGGTTTGGAATATTTCTGTACTGAAAAATGTTTTCACTTGTTCACTCTATGTCAGAACCAATGAAACTGTCTGGGCTTCAGGGAAATGATGAAAGGAGTGAATCTATAAATCACACAAACTTTCCCAGCAAAATTCTTAAATGGATGCTGAAGCTCTCAAAGTAGCTTTTTAAGGGCATCGCCTTGACTTTCTTGAAGTTTTACACATTAGCTTACATAATTTTCTTTTTGACATTAGCTAGTACTTTTCTCCTTTTCAACACCACCTGACAAAACCAAGTTTCCTGAAAGGTGAAAGAAAATCTGTTACTCTGAAGGGATTCAAGTGATCAGTCTCTTAAAATGGCAAAGCAGTGTTGATAACGGAGAACAACTTGTTCAAATACTCCTGTACATTTACCTGAAAAACAGTATAGCATGCTTAACTAAGTATCTGTTCACTCTTCTTTTTGAATCCTATCTCACACTGCAGTTTGTATCTTTAATCAGTTAGATTGGCAATCGCTCCTTACTAAACATTGCAGTGACCTTTGCTGGTGGAATACTAGACTTAGAAGCTGAGACTACTGAAGTGTGAAGAATCTAATGATGACTGGCGTGATGTCCCAAGGAGAACCACAGCTCAGCAGATAATCCTCTTCCTGCACTCTCAGAGGTCAATATATCAAATGATACTATTTCTATCATTTATTTTAATTCTGAAAAGTTGTATTTGTTCTGGAATTTGCTTGCTAGAAAAATGTATAATTTATATGCCATTTCTTTTTATATAGCTAAATGGCGGATTTGGACTCCAACTGCTAGATCATACTTGAGATAATGCATACTCCTATAGTGAAGATGTTCAGATCCCATTCTAGGTATCACAAACATTTGTATATACCTTAAGCCCCAAAGAGAAAAAATGATCCTTGCACCTAGACAAGAGTTCAGGCTCAGTTTCAGACTCAGAAACAGGCTTTGTGCAACCTCAGGGAATACAGTTGTTCTCTCACTGTCTCAAGACTTTTCCAGCAATGAGATATGACACTGTGGCCTCCTCCCATTATTTTTTTTTTCTTGCTTGGTTTGTTTCTTTTTTTTTCTTGGGATTAGCATTTAAGACCACAGAACTATTTTCTGCTGCATTCATGTGTGCAACTGAACATTTTAATATGGACCCTAATAACATCTGCAGTCTTAGGGCAACACAATAATATTAACAATAAAAAGGGCAATAACAAAGGGTAAGTAGAGAGACAGCAGAAACAGTGATTGAGTCTGGGTCTATCAGTATGATCTGGTTTTGCAGACAACAACAACAGGAAAATAAGCACAATCAAGTATTTTAAATGCCTTGATTGAATTAACTTACATCTGCAGATAAATTGTAAGTGCAAAAAAATTAAAATTAGTGCAAACTACAGGTCATATTTCAAAATCAGGTAATTACTATCTATCTGCACATCAAAAAAGCATCTATGTGCAAATACAGTATGAGATGTGAGAGACAAGTGGAGTCCCATCTTTCTTGCATTTCATCCACAATAAGAAGATTTTTCCTTTCCACAATTGGTTTCATCAACATATAATGGACTGAAGTTCAGTAAACAAAATCTGTTGTTGATGTTGTGTGTAAAATGAAGTAAGTCCAGCTCAACCTGTTTGTGTGGGATTTGCAGACTCACATAAGTAAAAACTAGCAAAATGCTCATCTTTCAAGTACTCAGACACACATCTATCTTTTAGAACATGTTTCTGGCAACTGTAGAGGTATCATCTCTATACAGTCATTTTAACATGCAGAACTATACATCTGCACACGCTTGAAAGGAAAGTTGCAGAGCTCCCTACCAGACAAGAATTTTCAGTCATTTTTACTAATAAACTGAGGTTCTCCAGATACTCTGAGAATTTTCAGTTCAACCACAGATTACTTTTTTGACCTCAATGAGATGTATACACCAAGCACTCAAAGAGCTATTAAAGTGCCATTTTACAAAAAATCACCTAGTAAAAATCAAGTGCGATTTTCCCCAACAAGTTGTCATACTAAAAATCTCACACTGTACACTTCAGACCACAGATGAACACACATTTCCCACTGGAGACTTTCCCAAAAATTCTCCAAAATCCTACTTGTTTTGTCACTCTTGGGATAAATGAAATCATGCTGAAGTACTTCCTGTGGGAGACTCTTTCTTACCATCTTGTGAGATACAGTACCATTTTGTGGCCTTACGTGACTCCATACCTAGCCTGTGCTTCCCACTTATAGCCTTGCTCTCAAATGCCTGTCTAACGTGGATTTCACTCTTAAAGGAAATGTTAGAACTGCCTTCCTCAGGTCCTGAGTTTCCAGAGTGGTTGATTGCCACCTTACTGTTTTCAAAGTTCTTACAGACCTTTTATATTATCAGAGACCTTTTAACCAGTAGAAGAAGACCTATACATAATTACATACATACATACATTTAATTTATCACAGAAATTCCTGGGTTGGAAGGGATTTTTAAGGCCATCTAGTTCAATCATCAGCCTAACTCTGATAAAAATCCCCATCACTAAACCATGTCACTAAGCACTATGTCAACCCATCCTTTAAATACCTCCAGGGATGGTGCCTCAACCACTTCCCTGGGAAGCCCATTCCAATGCTTAATAACCCTTTCAGTGTAAAAATTTTTCCTGATATCCAATCTGAACCTCCCCTGGTGCAACTTCAGGCCACTTCCTCTTGTCCTATAACCTGTGACTTGGGAGAAGAGACTGACCCCTGCCTCTCTACAACCTCCTTTCAGGTAGTTGTAGAGCGAGAAAGTTCCCCCCAAGTCTCTTTTTCTCTAGGCTGAACAACCCCAGCCTCACCCTCAGCCTTTCATCATAAGACCTATTTTCCAGACTCCTCATCAGCTTCATTGTCCTTCTCTGGAACCACTCCAGCACCTCCTTTTTTTTTTTTTTTTTT
>VXBW01000693.1:612658-675184 GCA_013400375.1 Thinocorus orbignyianus | reverse complement strand
TGCTGTTCCTGATACAAGAACATGTTTAAAGACATTTGACTTTTAATCCATCTTTAATGCAGAAGCAATCAAACTTAACTGCTGAAACAGGTAGAGATCAGTGGTCCCAAAACAGTGAGAATCAAAGTGTGAGCTCAACTATAAAGATCATGGGTGGAATTAAACTGCTGAAATTCCAAATATATTGGTTGCATCTCTTGGACAAATCTGGACCTATGTCTCATGCACTGAAGCCAAAAGCTTTAAAACATGCTTCCAATTTAAGTTGTATAGAGCCAAATGCTAAAAGAAAATGGTAATTTTTCTACAGTATGTGAGCTTATGGAAAGATGGAAAACTACAGAACGACTCTTTTTTCAAGATACTAACAAAAAAAGAAGCTGGCAGATATTCAGTTGCCTTCTAACTATTACCCAAAATTTTGGTTACTTTGTAATATTTTTGTAAGATGAGTTTTACAACGTTTTTATATGGACAATAAATCCATCGTGTCTTGTAATTTCAAATTACAAGTAGTCAAACCATGGGCAAGAAGTTTTGCACAGGAGTGTATAACTGATGGGAGGGATGGTTGTCAGAAGCACATTCTGGTACAGTGAAAATTTTTTTCCCATTTATAATTTGATGGTTTTATAGGTATTTTGCATTTTAATGTATTTTTGATATATAAAGTTGTTTTGATTTTTATTTACTTATTTGTATCTTAGAAATAATTACTATACTCATTTGCAATTGGAAGTCTTGTTCTGAATACCACTATGCAGAACTAGCTGTGTTATCACAGAAACAAAAGAAGTAACAGAGATATGAATATTACTAGAATTTTTAAAAATCCCAATCATACATCTTGAAATTCCCATTTGAGAAAAATGTTTGAAAGAAAATAACCCCTCTAAAGATTCATTACCATAATTATAAATCCTTATCTCATGTCCCCAAAGGGCCTCCCTCAGTTCAAAATGGAAATAAACCCCTAAAAAAAAAATCTAAATAGTTCCCTTTTGGGTATTCTTTCCTCCGATAAGAGGAAAAGTTTCTGAAGACCTTTGACCTTGTGGACTATGGTTGAACTTGAGAGCAGCCCTTCAGCAAGAAGGAGATCGGTAAGGTGGCAGCAACAATGTTTTTCTGCCTTTCTGCTTAAGGAGCATCCTTGCTGCATCCTCTGAGTTCCTGTCTGCTCTATGGACATCCTCTATCCTTGGCTGCATTTCCCTGCACAGCATATTGCTCATCTCCACACAAAAGAGAATGGGTTGGAGCAACAAGTACATCTTTCTTGAGAAGATAAGCAGACTCCTTCACACCACTGTGGGGTAAATTACAAACTGGGCCTAAATTTTAAAGTAGAAAGAGACAAAGCAAAATGAACATTTTAAAATTCCATCTTAAATCAAATCTCGAGTCAAACACAGAAAGAAATATAATGATAAAAAATACCACACAATGTTTGTCATAGATGTTAACTAACAGAAACTTATTGTATACTGTAAGGTGACTTAATAAAATGAAACCTACCTCCACGACCAAAATTGCTGAGATCATTTGGTCCACTAGTGCTGTTGTTTACTGGCAGACTTGTGGCAGGCCAAGAGTCTGCAAGCCAAGGATAACTGGGGTCACTTGCATTCAACAGACCTGGTCGACTGAAGCAGAATAAGAAAAAAAGGTATACATACATATATATATATATGTTTACAAAATTAAAATATCTGTGAGACAACTAGCAATTAAAGAGACTGCACCAATGTTCTCCTAACACCGTAGGTAACAAACAGTTTAGGAGACTTTAATTTATTTCAAATTAAAATTGTGTAGTCTTTGATGATTTAAAGACCTTGAGCAGTTAATTAAGGATATATACAAATCAACTCTGTCAGTAGAAGTGGGACTAGGCATTTGTCGTGATTCTGCCAGAATCCAAATGAACTCCGTTGTCTGTGTGAAAGAGGGGTTAGGCAGTACCATTGTGGGATCCTGCACCAGGGCTGCATGATAAATTACCACCTCTAGGGAGCCATCACTCAAACTGATTGCTCCGTATCAGCCATTTCCAGGACTTTGGGCTACTATTTCTTCCCTCCCTTGCATTCCAAATGCACGCCTGTCATCTACAGGCTGGTAACTCTTTCTTTGAACACTCTTGGATGATTTGGAGGCAAACAGGTTTGAGCAGGATTAATGGAAAGTCCACAGCTATCTTTATCTGCCACTACTGCATGGCTTTTATATCCCTCTAATTCCCAGCTTTGAGAGCAGCATTAAACAGTGAGTATGTTGAAAGAGAAGGCACGCTTGGGCCATGAGGTACCGTGCTTCTCTCACCCTACGATAAACAGCCAGGAATTTAGCAAGGCAGGTGGATTGTTTGTATTTGTATTTAACAGGGAAAACAAATAATTTCCTGCAGACACCCCCTTTCTCCAAATGAAAAAGAAAAACACATCCACAGTTCTGCAGCTTTTTAGGTTATTAATGCACTCATGAAGTTGGAGCAACATCTCCGATCATCGTACGTTATAGACCCCTGCCTGGTACAATCCCTAAGAGAAACATTGGTTTCTATGGAAACGGCAATAAGAAGACCCAGCCACTTTCTTGCCACATCTACTCACTCTCATTAGGCCTAATCTCTTTTTGCTAAAATATTGATTAAACGGGAGATTGGAAGTTATTACCAGAGCCTAATTACAATCTCCATATTGGCAAAGGGAAAATAGATGAGGATATATGGGCCCGTTATCAGCTTTTATCAATTTCAATTGAGTAGCCAAAGTTGTGGAATCCAGTCCTATCAATCTACAGCCTATTCATCATGCATGAATCATTTATTTTGTGATCGATTAAGTGTAATTGTTCACTCACAGCAATTTAGGGGGAGCCAATAAGGAGTCTTAAACAACAGCAACTTCATTTGCTAATGTCTAATTAATGCAATAAACATCCTGGTAACAAATGAACACATTCTTTGTGATATTTACTACTCATTTCTTCCAGGGCATCTGGGAGATATGAAACATCTGGGCTTGATTCCTCCAAAGTGCACAACAGATAGGTCGTTAAACCTTGTGGTAAGCTACTTAACTCCTCCTAGCCTTGTCAATCTTCCAAATGATCAGTTATTACCCAAGTGCATCACCTATCGCATTTTTCAGATCCCTAATTTTGAAAATAAACAGGATGGAAAGACCTTTATATAAAGAAACATACCTTCCATTGCTCATTAGTCCTCCATCTCCTCTTTGGAAAGTGACTATGTTCCGGTTGAAAAAAACAAAACGAACAAACATACACACATGCACACACATATAAGACAGGGAAAAATCAATTAGTAATAATTAAAAGTAACAATTCAAACTGCTCAGTGTCTGACATCGGAGGCCTTCTTGGCATCATCACATAATAAAGTACAGAAAATATAAGAAAAGGATCAAATACATTAGGGTTACAATTTGGTTAGGATTTCACTGCACCTTATTGACCAACGTCAATTTGCTCTGTAGCTTGCAAGGCCTGAATTTACCACAGGCCCCTTCATATGACTTTGTGTTGAGAGACTGTGCCATGTGATGAAATCGTTTTCTTGGCATGCTTTTGCTTCAGTACATAACGACATTGCACCAGTGAGTTAATAACTCCATGTTGTAATACAATAATATAATGTCACCACACAAATATGCCATTTCCCAGGACAAATACAAAGAGGTAGCAGCTCCATTAGAGCTGAAGGGGTGAAAAAAAGCATACAGCTGCACTGCCTCCATTAAAAGCCCAGTATAAGAACCAGCACCCACACATAAATGCATACATGTCAGTATCACTGGGAAGAAAAAGTGTTTCCACTCTTGCCATGAGGGATACCAAGGATATGTTCAGAGGGAGACAATTGTTTTTATGGCTCCATTCATGGGTGTTTGACAAAAAACAGCCTATCGCTTATCTATCTTAATAATGGGATTACATTTCAGGGCTATATAGGTAAACCCACATTACTGGTGAGATGCTAATTGACAACATTTGATGGTCCGTTTTGAAGCACTGGCAAATCTTTTGAATCAAGGCCAACAAACTACTCTGGTTCTCAGTGGCAATATCCTATTATTTATTGTCAGGCATAGATAAGACAGACTATTAAATTACATCAATGTCCTGGACACCTGCCTCCTTACAGGTCCCTGACAAGATGAGCGTTCGCATTTCAGAGAGGAAGGGAAGAGTCTGTGGCCAGTTTAATTTAAAATAGACCTTGGTTTGGAAATACTATTTACCTTTGCAAGACAGACGTTCCCATCATTAAATTACAGCAAGATTTTTGAAATATTAGTCAAAATGACACTAACTCAAGAGTAGACTTTCTATTATACATCATTCTAATCAAAGTTACTACACCCAACAGAAATGCTGCGATCATTAAAAAAAAAAAAATAGCAATGACATAAATCCACTAGGAAAATACTTCTGATACCATCTAGAATCCTTGTCACTTTATTAACTCCTAGGATAATTTCACAGTCTACATTCAGCAAAGGGAGCAAAACCGGCCCCTCTGGAAGCATGCTTGGGTATGGTGATTAATTATCCTTCACTGCAGAACAGACTAATATCAATATCGAAAAAATCACTGCAGTCATATGTCACATCAAAATGGTTAATAGCTGAATTTTGAAAGGATGTAATCAAACCAATTAATGAAAAGAAAATCAAAATGCAAGTATGGGAAGTATTAAATAAAAGTCTGCTTTGAAAAACTAGACATGGTAAAACATTGCAGCTAATTAATTTTAGAGTCGATGCTACTTTCATTCACGTTGTTTCTAACAGGCTGTCAAATGACTGTACCACTCACTGCTTAAAAGTGAATAATCTGAAGTGCTGTGGATATCATGTGTGAATATGCAAAGAGGCGGGTACTTCCTGGCTGTGTTTCAAAGTATGTTGGTCAAAAGTACATTAGATGTTATTTCCTTTCTCCTTCTCCTCTTCAATTGTAATACTCTGTTTTCCCAACTTTCTGCATTTGCCAAAGTGACAAGAAATAAGGAAAAATGAGAAACGAAGATGCATTTGGTAGTAATCCTTATGAATAAAGTTTACAGATTTACAGGGAATTCTACTAAAACATATTTTCTGAAAATTTCTAGAGATTAATGCTCCTGTTTAGACTATCATCTACCAGCAGTATTTGTAAAGTGATATTGTCACCACTTTTATAGCACAGAGGTGTATGAGATTTTAACTGTGCATGACATATCAAAAAAAAAATAAAAATCAATACTTGTGGTCTTCAAAATATTTATATCCCTTGTGTATAGCAAAGCTAAAATGGGATAGGGAGTAGCAGATTGCAGCAATGTTTGCCAAACACATTTTATTTTCTGTGTAGTGAGGTATGGAGGAAACTCCAAGCTATTCTGTGAGAAACATATCAAGAAGACATGCCATCGAAACCTCTTCTCTAGAGCCATAATTGCTGCAGATTGGCTGTGGCACATAAGCTTGTTGCAAGAGACAAGTTATCACAGCATTTACTCTTTTTTCTTCTATCCGTGTATCCCGGTGGTAGTAACTGTTTCCTGTTTTTTTCCTACATTAAATAATCTTACACACTCCCAATATAAAAACTGTTTTTAGAAGAAAGGTTTGGCTTAATTCATTAAAAAAAGAATTTGCCTTGCAGTGACATTGTTTTTTCCTGAGGAAGGCTGTGCCTGGCTTATTTGATGTCTATGGAACCAGGAAGAAACACAGGTTCTTTCATTTACGCTCTACCCTGTATACCAATGCACAGATGGTTATAATCTTCATGAGAAAATAAACAAGTATTTTGATTATTATCCTTGGTGGAAAAAGATTCAGAATATCAACTAAGCTAGCCAAAATTCCTCCTGAAGTGTGGACATGTCACCAGGATGTTACAGAAAAAAAAACCATATTCCCGATGCCACCCATAAATGGGTTACCTGAGGCAGGATAGAGAAGGTGCCTTTCTTTTAGCATCAATATTGTGAAAGGGAAGACAGCTAACAACAGAAGATATGGTCAGGCTGCCAACATAAGCACTATGTTTATCATTCCTGCCGTGCGTTTTGTCAGCATTTTTGCCTACAGTTTGATTTCTGCAATTACAAAACAAGTCTAAACGCCTGAATAGGAGCATACTTAATGCAATGCAGGCTTGTAGATGTCACTGTAAAAATAAAACATCCAGACAGCTGGCTTTATTCATCCCGTCTCCACTTCAAAAAGAAGCAGAGCAATTTTAAGGGGCAATGTAAGAGGAGGAAGGGAAGGATGTTCCTGTCACTGACCCACCCATCTCCCCTGCTTTTTATCACTGAGGAAGCAAAAAAGCTCTTTCAGCACTCTTTGCATCTGATATATGTTCTTAGAAAAGCTGAAGACCTGCAGGGATGAGATCGGTTTTCAAAAGAAGATGAAAAAAGAACCTCTGCATAGAGATATTTTGAAGGAATCCCCACCAGCTTACACTTCAAGGACTGTAAAAATGCAGAAATATAATCCAAACTGCATTTTAAATGCATAAATATTTAAGGAAATTATATTGTATATATTTGTATGAAGAACAGCATATATTAAGGAGCTTTTCACATGCTTTTTATTAAATATATAAGGAGGCACCCAAACCATTTACTAATATTATCTGACAAGGTTAAACTTAATCTTCATGCCTGCTAGAATTGGAAAAATAAGAATGTATAGTAAGTTGACATTCTGAGGCAAGAAAGCTTTAGAAAGCTTTCTGCATGCCTATCTCTAGTAGGCCACATTTTCCTACCGCAAATGAAAACTTTAATGTTGCAAGCCTAGACTCATTCCTTTTTCTGATAAGCTGTTCCTCAAATATGAATGTAGATTAATCCTCTTTTAATAAGCATTAACTCAGAACAGATAATCAGCATATAAAAATTCCATCAAATCTTCTGTCTACTTTTGGATGATTCTGTCAAATAATTTATCCTCATTTAACAGTTTCAAGGGTTGCATAAAAAATGTGTAGCATTCCATAATTCTCTATCTATTTTTAATTTGTTTTTGTTTACTCAGTTTCATGAAATCTTTTATCCCAAGGAGCCCTAGTCACTAAGTAAGTTTACCTACTCATAAGTGAAAATACATATTTACTTTCTTTGCATGGCTGATGGCCTAAACACTTGAAAACACCTGAGTGTTCAAGTGAGGGGGTACTGGCACAACAATTAATTTGAGGGCACAGGAAAGACAAGCAGATAAAAGAAAATTCCTCTTAAGATTGCACGCCTTTGTTGTATAAGTCCTTAACCGAAATGTGAAAAGAGAATTGCAACTTCCAGTGCAAAATAAACATCTTTTTTGCCATCTGTCTTTTCTCATATCACATAGAAATCTAGTGTGCCTTTAGATCCAGGCAACCTGTGTAAAACATAACCATAAAAATCCAGAAACAACAGGGGACCAGTACTTCAGCTTTTACAGAAACTCACAAAATAACAACCAATGCATCCTTTACATCACAGAACAGATGACTGAAAAGGGGTAAGATTTGTATTTTATGTCTCTGTGCCAGATTTTGGTTTTGCTGATAGTATGCGTGGTCCCAAAAACATACACTTCTTGTGTAGCTGCAGATAATGACACTACTTACCAGCAGTAATCTAACAAACAGAGTCAAAATTCATATGTTTTGTAGTACTGATATTACTGAGAATCAATACTTGGTATATCATGATGGGGGAAAGGGAATGGGAGGAATAGTGATGTACAGAATTGTAGCTCAGTAACTATTAATTTCAACTGAAAATAAGTAAAAAGATTTAGCTATGATTTTCACTGTTGCTTTATCTGTGACCATCTGAGGAATCAATCAGTGTTTATGAAAATATTCACAAAGAGAGAAAGCTTAATGAATTTAATTCAATTATTTATCAATTATTCTTCTCTGGCACAAATCTTTACCAATTGCTTGACATTTGCTGTTTGCCCTTCTCCTATACAGTGTTACAGTGGTTTAGTCACATGGCAGAAATTATACCCCTGAGGAGCCTAATAACAGAATACAAATAACAAAGTCCCAGTGAATGGCCCATAATCTGAAAATCACCCGAAAGAACATTTTTAGCAAGTAATTATGTAACTGCAGAATCTAAATTTTTAAACAACAGGTTTTAGTGTTCTAACATGCCAATACCACTAAAGCCAAACCAAACCAAAAACTTTTACATCAGAAGTAACTGAAAAAATAGGTTTTTGTTTTATATCTGAAATAGAGTAAGTGTATCAATGTTCCAACAAGACACTTAATTCTCTTTACTACACAGCCAAATCTGCACGTCCTGCAACTTTCTAAATTTAAAGAAGAATTGAACAAAAAGTGTGTACCTCCTAAAATCACTGTTTGGATAAATTCATCTATGGTAAAACTTTATTGACAGCTATCTCTGATGCAATTCTGCAAGCTATGTAACACTGTCTAAATATTTAGATCTGGAACCAAATTCTTTATGAATCATAACTTTGAAGGGAACAACTCAGTTGCGAGTGTCATCAAACCTCCACAAGCATAGATATATTTGTCTAAGAGATATTACCAGTGGTAAACTCAAATATTAGAGAACTAACGATGCTTTTAGGGAACTCTGGGTATAAACGTAAAAAGCATGGACTATGTTCTTTCATAAGAACAACATTTTTTAAAAAAAAATTAATTATCTTTTTTTTTTTTTAATTTGAGTACATTTGAATGACTTACATTCTCAGTGCCTCCAGAAACAATTATAGGACAGGAAGCAGAACTATGTGCTAGAATAATTCTAGAAAGTCCAAGAAATGTCAAAACTATTTTTATAAATGCAAATTTTTGGCAATGCCTTTGACATGAACCAACAATGTGCACTTGCAGTCCAGAAAGCCAGTGGTATCCTGGGCTGCGTTCAAAGAAGCATGGCCAGCAGGTCAAGAGAGGTGATTCTAGACCTCTATTCTGCTCTGGTGAGACTTCACCTGCAGTACTGTGTCCAGCTCTGGAGCCTTCAGCACAGGAAAGACATGGACCTGTTGGAGCAGGTTCAGAGGAAGGCCACAGAGATGATCAGAGGGCTGGAGCACCTCTCCTATGTGGAACACCTGAGAGATCTGGAGTTGTGCAATCTGGGGAAGAGAAAGTTCCAGGAAGACCTTATTGTGGCCTTTCAGTAAAGGGGGCTTACAGAAAAGATGTGGACAGACGTTTTAGTAGGAATTGTTGTGGTAGGACAAGGGGTAATGGTTTTAAACTGAAAGAAGATAGATTTAGATTAGATTTAAGGACGACATTTTTTACAAGGAGGGTGGTGAAACACTGAAACATGTTGCCCAAGAGGTGGTAGATGGAAACATTCAAGGTCAGGGTTGGATGGGGCTCTGAGCAACCTGGGCTAGTTTAAGATGTTCCTGTCCATTGCAGGAGAGGTTGAACTAGATGACCTTTAAAGGTCCCTTCCAACCCAAACTATTCTGTGATTCTGTATCCTAGTTGCCCAGCACATGTGGATTAACTGCACTGAATCATGCACAGTCACTGGTTCCAGCACAACCCTGTGTCATGCCAATGTATGCTACAAAGACAATGGAGGAGTCACCACAGTTACAGACAGCTGACAGTGGCATAAGTGTAGGAACAAAATGGAAAGATGCATTATTTCATTTTGAAAAAGAATCCTGTTTTGTCTCAAAAAAAAGCAACTCAAAACCTATGTTTTGTCTCAAAAAAAAAGCAAAAGGGTAGGACGTGTTGTGCCACATCTTACACTAACTTGAACAAACCTTCTCAGAAGCCAGAGGAACAATTCTTGAGTCCCAGAGCTTCTCTCTCACACTGTCACAGGACCCTAGGGCAGACATCACCACCTTCAGTTACCTGTCCTTTCCTCCTAAGCTAAACACTGTTGTGGTTTAACCTCAGCTAGCAACTAGGACCACTCAGCCATTCACTCACTCCCCACCCCCTCAGGCAGCATCAGGAGAAGAGGGAGAAAAGAGAAAAAAATGAAAAAAAAACTCAGAGGTTGAGATAAAGACGGTTTAATAGAACGGTAACAGAAGAGAAAATAATAAGAATAATAATAATGGCAAAAGCATATACAAAAAGAATGATGCAATACCATTGCTCACCATCCAGTGATCACCTGAGTGATGATCACAGATTCCTGCCCCCCCCGCCAGCCAGCCCTCATTTATATACTGAGCATGACATCTATAGTATGGAATGTGCCTTTGGCCAGCTTGTCCTGTCTATGCTCCCTCACAGCTTCTAAGGGAAACTGAGAAAGTCCTTGACTTAATATGAGCATTACTTAGCAACAATTAAAACAACATTAGTCTCATACTAAATCCAAAACACAACAGCTACTAGGAAGATAATTAACTCTATCCCAGCTGAAACCAAGACGACACTCAAGTTGTGACTGAAGCTAAGCAAGAGCGAAAAAGCAGCTAGCTGAGCATGAGGACCCGCTCAGCAGTGCAGCAGGAAGGCTGGCCTGTATCTGATGGATGGCGGAGTGGACAGAAGAGCTTTGGTAAGTGCAACCGAGGGGCCAAGCTACACGCAAAAATCTTTACAGACTTCCATTGGAAAAAGCTTTATCAGCCTTTTACACTGTAACACTGAGGTATAATTACTTTTGAGTTTTTGAATCCTGCGCTTAGAAATGAGAGCAGAAGTTAATTATTTGTATTATTAACGGTATACTCTATTTTTCATGATTATCCATATCTTCACCGAGCTGTTTGCAACCTGCTCTTTCAGCCACACTTCGTTTATTCTTCACCTATCTTTAATCATGCTTACAACAATGGTCTACCGTACTCTATGTTTATTAAAGATATGAAAACTAGGATATCATCTTTGAATTGGGAAGGCAAATGCTTCCTTTTCAAAGAACACTGTGAAGGCAACAAGTGCAGAGGTTAATCATTAGATTGCTTGAAGAACACCTCACGGTAAGACCAACATATACGCAACTAACAGCTAAAGCGGATTAAAATTCCATTTCTCCATTTGTGTCTTAAAAATGTTCAAAATGTTTTTTTTGAGCTTTAAAATAAAAATTCAGTTGTATACAACTAATGCTAGTTTACGTTAAGCTAGTTCAAGCATTTTGTCCTGCAAATTACTTTCAAAACTGCACTATTTTGAGGAGTTACATGAGTAAGTAGTGTGCAGAATTATAGTGACGGAGACATTAATATGGTAGATTTTATGTTCCCCTGGAATCACTAGGAGAATGAATGCTACATTTTTATCACAGATAGGCAGCAGAATTATTCCTCCTTGTATTTGGTTTTAATTCTGCCATATCTTACATGTTCACAAACACTTAGATAGCTAATGTTTGCAATGATGTGTTGGTGGGGTAAGAGACAGACTAATGGACAGTACCTGCAGGGGTGAAGGTGAAGGACTGAACTGCAAAACAAGAAAGCAAACACATTGTGAGTTACACACCCTGATAACAAGACTTAATTGCAGGGCACGAGTTTCTTCTGGAATTTACTCAATTGTGGTTGAATAGCATAAACAGAACATAACAGTTGAGCTTAAAGCACTGACCAGCCAGCAGCCAATGAGAAATGATGGTTGGAAAGGTGAGCAGTGAATTTTGACAGTCACATTTGAAGACTATCTGTGTAGGCATGCTGTTCTCCAAATTGTAAACATCAGGATGAATTCTGAAGCATGATCTGTTATGAACTTTCTTTGCCGAAAGCATACATTATTTTGGAATTCTGATGATGGGAATTCTGTGTCATGATGCAATGTTCACATCACACTTAGATGCAGCAAACAACATGAAAAGGAATGAGTTGCAGGAGACACGCTGTTTATAATGAGTGTTATAATTTACAGATTTGCAATTTAAGGTATAAAAGACTTCGCTCTCAATCTCACACCCACAACACACCAACTCACATACAGGGTTAATAATTCTGCTATTAAAAAAAAGACAAGTTTTAGCTTGTGTCCAAATTTTATGTATAGAATTATTTCCTACAAGGAATAACAACACAGCTGTCTCTTAACATAAAAAATCATGGGATCTAGACTGATATTTCATATAAACATATGTGTAGGTGTGTGTGATGCATATATTAGTTTCTCAATCAACACTGTTCCACCTCTAAGGGAGTAAAAGTCATTGCTATTAAAGGACAGAGAAAAACACCTCGGCAAAAAGCATAACCTGCGAATGATACAGGCCATGTGGTGATGCAAAGTGAGGATCCACGGAAAGTGAGTCAGTCCAGGAGCCAATGAAGGGGTCTCTCCTCCCCCTGCTTACACTGTTCATCTGATCGCTTCTTGGGCTGCCCTGTTTCAATAAGCCAGTGGAAAACTAATCCAGCAGGCAGGATTGAAAAACAACATAGAATAGTTTCCTTATGGTTTACTGGGCCCAGCCAGGACACTGAGGAGTCTGATGATGGCTAACACCAAGATGAGGAGGCATATGACTATTTGGCTGTGAGCAGGGAACGAATGCAGGGCTTTGGCCAGTTATTAGAGACGCTCAGCCACTCAGGGAACCTGTGTCCTTGGCTTCACACACGATAACTTGTAAATAGAAGAGTAATAGTGTAACTTTCGTATGATATAATGTCAATATTAAATATGTTGTGTTCTCAACTGAGCAAATCTTGCTCAAAAAGGAAATATTTTCTTTCTTTCTTTCTTTTTTTTTTTTTTTTTTAAAAAAAAAAGAAAAAAAGAGTTAATAAGCGCTATAAGGCAACCTACCCCAATATTTGAAGAACAGCTTTTTTAAAATTAGGCTTCGGAGTGACCCATCTTATGATAATTCACCTGACTTCCTAAAAATCCAGAAGAATCTTGAAGCATAGAATAATATACAAATCAAAAAGGTTGGGGGAGGAGGAAAGTATCTTCATTTGGCAAATATAATTATTTTTCTGAACGTAGTTTTCAAAAACTAATTTATAACGAGAGAACACATTTGGTGCAAAAGGCTTCACACTGTGAGGGCATTCCAAGGTGTTCCACCCTCAATACAAAACTTTTTGTGGTTTGTGCCATAGGTAAATTTTGATCACACCTCTCTATCTAATACTATATTCCTCCAACTATAGGTATGGTGTCACTGATTAAGTACCTCCATTCATTTCCCATGCACATGGCTTCAAAGACATGGAAATGCATGGGAATGAAAGAGGAGAAGACCAAACACGTTCTAACCATCCTTATAAGGGTCTAGTCTAATTCACATTTGAGCACACAAACTGGGCTTTACTGCTAACAGAGTGCCTTCCGAGCAAGGAACAAGAGGTACAATTAATCCTCTTTGTACTTTTTTATGCTAGATGTGCTGGAGATGTAAAAATAAAGTCTGCCTTATGATAATGATGAAATGTGGTACTGAGCAATGCACTTAAAGCTTCCCATACATCAGCATTTTCACGGCATACATTTAAAACAAGCATCCAAAATTCACCCAGGCCACCTTGGCTGTAAGTTCCACAAATTTTTTAAGTAGGTTTAACAGCACCTGGTCTCTTCATGATAGAACGTGATGAGATGGTAATAAATAGCTAGTGTTCTTACCAGCATAATTGCTGAGCCCCTTCCTCTTCTTTCTGCGCCAGTACAGCCAGATGCTGAAACCCATCAGAATTACCCAACATGCACCACCAATGCCAGCTATAAAGGCAGGCTGTTTGACAACATCCGTGATTTGCTCAGTTATGCTGTTGTTATTTTCAGTGATGACAACTTCGTTACGACCTCCTGCACGCAAGAAATTCCAGAGAATGTTGTTATTATGGATTCTGTAATACAAACAGGAACCAAGTACTGTAAATGAAAATTAAACAAAACAGTAATGCATCTCAAAAGAATGAACCACAGGAAGAGAGCTTTAATGAGGACCAATACACACCTGAAAACTAATGTTTCTAGACAGTAAATCCATAATCCATTGCGATTTTGCAAACATATTTGGAATTATAGCTCTATAGCACTCTCCCAAGTAATCTAAGAGATGAGAGTCCAGAGCTTTTTCTTTTAACAATATAGAAGTTCATTGTTTTGGGTTTTTTTTTATGAAATTACAGAGAGAATACAATTATGAGAAAATCAAACATAGGAAACCAATAAAAAAAGAAAAAAAAAATCAAGCAATCAAGAGATAGCTTTTTCCAAACAAGAATTCAAATACAAAATATGTTACAATATCAAATGCCAGTTTCTTCTCTCATTATCAGCATGTCAAATTTTCTTACTCAACTCATTTGTTCTCGTGGCATGCCAGAGTTTCCAAAATTAAAATTAAAAATAATAAATATGTATTTCCAACTGGGACAAAGATGCATTTTTACAACAATTATTTTGTGGAGAAAACAATCCACGCAAATCCTAAGTGCACCAGCTTTGACAAAAAGTAGAAAATCACAGTTAACTGTAAATTCTAAACAATCACAGCAACAGAAGATATTTTTTTTCATGTAGATTAGACATGAAAAATTCCTAATACCAACCTGTAAGAAATAATTATGATGTGGAATACCAATTAAAGTGACATGCATAAAAAATTACTGTATAGGATCGTAAATAGGATATGTGGCATTAGAAAACTGTACATTTCAGTAGATGCTCCCATTAATTTTTTATTCCTCTTTCTCTAAAAGGGAACTTTTCTAAAATAAAAGCTTGATGTCCGGCTTGAAAACAAATTATCATAAAAAATGTGAATAGAAATTCAGGAAATGCTAAAGCATATTGTTCTAGGACCGGCACTTTTCTACTTCAAACCTTCCATTGTCAAAAATGGTTAGTTTTAAAATTAGGAAATGTGGAACATATTTTTCTGCAAAAATATATGTATATTGCTTATATATACACTTGATATAAACTGCCCACATCTGCAGTTCTAAAATTGGTGAAAGAATTATCCACCATTTCCGGTAAAAGCATTTATATAGCTCAAGCCTTGAAATGTTTATGCAGTATTACTAGATGCCTGTATGCATGCTGGAGAGATCCAAGATTAGCTACTCTACTGAGACAAAAAAGATACAAATAATATGATTATCAATTATGAGAGTCTACTCCACACACATAAAGGTAGTAGAATATGGCACTAAAACCCTGATGCGGTCATTCAGAGGAAATTACTAAAAGTATTGTAGCATTATGTCTTGCTGTGAAAATGTACATATTCCTCTTCTAAAATTCAGCAACAGTTAAATTTACCACTCACTTCTTTCAACAGTGTCAGCACACTTGCTTCAGCCTAAAGCAAATAAACAAACTGTTGGCTTAAGCAGATGCGAGAAGTCTGACACTTCCAGTTTTATTTCTACAGACATCTCTTTGCAGGAGACCCAGAGTTTACACCAGCCAAGCTGTGGATGAGTATCCCTCCCAGAGGGCTGGTTGGACTGAGGGTACCTTCTCTGCCCAGGCTGCCACCCTGCTGCAGGGACCGGCACTGCCCTAGCCCTGCCTGAGCCAAGACACAGCTTCAGCCCCTAAGTTGTGTTCAGAGCTGGACTGAGGTGCTCAGGAAGAAATGTGATGCACTGCACTACATTGCTATCACGCTGTTAATGATCTCAGTGATTTTATTAAGCTTTCTCTCTTTCGGCACCATGTCAATATTTGGTAATGATGACCGTCTGCTTTTGCAAACAGTCTGCTGAAACTATGCTAGAGCTTGGCTTCCTTTCAGTAGTACTGTGCAAGAAACAAAACCAGCTTCCTGCACACAAAATAGGTCCCACAGAAGGGTGCTGACAGAATATACCAGCCAAGGTACACAAGGGCAGTACACCAGTACTGGTGCCATGTACTGGTCTATATTGGCCATGCTGGTAAGCTTCACAAGCATCAGGGCCTGGTGGCTACAGCTGTCTTTCCTATTTTGTCCTGTTGCTGCCAAAGGCCTGATGGTTTCCAGTCCTGATGCAGTAAATGAGATTAAAACTCAGTGAGCACCCATGACAAGAAAAGAAGGGAGACGGTGATTCCTTCATCCATTTTTCTCCTTTCTTTTCTGCCCATGAAACCAATCCATAGGTGCACCCCAGTGCTGAAAGAAGTGCAGAGTGTAAAACTAATAGAAAGAGGCACTCTATGGCATGCCCTTCCAGGCACACAACTGATTTGCTAGTAGAAATCAGCATAGGAGCTGGTGTTGCTCTAATTGTCATTAACTTTCAGTTAATTTCTGTGCCCTTTCGAGGAGAGGTACAAGCAGCAGGATGGTGAGGAAACAAGTAAGGTCAGCACTGCTTCTGGAGCAGCTGTGCTGCAAAGGAGAAGAGCGGGCAGGGAAGCACCTCAGAGACATTGGCTTCAGGAGCAGACACTCCTGGACTCGGAAGATTAACACCTGCCTCCCACTAAAGCCTCAAAAAAGTCTGAAGATTCTGTTTTCTTCTGTCAGGTCAGAAACCAGTCTTTTGAGAATGGAAGACATAAAAGAGAGCCTGGGGAGAGCTTTCAGTGGACTTTACACTCTGCCACTCTCCTAGGGAAGGTGTAATCTGTCTATAAATTACCTACTAAAGTTCAGAGTGGCTGTTTGCTCTTACTCTTCAATGTCTAGTACATGCAATAGCAAAAGTAATAATTCATTTACATTTCAAAATAGTGTATGCTTTGTGAATTCGATGAATAAAACAATAAATGGATACAGATGAATGTTACTCAGTGATGTTTGATAAAATTAATATTATCACTGGGGTTTGGGGAAATAAACAGCATGCATTTTGTATTTCTTTATATAATATTGAAGCAGAAGTAATAAATATGTCATTCAAGGTACCAGTGTACTATTTCATATACTGCACATGTTTCTGTAACAATGCTGTCAGTTCAACTAATTAGAACATAGACAAGGGAAGTGTGCGACCTGTAACGCTTCATTGTTCCTGAAGACAAAAACATAATGAAATATAACGTCTTCCTCCCATTGGAGAGTAATGAAGAACAAAACTAATTTGTCCGACCAAAAATTAATTAGACACATCAGATTCGATTGTACCTATTACTGTGAAAGTTTGCAGCTGTTCCTCATATTGTTACGCCAATGATGGAATGTAGAGAGTGAACAGGCTAACTGATGAAGAGAAATAATAGCTATACCATGAACCAACATTGTCGTTATTTCCAAATTTATTTCTGGTTTTCCAAGGGAAATTTTTTAGCATATCAAAAGTGATCATAAAAATTTTATTGTTGATTCTCTTTGAGTCTTCCATAAAATTTTTCAATGTTAACATATGGGGGACAGGATTCTTGTAACAATGACACTATTTCTAACTAGAGAAATAACGTACTTCCTATTGCTCCATATTCTTCTGGTTTTACTTTCTGGGTTGTCACAGGTCTGTTACCTAGAACCGATCTGGGAATTCAGTAGTTGATTATCCACCATGAGAGTCATTTTCAGAAAAAAAAACTTCTTTGATAAAAAATAACCTATATTTAAGGATAACACGTTATTTTTTATTATTTTTTTTTTATATACACTGGACTCTGCATTTCATGATGATTGAAGCCATACGCTTTAGCAACACAGCTTAACTCTTCTGCATCACTGACCTGCTCTCTCCACAATTCACTATTTCTGCAATTGTTCATTCTGTTTGCAAGCTGTTAAATAGTATAGCTAAGCACCAGGTCATATAGGAATCCATTATAATACAATCATTCAATAATGTGTTTCCATTCATGATGACATTTTGAGGTTTGTTCATTAGCTCATTTTAATGCATGTACTTATTTCTTTTTAGATTTACCTAAAAAATTAGTTTTCTTTTTTTTTTTTTTTTCTTGGTTAAACATCAAGTGGTACCAACTCAAATTTTCCTGAAAAGGTATCACTTAAACATTGTTACCTTCATCAAGCAAATTTATAGTCTGAGAAATAACTGCCAGCTATTGGTAAGAAATACAAAAATGTGACGTAAAGAAAAGGGAGATACAGCCCATACAAGCAATACCCACATTCAGCTTTGGGCTCCCAAAAGGGAAAACAGAAATGAGAACAGAAACACAAACACAGACTCTCCTTCATTATTCCTGCAAAGGACTTAAATTTGAAAAAATGCCATCAGACTTGTTGAAGCAGACATTCTGGGATCATTTAGGGAACAAATAAATATCACTGTAAGTTTAAGAATGCAAAATTAAGTCTCTATATGCCAAATAGTTTTTCTTTCATACTTTGTTTGCATCCTAGCAGTCCTTTCCTCCTTCCTGCAACAACACAGATCTCTCAGCATTTAATTCTTGATTATACTAGTAATTTTTTTTTTAAAGAAAACATCAGGACAAAGGACTGTACCCAGATGCTGAGAATTCTAGGATTTATCCAGTAAAGCACTTTGCTGTAAGTTTAACATACACCACCTTAAGTGACACAAAGCTACTCACTTAAAACGCAACACAGTTAAATGTTTTTCTGGAACAGGCTCAGTGTGTTTAGTGCCTGGCAAGACTAACTCCTTAGTGAAATAAGAAGTCCTGCTCAAAGTGAATGCAGTGACAGACTACTCTCACAGTACCAGTCATTTACACAGAGGTCCAAAATTCTGGCCTGTCAGATGTCAGGTTTCTTACACATTCAAAAATTAATTTCTCGCTTTCAGTTCCAGAAAACTTTTCTTCACTCTTTTTCTTTGGTGTTTCTGTGGCTGCCTTTTTCTGAAACTATTGTTACTTCCCCCTCTGGATTTATATTTCCTTCTTCAGTGAAAATATATTCAAAGTTGATGTACCCCAATTTCTGTTATTCTGTTATTTAATTAAACATTTAAGCAATGCTTGGGGGACAGCCTTTTCTAAAGGTCTATGCATAACAGAATAGTCCATATTTGGGACATTGTGTTGACAATATTTTCTACAAAGAAACTGTTTAATAATAAAGAAGAACCCATTTAAGTAATAACTAAATGATATCATACAGATAAAAGCAATAAAATTCCTGTATAATACACTCGAAAGAGGTACTGCTCTGTACAGCTCCATTCAGTTCCGCTAAATATGGTTGCTTCTCCTGTTCTTACCTTTCCCGTATTGTTCCTGCCTTTATATTTTACACTTGAGAAGAATTTCAGAAGAAACAGAACGGATGTTTCCCTCAGGTCAGCAAATTAATTCAGCATGGAAATCACTAATAAGAAACGGTCATTTCAAAGGCCAGGATGACAATAACGCCTTTGCTTTCTCTATTTGGACCAGAGGCCACTTATTCTTTGACAAAAGCAGCTTGTCTGCTTGGGATACCTGAGAAACACTGACTTCAAATGTTCAGAAAGCCAACTGTAAATAGTGCCTTAGGCACCAACAGTATGAATAAAGCAATATCACAGTCATCTGAATAGGAGGAAAAAGGAGCTTGATCTGTTAGTTCTATAATTCCGTCAACCTGCAAAAGTGGTAAATTCATTTTAAAAAAAATATTAAATCAGTTTCACTAGGTTATCTGCATTTTCTCATGTGTCTTGGGAACATGTTTCATTGGCTGTGAGAACTCGGCACAAAGAGAAAACACGTCAGCAGGCAGTGGGACGTTAAAAGCTCACTAGCTCTATTTGAATCTCGTCTTTTGCTCCACGGATTTTTATGCTTCCAGAAGTGATTTATGAAAGCATCTCTGGAAGCCAAAGCAAGCAAAACAAAACAACAAAACAGACAATGACTTACCAATTATTATGGGTTGTGGCTCACTTTTTACTCCCACACCTGCACTGGTGCTTGCAGCAACTTCCACGCGGTACTGAATACCCGGATATAGGCCACCTATTACTACAGACCGAATGGCTGCATCTACTGTTTTGTTGATATGAAATCGAGTCTCATTACCTAGGCACCAGATCTGGGACAAAAGTTGATGCGTTAAAAAATACGAAATTCTTCATACTCAAACAATTGTGCATAGATAGACATGACATACCAACGTACTACATGACAATCACTTATTTTGGACTTCTTAACAATGTTACTGTCCAGGAATAGCTACAATTGGAATGATTTAGTTTAGTGAATTACTCCAGATTAGCATATGATCAAACCAGCTGCAAAAACCGCTTGCAGATACCTCTCTGGACTTTGTCTCCCCATGGAGTACAAATTCTGTGGTTACACTTCTTAGAAGCACAGACCAGAATCATTCAAATGAAAAAGAGGCATTATACATTAACTTAAATCTTGTTCAGTAATACGATTACCACCAAACCTTTCTTTAAAAAAGCCACATTTTTTTTTTCATTCTTAATTTCCCACTGAATAGCAAAAGGACACCAAATAATACAAGCACAGGTTGAAACACTTCTTAAAGTACTAAAAAGGAAATAATTTTGAAAACTGTTTTTAACTTCCTTTCACTGCATAATAGGCATATGTGAAATTTCTAAAATTGAATAAGTACAAACTCATTTTTTACTGCTGCTTTTGCAATCACTTACACTGTTCAGGAGCCTAGGTATCAGTTCCTGACTCAACTACTCTCTAATTAAACAGAAAAAGCACTCTATAATCTCAATTGGCATTTTGCGATGAGAACAGTTTATGATTTCAGAGTGTTATGTCTCTATTGCATTTTTCTGTAGGCTTTTCCCAGAAGTTGCAAAACTAAGACCATTCAGGGATTGTTCTTCAGTTAATGTTATCTGCATATACTGCCCCTGTATTATTAAAAAAAGCATTTACTACCACTCAAGAAAATCAATGCATAAAGATATCACATGTACCCTACATAACCATAATAGCAGAAGAAAGTACTATTGGTGGAGCCACCGTCAGCAACCAACTGATCTGCCTAAGCAACAGTAATGCTTCCTCTAACTCTCTACCCTTATTTTTGACCCTGCTCAGTGTTTTATCACATCTTGTCTTTTTTTTCTGTGGGACACTAAGGAAGATGTGCAGAGCAAAAAACCCCCTTGTTCCCCTAAGGTCAGGTAAATCTTATTTGTAGGCCAAAATGCATAAGGGAGAGAAAGCATTGCATTCATTCTTTTACTCTTTGTCGGTCCTTGTCTTAGGTTACAGCAGCTATGAGATGCCCTTAATTAAAAGCATTTAATTCATAAATGAATTTACAGGCACTCTGATGCCTAAGTAGAATCAACAGATTTACATTCAATTTGCTAGAAAATGTACTGTGAAACCTCAGTGGTCATTTTAAAATCAAGGAAGTATTAGACTCTTTGTGCTACATTCACTGTAGCCAGCTCACTAATCAGGCAAGCACCTAATCTAGCACAGAAGCGATATAACAGGTAGTGACTCCAGCTGTTTTTATAATCAGCCTAGAGGTCTGAGCACTCACCTGGAACATGGTTTTTATTAACCATCAGCCCACTGTGTTTCATATCTACATATTTTGTGGTTTAGGAGTGTGCTTTACTTGCTTTCCTATAAGCCCTTGATGGTTAATATTGACTTACACTGGAGTCAGTATCAAGATTAATTAAGCCAAAATATAATTATTAATTTATATGAAAATGAGATCAATAAAATACTGGGATTAATAAATCTTGATATTGACTAAAAGCAAAACAAAAGAAGTGCTATGCTAAACATAAATATTGCGAGTATTTACTGCATCCCTCTGATCAAGTGATAAGCTGGAAGAGATTGAACCATTAGTTGATTTAAAAGTCAAGCACTTTCTCCCTTCTTGATGTTGTGTTCTCTCAAGATAGAGTAGGGGCAAAAAAATACATCTTTTTGTGTGAAATAAGCTGTATCCACCCTTTGTGAGACTGTCAAGAAAGATGCCCTGCTCTATGACAATTAAAATTTTCACACTAGGTGTACAGCAAAGTTATTTAACAAAAGTATGTTCCATGGTCACAAGCCTGTGACAATGCTGAACCTTGCTTGATCATTTTCTCTGTATCTTTCACCCCAGAACCACACTGCGCTTATAACATGTTGTAAAAATATACTTGTGCAAAAGTGAGCTTCATGGCGAATTACAGGCTACAGCAAAATTTAAGATGATACATAAAGAGTGGATACTTCAAACCATCAGAGCAACAAAGAAGGAGAAAATACAACCAATGCAGGCAACTCTCATATAAAAACTCTGGATATAGTAGCAGTGTTCAACCTACTCCTCAGAGCAAAAAACCTAGCACTGTAAGTTTGAATCTTGACAGAGCCAGTACTTGGAAGAAGTTTTGTATTCTCCCAGAGCCACAGTCCGTGACTTTGACCTTGAATTGTTAGGATTTGTATTTTTGCAGGAGAAAGAAGAGGTATCTGTCCTGCCAGCTTTTCAGTCAGATTGACGGCACTCTAAGACAGGGACTTCACTGCCTGTCTTGAGAGTGCAGAAGCCCTTAACAAAAAACAAAACAAAAAAACAAAAAAAAAATCACCCTTCTTCTTGTTCTACAGCAGGGAAAAGCAAGAATGAGAAGCACTGTAAACTAGCTGGCAATTACAGCTCCCTTCCAGATCCAGCTCATGGTATTTTTGCTTTTAATACAATAGTAGTACTGCTTGAAAAAAAAAATAAAAAATTCCATAAGCACTCAGTCTTCCATACAATTACTTGGGCGGCTGTAAACACTGTCAGAACCTAAATCCATACACACACTAATGCTCTGTAATTCAAGAAGGCTGTTTCCTTAAAGATACAACCCCTCATTACACATCTTTTCTACCTTATATTCCTGGATGACTCCATTTTGGTGATCTGGAGGGGGAGGATCCCAGGAGATGCTGATGCTTGTGCTGTTGTGGCTTCCAACTGTCAGGACAGTAACAGACTGAGGAGGGGCACTTGGAGCTACACCAAGGACAAGGGAAAAAAACAGAAGCAAGACATTAAGTAATTTGTAAGAGCATGAATTTTGCTGAAACAGTGTAAGAGGAAGCAGACAGTATAAAAAGTTCATGGTCCCTGCAGGCCTAGGTATGCACATTTTGTGAGGCACTGGCAATTTTGAGAAATGTCTTTCTGAAGAGAAGCATAGCACTGCATGACAACGTGGAATTTGTGGCAATGGAGAATCAATACAAATCACTCCTTGTTTACTTACGGTTAGCATTTCTTAAGCTTGCATTGGAATTGTTCTCATGTTTGCATTTGTTTTCCATAATATGCATGGATAGCTACGGATATATCAACTAAATTATAAAGTGAGGCTGCTTCCCCTGGCCTGAAAAGTGTTTTTATTCTTTTTTCCCACATGATCTAATAGTAATATGGGCAGCTGACCTTTAAGGATCGTTTTTTGTTTCCTATTTGTTCTCCAGGAAGATATTAACTTAACAGGTTTAAATATAAAGCCTTATAACTCCTAGGCAGAAAGGGGTTAAAGTTCAGGGCTTTCCATCAAATGTCAGTGAACAGGGGAGGTGCTAATTTAGGTCAGATATATACTTATGTCCTCTTTTCCTCAGTCAAATTGCTTTCTCTTCGCAGACCTGTTCAGTTCAACCATTCAAAGCTGTTTGGTTGGTCACTGCATATCAAGGCCATATCTACAAGACAATTGCTTTCCAGCCCTGCTACATTGGCTGGAAGTGTGGAAAAAAAAGCCACCAACAAACTCATAGCTGTTAGTGATCAGAGCTACGCTGTCAAAGCCCCTCTTGCAGCTACACCAACAGCAGGGTGCCCTTGATGGCTCAAGACATGTTTGGGAAATGGTGCAGCAGGCCTGCTACAGAAAAATCCCCCCTGTGAGCATCTGCTGCATCTCCACGTGGGGGCTCTCCCACCATAGCTATAGCTGCCACAGCAGAGGGCCGTAGCATATGTTCCTCCTCAGACACTTAGAACTTCTTAGGAGGCCTGCTCTACCCTTCCTTACTTCTAGACAAGTGTTGAAAATCCATGACAGTGGCAAGCAAAGTCACCAAAGTCGAGTATATTAAGACTTATAGTTGACCTTGTATCAGAATCTAAAATATTTATCACTCCCTTCTGCTCCAGTTTCCAATCTAGACAGTCCTCTCTCTGGTTTTGGGCATCTCATGTCATGTGTCATAGCTCCCTAACTCCATTCTCCTGGTTTACAGTATTACTATCCAGAGAGGACTCCTTCACTGCCATGTTCTACGGAAACAGGACTCTTGTCTTATCTTTAACAGATATTCCTGACTGCATGAACATCTTTGGACTGCACTTCTCGGAAAAGCACAGAGCCACCTGCATCTTTGGATTAAAGTCCGGCAGGTCTAGCACAACTCAACACAGCCACAGATACCAAGATTATTCAAGTTTCCTGAGTCAATTCAGATTTCCTTATTGTTCCCTGTGGTGTCTTTGAGACTATGTTCCCACTTTGGATGCTCCTCAGCACATGACCTGGCACAGGCTCAAGGAACTGAGCTCAAATCCTTACCCTGATAACCCTGAAGTGATGAAGTAACCTGTTGCAGGAATCACACAATTTAAGACTAGGGTATCAGAAGCGGAGACAGAGGACCATGAAAGATTACATATTACATAAGGTATTTGAGAGGAAAAATGGCACATGTATTACCATCCTGTGAGGCTGCACGTTTTGAAACTACATTTTCAGAACCTGGTTTAGCTACAAAGTGAACAGTTCTAAGTAGAGTCCTTGTGACCTTGAGGAAGAGTGTACTAGGGGGGTAAGTGGAGCTGTACTGTGGACGCTGACTCTTAGCCAGCTCAAGTGAAGCACGGAAAGGTGGCCTTGGGCTACTCCTTGCAATCGTGCAAAGCATAAAATTGGTGAGGTTAATAGGTGCATTGTGTATTCTGTGGCAAATGAAATAATTTGCCACCCAGGAAAAAAATTAGCATTTTAAAAGTCTTCAAGTTATTCAATAACAACAAAATCATGAATAAATGTATGTGTGTGATATTAACTGGCACAACATTTAACACGAAAATAATAATAATAAAAATGGCAAAGCTTAATGCTGTGTAACTCATTTCTGTTTTTAACTACAATTGAGCAACTTGTTGAAATGTATTTACTTTCTTCCTCAAACACAAAGGGTATTCAGAAATGTAATTTCTTATAGAAAATACAGAGAGAGGAGAATAAACTATAAAGAAATGTAAAATGAATATTGTACCCTAACATTTAAAGAAAAACATACTGTCATTTGTCATTGTATTTAAACTGCATCAATATTCTAGTTAATACTCTACCAGTGTGTGGGGTTGGGGTTTTTTTGGAGGATATATGGTAAGTTTGAAGCAAAATTAAAACTGCAGCTGATAAATGCAGCTGAAAGTATCATTTTAAGAGCTGAACTAAGGCAAGAAGGAATTGACAGACAGCAGCTGATAAAAACTATGGAGACTTCCATTACTGGTTGACACATTTTTGTGGTGACAAACAATAAGCAGAACAAATACTACTCCACAAAGTTATTTGGAAAGAAACTTAAAACAGTGGATGTAATTGAAAAAAAAAAAAAAAGTCATTTGTCTTTAAGGAAAGTGTGAAAGAAATAGTAAAAATTATAAAATAAAATATTTTATTTAGCTCCTTTTGGTATGTATATACACATATATTTATATAACAGTCCTGCTTTCTCTCTCAAAAAACATCACTCTGTAAGCTGGCACCATGATATAAATTAAGCCACTCGTCTGACACTGCTGCAGTTATTAAATAGACCACATTGAAAAATAACATTTTTAAAACCGTTTTCTCATTTCCCTTGCTGCTGCCTTGTGGAGAACACCTTGCCTGCTTCTTGACAGGTCAATTATTCCACTGCTCAGCTTCTTCTTACAGATATGAAAGAACCCAAATCGCTGCTCATCTTTTCCAGATGCAGCCAAACAGTATTCCATTTGTTACCTTCACAAGGCCAAAGAGGCAGAAGATAGATGGATACTGAACTGTGACAAATGTCTGATCTAGAGGAAAAGTCTAACTGTAGTAAAATTGATTTTTGGAGGTAGGCCTCAGAAGTAACATTGCATGCAAAGTTCAATCCAGCAGAAAGCTGCCACTACCTTTTGGTCACGCTTTGCCTTTACCAGGGCTATTTGTTTTGATGTCGCAAAAAACTTCCAATGCATATATCACTCTTCCAAATTATTTTCTATAAATAGTACACCTGACACTTTTTAAAAATCAAGTCTAAAAAAGCTCATTGTTTTGAAATGGAATCACAGGCAACACAGCGAGTGGGATACCTTTAGACTGCTATCATTCTTCATTGGATGAGAAGCAAAACTTCTCATTAAACATTTAGTTGATTTTCTTTTTGAAATACATGAACACCAACATAATTACAAAGATAATGTGAGGAATTAAAGGAAATACCTGTAGAACTGCATCTACTGAATGTCTTAATTTTCTTATGGAAGCACTTATCACCCAAGCAAGAGGAATAATTATTTACAGGGGTTGACATTTGTCTGGTGATAATACTACGTGGTATAGGTTGATGTTTTTTTGAGAGAGACACTTGTAAACAGACTCATTGAAGGTTATATTAACCTACAAAGCAGATCTTAGCCTGTGAGTGATACATATCTGTAGGCAAGAAAAGTTTTTAAAATCTTCACTACTTGGAAAGTTATTTCACATGAACAAAGTGGCCCTTAAAGTAGGAAATTACCTGACAGACTCTGCTGGGATATGAGGTTTGTAAAAGAAAATGTCATTCCCCAAGAATTTTATAGGAATAGACAGGAGGTACAAAATCCTCTTTCTTTTTCAGTAGTTCTGAATTTACCTTTAGCAAAAGCCAGTTAGATGAACTAAACAAACAACAAAAATCAATTGAAATTGGACAAGGAAAAAATATCTGTTAGTAAAGGGGGGGGAAATCCTACTTTTAACTCTAGAAAAGCAATTTCACCTGCAAAATTTTTTCAGTTTTCCTGTTTTTAAAAAGCTTTGTTCAAACTGTTGCAAAGATATTCTTTGCAGACTGATTATAGTCTGAACAAAGAAATGGGAATCATAAAGTCCTACATTCTAAACCAAACTTGAACATCGTCTTCCTTCATGCTCTTCTAGGTGTTGCAAGACATTGAATTTCATCATCTATAAAGAAGGGATGGTAACTAAGTTATCTTCAGTATAACTTACTGGTTGAGGGTTAACAATAACAAATCAAAGAGAAGAGTAATAAGTGAGTCTGTTCTAGAATTAAAAAGTACTTGGCAATCAGCACTACATTAAACCTCAGAAGAATACCATACTTTATTAAGATGCATCTCTTTAATAGGAAAAAAAGACTCCACTCAAAACCCATGGAAACCGTAAGAGCATTTTGAAACTTCACTAGTATTTCTTTCCCCTGCTTTGAAAGAAATCAATGAAACAGAGAGAAGATGAACCCTCATTGTTACGATCATCCTACTTTCACAGAAAAGATTCTCCATGCAAAGGCTGCATTAGATACGTAGAAAGATAAGTACAATTCTAAGAGAAAAAGATAAAAAGTACTCATATCTCATTTCACTCCCTTTAGTTTTCAATAAAAAAGCAGTCCTGGAACGCATACATTTTAGCAAAACTATATACCACGCTATGTGCTATAGATAGAAAAGCTAGAATTTCAGTAAACTGTTTACTATGTCTGTATTCTGCATGTTTCACGTAGGCTTGAAAGGTACTTAAAGAAACTCTCCAAAGAACTAAATAGGGCAATTTCCTAAATGGTATACTAACAGAAACAACAAAGTGGCATGACCTTCAGACTGGAGTTCCTTTAAATTAGTCAAAAATCTGTCCCTTCCTAGTCCCCTTTTCCTAAACTAATTGTTCATCTACATTAATACCCATTCAGAAAGATGTGCTTAACATCAAACACTTGCCTGCAAAAGGTTTCCTTTATTAATTATATTTTCAAATGCATACTGAAGTCTTTTATTGCAGGAAAACTAGTTACAAAAGAACAGTTGTTGTGTTCACTTTTTGGAAGACTCAAAGCTATCTGCACACTAGAAGGATGTATCAGCCAGAACAATACAGAATAATACAGGCTAAGTGCTTTCTCCTGCCATACTTGCAACATAAAAATGAATATTATGTTGAATTCCAATATCAACCCTATATCTAACAAACAGGTATCATGTGGAAGAAATGGAGCTGAACATAGGCATACGTACAATAACCAAAATGGTCACTCTTGATTTCACCTCCCATGCTAAACAAGGAAGTCTGTTGCTTTACTGAGTCTTTTACTAACCTTCTTCTGTAGTACGAGCAGACTTTGATTCACTGTCCATTCCTTGGAACTCATTGAAATAAGGGCGGACTTTAATTTCATAAGTGACCCCCTTTTTCAAGCTGACGAGAACAGCACTGCGCTCAGTTGGGACTTTGACCTCTAAATTCTGCCACACAGCTGGAGAAGGTAGGCCAGATGTTTGGCGATACATTACTCGGTAGCCTTGAATAAACTGGGATTGGCGGTCAACCTAGAAATGACATTAAATGATTTGTCAATAAATATATTAATGTAACCAAACCACATAAAATGAAAACAAAACATATGCCTAGAATACCTTTGTCTCTACGACAAAGAGAAAAATAACAGTTGTTGATGCTGCTGAATTTAAAAATTAAACTGCCTTCTTGTAAATCAGTTGATTAATTGCTTATAAACAACATTTTTCTCACATTACTTGTTAAAGAAAATTTCTTTCTATTTTCTCCAGCTGTATATATCATGATAATACCACCTTAAATCATAAAAAAAAGGCCCCACCTGCAACAAATCATGAAAAGAGAATTTTGGCATAACGCTTGCCGCATGTAAGCTTATTAAGCACATCTTGGCTACTGATGTGCTGAAATATGAGAAGAAAAGAAAAACAAATTCTTTTTAGAAATGGACAAGTCTTTGAAGATGTCCTATAAGCTTTCAGTTAGTCCATTACTTGACTCACAGTTCATCTTTTCATGAGATGCACAGGAAAGTAAAATAAACATAAGACAGATGCAGAGAAAACAACTTCCAAGGACATGTGCTGTTTCTTGCGTTCACAGTTTAAGCAGTCCCTGCGTCCTGGGGTTGTGATGCTCCAGGCCATCAGATGCAGATGGAATGTTGGTTTTGGTTTATATTTTCTATGTTGCTAGGCAAGCAAAATTAATGATTGGACCATACACAGAAGTTTAACAATTCGAACTTATCACAGTTATATAAATAGGACTTTTATTCACAGGCAAAAAAAAAGTGTTTTATCTTGAAGAGGTTACATACACGTTTTCTCTTGGGGGGGAAAAAAAAGGCATGAAACAATGATTTGAGCTATTATTAAGTTTACATGAATTTTGCCTGAAAAAAACAGTCAAAACCATTGGATTGATAAAGCCAAACCAAATCCAGCTGTTTTGTAGTCATCAAATAAAGAGCCAAAGAAAGAGCAGCACAAAATTATACAGCTAGCTGTTTGGTAAATTTCTGAGTTATAACTAAGATTCAGCAAGTAGGATTTCTTTTCGGTTCTTGACAATTTGCTAGCTCAAAAAATATTTCTAAATTAGAGTTACATTTGTTTGACTTCTCTTAAGAATAAATGAATTTAAGGCTGAAAACACAAACCAGGGTCTATTATGCTTCTCCTATAATCTTGTTACAGTTTATTGAGGCATTCAGAAGGGACACAGATTCATAGACACTAAAAAGCAGGGCAAGCAAGAAGAAAGCTTTATTTATGAGAGCAAAGTAGAAATGTCTTTCATCAAAACTGTCACTGTTAAAAACCTTGCAACATATGTTACAACAACATTAAGCTTGCATTTTATAAACTTCTCTACATTCACTTTAAGTGAATTTATGCACTGAAAGAGGGATATAACTCACAATAATAGCTTGTTAATACCGAAAGAATCAAGCTGTGTTTTTAAGAAGAACATTAAGCAGCTGTTTCCAGATGAAGGGAGTCTGTAAATCAGAGTAAATTGTTTTTATCCATGTTTGACTTCCATTAATTAAATGTTTTACAGACATAAAGACTTTGTGAACCTCGTGTTTACTACAAAATTCAGCAAGAATAACACTTTCATGCACTTTGCAATGCATATTCTCAACTTAAATTACAATATAAGGCTATGATGCTTAATAATCAAATACTGAGTTTGATTCCTGCTTAACTTCTGAGTTAGAAGCTACACTGAAAGATGGTGTAACTTTCTTAGAACTTCCCATTTCCATTAGGTCTTTCCGTTTTGTCATTGCTGTGCTTTTAAGCTCTACTGGCTGCTGCCTAGTGGAGAACATCTGAAAATTAAGAATTGACCAGGCTGAACAGTAACATTCTGTTGCTACAAAATTATTTCGTACAACATGGTACAAACACAAATACATCCACCAACTCACCAAGAACTGGACCCCTACAGTATACCTATAGCGTACAAATTTTGAGTCTGTCACACTTTGGTATCCACTTACGTATCGGTAATATACAAATTATTCATACATCTCTTTTCTCCCTAGCCTTTTAAGTTCCTAACCTAAAACACTAAACAGTACAAGGAATGTGAAAACTGAACCCAGTAGTACAAGACTGTCATTAGATGGGTGCTATAAATCAGCTTGATCTGGGGCTCACACGAGTTTCATAGTGCTTTCAACTAGAAGTTTGATCACAACAGGGCTCAGTGATCTGCCAAGATTTCAGGTTATCAACAGTGATTCCATTGTTCAGGGTCTGGGAGTTTACTTACAAAAGAAAATAATAAAAATTTTAAAGCTTTCTGTAAACATCCAGTTGCATTCAATATTGAGGAAAGAACACAAAGCTCGTTCTCATGCCCATTTAAAGCAAGTCTGAGTGAACAGGGCCTTTCACATGGTCAAAATGTTGCAAAACCACTCAGATGATGCTTCACTTACTGAGAATGGAAATTTTTTGTTTTGAGTTTTCTGAATAGTAAAAAATAGATAATCACATAGATTAACTAGATACATTTATGAGGTATAGGACAGGTATGCTTCACATATACATATACACACAGAGTCTTTTATTTACTACAAATCCTCATTTCCTCTGTTTGTTATGTAGTAATTATGTGTCACTCCAACAGCAGGCAACTAAAAATATGCTTAGCATCAAAGAACTGTATTCAGGTGTGCTAAGCATCGAACAATGCGATAGGTCTATTATACGTTCCCACACTGGCAGTTGCAGAAACACACACTGTGATTTGATGAAAGAATCTAATAATTTCTAGGTATTCTCCTTCCTCTTTTTTTTTTTTTTCTTTAAATGGTTGACACTTCCTCACACAAAGTACTTAGCATTATTACAGAGATTGCAGGAACTCTGCACAGAATACTGAGATCAGAGAACATTTCTGGTCTTCCTACAGCGTTCCTAACTACTCTTGGATTTGTACAAGCAGCAGTGACACCCACTCAAAGAAGCTGCAACAGTTGCTGATCTAAAGATCCACCTTCTCCCTCAAAAGACAGATGGCAAAAAATGCAGATGCTCCTTTAAAAGACAGAGGAGAACAATTACTGGGTAGGTTGTGTTCAGCACTGACCTAACACCTTAGGGGAACCTACAAGCATAATTGCTTCTATATGCTCCTTCTCACCCTCTTTTAAGATGAGTATGTAGTGAGGGTGGTATCTACAAAACTGACAACAGCTCTTCATTTTTGCAGAATAGGAAATTAGTTTTTCCTGCATGTTCAAATCTGTACATACTGCAGCTAAACACAAGACAGGTTCAATGGGTATTAGATCATTCAGTTAGGCTATCAGGTTGTTAAAAAGATGACAAGAAACTCATAATGCAGCTTATGCTGCAAATATAAGCTACTTTCAGGCAAACCTGCTAATCTGCACCCTAAATCATTTTGCAATATGCTCTTTCGTCTGTAAATTTCAAACCCAAAATATCCAAGGTAATACTCTGCTCCCACATATACCCACAGCAATTCTCCATATGGGCAGAACACCTTGCACACTGTGCTGAACTCAATAGTACACACTCACGGTAATCTCTGGAAATTCAAACAGCATTGGCTTTGAATCTGTCCTACAGGAACAAGGTGATGATACACTGGAGGACTGTCTAAGAAACTTGACCCCTGAAGCTTCTTTCAATGAAGTACATGCATCTACAATCAATGTCAAATTAAAAGGCAGAGGTAAATAAATTATCCTTCTGCTTGGTAGCCTCCTAGAAGGCAGTCAGGATTTCAAAGCAACAATTCTTTTGCTGTATTAAAGAACTGATTTTTATTCCTGCTTGTGCCACAGGGTTCCTTTATAATGCTAGGAAACTTTTCACATTTGGCCAGTAATGAAACTCTCAGTTTATTGACCAGTGAGGCTAGAAGTGCTGAACTGTAGATGCAGTCAGCTAAGAAAGTGCTTGCAGTATGCCATATGCTGTTGCAATGCAAAATGTTTTGATAAAGTAAAAATAAATCAAGTCCATGATTTAAAATTAGCCATCTGATAGCAGAGGGCATATGTGATTCTGTAAGTTTCATCAGCAATAAAAATCTCTGTACCTCATCTCTCTATGTGTAAAGTTAGGATAATGACACATTTTTATCATTGTGATGTTAAATTTGGTATTATTTGTGAAGCACCCAAATGTTACGGTTGAGAGCATGACAGATAAGAAAGCATGTGAGACAAACTAATAATTTTTTATTCAATACAAGGTTTCAATGGTATGAGGAAAATAAGACCTGGCACGACTGAGTGAATAAAGAAGATAAAAAGAAATGTTGAATAGCTCCATGAAGAAAAGATCCTGTATGTGACCAGATAATTACAGCTACACTTTAATACTTATGCACAAGAGGAGTAAATTTAACTGACAATGAAAATCTAACTACTCACATTCCTCCTCTTTTTTTTAACCTGACTTTGGAAGCATGAACTTCACACAAAAATATGCGTGTATATGTATGTGTATATTCTAAAACTGCAATGCAGTAGCAGAGAAATTTGGAAGAAAAGAGAAAGTAAAACCAAAATAATCTCAGAAAAAAGAGAGAAATTGGTGTTTATTTTCTGGGAGCCAGGATGCCAGAAGCTCAGTAATCAAGGAAGTTCCTTGGCATTCACTCTTTGAATTGTGGAAAGTCAACACAAAGAGTCTTACTACTATCTAACCATTTTATATTAATAGTGTGGACTTTATTCTCTGGACAGGGTGGCTTTTTTCTGAGAGATTATGGTTAATTAATTGGGTTTTTTTTCCTGGTTGCTGGTTAGTTTCTAATCAGCTGTTCCTGAGGGGAGGGTTTTGTGGTTTCTGGTGTCATTCTTCTCTTGGGCAATTCTGAAAAGTCTCTAGAGGCCTGTATGCCTCTCAGGTGGCACAGAGTCACTGCTTTGAGGATCCTCCCTGATAATAAGCTGATATCCATAGCATCCCTAAAAATTTGCCTTTACCTTGCCATGTTTTCTTCACTTATTCATCCTATGTAATACAACTATTGCAGTGGCATACAGTGCAATATCATTTCTCTTACTCTTCCATCCATGGCTCTCCTTTCTCTGGGGCAGATATAACAAGAGCAAAGCTCTCTTTTTTGTTGTGCAGCACTCTGGGAACTCTCTCCTTCTATAGTTACAAATCCTTTCCTTCAAGCCTCTCAAGGAAAGGAAACATAGCATTTTGAAAGCCAAACACTATATCAGAAATTCTACCCGGTAGTTTGACCCTTCAAATAGAAATGTTAAGTACTGCCAAAAAGATTCCGGTCTTCTATGATGAAAGGATATCCACTGATTGTGGGTAAGACTTCTGCAAGAAAACCAGATGCTACACAGTAGATTGGGTATCACCATCACAGGCTTCTGACTTCACTATGAGTGCCCTATAAGAAAGCTGGTTTTGCATTTTAGGCTCACCAAATAATAGGGTATTGTCAGAGGTTCCTATGCCTTGAAGTAGAAACGGCTTTTTCATACAGCAATTTCACATTGATATTTAACTTTGATTATTTTTTGACATGCACCGTAATGAGTCTACAGATCAATTACCCTTTAGATTATCATGTCAAGCATATTCATCTTCATAATACTTTTTCTAGTCAGACAGCTAGATTGCTTAGAGCTGAGCACTGAAGACGACATACATTTGCCTGTATACTGCCGGTTTATCAGAGCACTCACATTGGGATCAAGACTGGAGTTTTTCAGGTTAGTAAAAAACTGCAGGGTTAAATGGGAAAAATTAAAGCACTGATAAGGTAATAAAACCAGAAGCCTTACCGTCCAGGTGACTTGAACTGTAGTGGGTGTCAGCACAACAGGATTATGCAGTCGTACAATAACATCTCCCAGTTCTTTCTGGACTTGTCTGTGGTCCACACCTTGTGCTGGTGGGCTGATATCTGCCAGACCAGGCACACACATGAAAGCATTATTTTAATGAGAAGAGCTACATATGGAATAAGTACAATTAGTGCATAGTTTAACAACCTGATTTATACACCATTTTTCTGTTTTTTAATAATAAAAACAATACAGTACTAAGGTTTAAATACAAACTCCAAGGCATACCATGTAATGTAAACAAGACATTCCCTTTTAGTTACTTAGGAAATAATAAAGTGTAAAGATTTTTCAATGAATAATCAGTCTCAATGACAAAGTTTTCTGAGTCTTGTAAGAACTGAGAACCATAAGAACTTGATGACAGAGGTGCAATATTCACTAGTTCCAAAATACTCAGATAATAATAATGTTGCTCAGATGTCTGGAACCACATTGGTTAGTATAACTGAAGAAAATTTGCAGGTTGGTTTTTTATAAATTTTCTTAGAGCATACATGACATTAAGTCATTATATGTTTCCAAACTTGCACTAAGCTTCCTCTCTCCACATGCCATGCATGAAACCAAACACTAAAAATGGGATTTTCTTTTGCAAAGCAATTTTTCCCTTTACAGACATAGATAATGAAATCTAGTGAAATATGAAAAAAAGAACTAATTTATGAAGCCAAACTGATTCTGATCCAAGAAAAGGACAGCAAAAACACTGCCACAAAAACTGACTCTTCAAGATTATGTCAAGAATTCCTCCAAACTGTGTGGAGAAATTATTTCTTCTAGTCAAAATCTGAAAGAATTCGATCACTTAATATACATCTATGGAAAACTGTATGTCCATCCCTAGCACCACATGTGGCCCTAGTACCTAGACCTTAGGGATCACATTTGGGTTATAACATTGTGCTAAACCGAATGAAACTCTATTATCTATGCTAAATAGAAACTGGAAAAAAAATAATAAAATATGTGTCAGAAAATGAAGAGGGTATGTGCAATGTGTCTTCTTAGTGATAGTACCTAAAAACGATCATTTTCAGTTACATTGCACCAAAGAAGAATGTTGGGCTACAGCTATCTCCTAGCTAATATATCACCATAGTATATTCCTTCCCTCCACCTTAGACAGAAATGAGGGTACTTTCTGGCAGGCAGTGAAATCTGGATCCATTTAGCAGATCCTTCAAGGATCTTGCAATGTCATTCTTAGTGAATAGTTACAGACTCCCTTACTATGCCAGCTGTCTCTGTGGGTTGCATAATACCTATTAGAAATACACATACTGATTATTTCTGCTGGAATTTGCTTGCAATTTTTCCAGAAGAGGGGATTTAGAACACAAGTGCCTGATACATCATGGTCTTGCCTGTCCAGGCATCTATGAATTCTACTTGGTTTTGCTATGGGATTCACTAGCCAAAGCCACTTTCCCTCTTTTTGGATCAACATCATGTCCTTGCAAAAAGAATACAAGTATAAAAGGTTTTTTTCCTCCTCTGATGGTCTTAGATACAGGAGTATGTAGTATGCAATTTCTTTTTATCTTCTAAATATTATTAAAAAGAGATAATAGTGCTCTTAAAAATGAAATATTTAAAAACAACAACTGAGTTTGAATGACGTGTCTCCAGATTTTGAGAGAAAGTGGGCTTTGATGATTTCAGCTTCATAATTCTGGATTATGAATTATGTGTTATGGGTTCTGAGCCAGCAATAAACAATATTGCCATATTCAAATGAAAATGGTCCCATAGATCTCTGAAGGGAATATAATCCCAATACGGATATCAGTGAAGGAGCTTGTCTAGCAAATTATGCCTATTCAAAGTTACCAAGATACAGAGAGATACAATAAAATAACTCTGTAAGACAGCAACTCAAGACTGTTTTACAGAATGATAATTTCTGCTGCTAGGCACAGAATGCTATGAACCTTGGTACAGAATACCTACAGCTACATATGGCTACATTTTAGGTTAAGTTATCCTGTGGTATACAACCAAAAACGTACCTATATTCCCTCAGGAGAAAAGGCATTTCTCCATATATGTTTATATGAACTGCATTTCATCATTTTAATGGGACATAGGTCCAGAACTAAGGGAATAACATGGGTTAAAAACAATAAGAAATTAATATCAAGATGTACGTGTGGAACTCTGTTTTCTGATACATACACTTGGAAATATATGCACATGTGATGCTCACAGTGTAATCATAGTTTTGTAATGTCATTTTCACATTAGCAGGAAACTCCTGGCGGAAAAGTAGTTGATCTACCTATAAGGATATCATCAAGTACTGGAATTATAAAGTCATGACTCAGGCAAAACTGGCTTAAGAAGCTATATTCTGACCCCAACTTAGAGGTGTCTAAAATTAAATAGGTTATATATTTTGTCCACCCTCTCTTTTAACAGCTTCTACCGAACTTACTATTAGTTGCTAGTAATTTAAATTCCAGTGACAGGATTATATATAGTAACTTGGAAATGTTTTTCAATATATGGTTTGGTCTGTTGATAATTCAAGCAAGAAATCAAGCCCTTTCTTAGGAATTACTAAGAAATTAATAATTACTAAGGATTAGCAATTACTGGTTTCTCTGTTGGTATTTGATATAAGTCATATAAGGTAAACCTTTTAAAAGTGCCTGATTGTCTACTTGTAATCCACTCGTGAAAATATGTATAAAATCGTATTACTTGTATTTGCTATACTTAATATCAGGAAATTAAATGCTTAGCTATTAAAGCTACCATAGACACCTGTTGCAAGGTAATACTATATAGCACTGTTATAGCTGCTTTTTAATTCCTCCATGGCCACTGTGAATAGGCTTTCTGCTGTCTGTCAGCTTCTTCTGTGAGCCCGAATTGAATTCAGGCATAATTAGAAATCACATCAAAACATTATGTTAATTTTCAATTGATTTTATGATTTAATTCTATTAAACTGCAGGCTTGCAAAGAAGCTATAAATCCTGTACATGTCTCTGTGTGCTTGACTGCTAAACAGCTTCTGGAAATGGAAGCTGCAACACATGCTGTAGCTAATTAAAAGACATGTTTTTACTGAAATCAAATTGCTTGTCAGTATGTCAGATGAAAAGTCTGTACTTGACACTGAAATGCCAAACAAAGTTGTTTTTTTTTAACTAGGTGATAAGTTATGCAGACTAAAAGGCTGGAGCAATGAAAAGCATGAGTCATCCTATAATAATGGGAGAGTAAGAAAGAGAAGAAAACTCGTGATACTCTGGATATTAAAGCCATGAAATTCCTGCCCAACCCACTTCTCTAGCTTTTCAGAAAGCAGCTCTGTTTCTCCTTTTACAACAACGATTGCTACTTTGAGGGAGTTATTATTATGGACAGCTTCATTCAGGAATAGACTGGGATGAGAGAGGCTGGATGTGATGGTAATGCGATAAAGAAATACCACCCTACTCGTTTCTCTTTCCATCTAGGACCAGCAAAGGAACCAAACTCCTTACACATGCTGCAGGCTGACACAGGATGCACTATCCACCCACACTTTTGTAACTTCCATAAACAGAGACAAAGGATCTCATGCTAGATTAACTGTGAGAGGAGCTATTACTTTGGACTTGAAAAAATTACGATTCAAAAAATTATTAATTCCTGTATTCCAACCTGTTTAATACAGAACTGCACTCTTGAATGAAGCATGCAAGCAATGTGTTGTCAAAGCCAAAAAAATCCATGCCATGAAGAGAAATTTGCTTGTGGCAGCTATATGTGGTTAGCATTTGATGTAGTGTGAACACGATTGAATAGTGAATTCAATAGCAACGGAGGATCACAGCTATCAAGTATATCACCACTCTATAAATGAGGGTTCACTTCGGCCTTCTCCCTCTTTGTTTATGCAGTGGATTAACATAAAGAATTCTGAAATCTAGGTGTATGAATAGAAGACACATGCTTTCCTCAGAATAACTTCAAAATATTCTTAGCCTGCAGATGACTTAATTTACATGAATTCTCTGCTTAAACGTTGGACTAGATTAATCAACTCAGGTACCCTGTCCCATTCTGTTGATTAAATCTAATGCTAAGCATGGTGTCTGACTGTCATAAGCACTTGTTATTATATTTATTTATATTTTTATATCCTATTATTATTATGGAGAAGAAGTAAAGACATGGAAATAAAAACTACTGAGGAGAGCATAGTATTCAGAGCATTTCTCACAAAAGCTCGGGTAACTCACATTAATAGAAACCAGGCGTCAAGGAGTACACCAAGTCTAAGTAAACTGTGACCTTAAAGGTATGCAATATACAAAGAATTAAAGAGCTAACCTATCTCTCCTGAATTCCAAATTGATACAGCAAACATTGGAGTATTTTAATCTTTATTGGCTAAGCTCAATTCATGATACCTTCAGTCACAGTGCTAAAATCAAACGGCTGAACTGACCAACTGGTCAGCTCTCAGTTCCCTCTTCCTATTCTAGCTCAAGCATGTAAGTCTTAATAATTACTATTACCTTGTGTTCGGACAGGATCTGACATAGGGCTGGGATCACTCAGACCTTGTGAATTGATAGCTCTCACCATAAACAGGTAGATTGTATTGGGGCGCAGTCCTCTCACTGTGTAGAGAGTGGTCTTCACATGGTTAGCCACTGTTTGCCAACTGTTGCTCACAGATTGACTGCAATAAGAAGAGGGTTGAAGATTACAGGCTAATTCAAAAGAAAAATAAAGAAGTGAAAGGACCCCATATCAAGTCTAAACACAGGAAAAAGTAGTAAAAGCAGGGTAAAAATAAAAAAAAAACCAACTGTTTCAGTTAGCTCATCCAAATGGAATACAAAAAATAACACAACTGTCAAAGGTATTTCTCCTTTCAACAGAAGCAAAAGCTTTTGCTATCTCTCTAAAATAAATACCTTCAAAAGTAAAGTACTGAATGCTGTAAAGTGAATTTGAATGATAAATAGGGCACTTTTGAACATAAACCTTAGAAAAGAAAATCCTGTTAAAAGAATAATTTTCTATACCGCTAGGTAAATTAGGCCAATAAATTGTCATTGGAAGTATTCTACTTGAACTAAATTCACACTCAAAATTACAAAAAAAACCTTCTGAAAGCATGCTTGTAAATGAAGGAAAGCATATGAATATTTTTTTCTGTCACCACATTTCCATTGGACATTATAATTAGATTACAATCCACTGTATGAAGAGATTTCAAGTGTGATTGTTAAAACAGCTCTTAATGAAAATGCCTGAGTTTAATGAAAGTTATTGAAGGGATGCCATTAAAGTTTAACTATAGCGAAATTTCACAAAAGTTTAAAAAGAAAATTTTATTTTATTGTGCTTTGGTGTATAGCACCGATAAGACAATTTCTTAAAATATATTAAAAGGAGAAAGAAGATGGAAAGCTACGGTTTTCATGTTGTTTCAGTTGTTTTTTACATGTAATGCATAAAGGATAGGTTCCAGAACATAATCAACAATGTGCACATACAGTAACGTTCTTTGCATATGAACATAGCAAGATGAAGCATTATCACTGTATGTTCTTAGATTTGCATGCACACTATTTTGACAAATTCCTGTGTGAATTTTAATTAAAATATGAACTAAATTATTTCTCATCTATGGAACATCTTATTTAAAGAAAACATTTAAAAATATGCACATTTTTAAACCAAAGTGAGTATTACTGATGCATGTGAGAGGTAGCCCATGCTTGAACAAACTTGCTGAATTGGGAGTCCAGGAGTTCTCCCATACCATGTATTTATTAATTGCTGCTGTGTGGAAGGGAGCAGCTGGATTCCGTTCAGCCTCAGGCTGCAGGATGAAATCCTAAACTATCAACACTAGCCTTTTCAGTTAAAAGTTTTAATCTGTCTAAAACAGTAAAAGACAGAACTGTAAAGTGCTTTGATTCTTTAATAGGTGTTTCTTTAAACAAGAACAGGAATTAAAGTATGGAGAGAGTTTTCAGGATTATCCATTTATTTTCGGAACAATTGTACTATGATAGTCAAGATAACACTGGCCCAAACTATTTGACCTGCAGCATTCCCACAGGAGACTCTCACTGATCATCAATGCTAAGGAAAAATTAAACAATGACTGCATTGTCCTGTTATATTCCTGACGACCTGAAAAAATAGTTAGATGCTAATTTAATTAATCACTTAGAGAAAAAAAAAAAAGAATCAATGCCTGCCACAGGAGTTGAGCCTTCTAACGAACTTCTAATGTATGTGTAGAATCCAAAAGAACACCAAAATACTAAGAGAACAGTTGGTACCAGGGCTCAAACAAAATTAGAAAGGAAGATTAAAAGTAGAATAATACAAATACCTAAAAGCCTCAATGATGTACGCACTAGCTGGTAGGCTTCCAGGGGTCCCTGGCTGCCAGGACAGGGTGACACTGTTCTTAGTAACATCAGTGACCTGAGGTTTGGATGGCGGCCCAGGGAGGTCGTTTATATCATAATTTTTACTGACTGTTGCTCCACCGGATTCTGTGAGAGGCAAATACAAAACAATTACTTTTTATCCTTGATTGCATAAATTTGATCAAAGTAGAAGACTGAAAAGAAAAATATGCCAAACATCTGCAAAATCAGCATAACCAATGTTCTTAAATTGTAAAGAACTAAGTCAACAATTGCATTACCACATACATTTTTGGATGAAGAGTTATCATGATTTAGTTACTTACTGAAAGAAAAAACCCACAAAACTCAAAAGGTTATGTATAAATATATTAAAAAAGAAAAGGAAGAATAACAAAAAGACCAGCTTTGCTAAAATTATAGAATGTATCAAAATCTTAGTGATTAGAATGTTGAGAAAGTTCTTTTATCCAAATCAACTCTAGTACTTACAGAGAGATCATTGGATTTTGATGGGGCCTCTGTATAGGCATAATACTTTTCTCGTCCAAGCCAATTACTAGTTGAATTGATAGTTTACTAATATCCCTATTTACAATAGTTATATTATGTTGTCACTGGTGACAAATAAAAATAGTTGCAATGTCAATGGGCATTTTAAGACGAAAGCAATGAAATGCAAGGTATGTGAAAGAACCCAGCCTTCCCACCTAAAACTTCTCCATCTCAATCACAGAATTTCTAGAACAGATTACTTGACTCAGTTTGCTCTAATATAGTCTACACTTTCATTTTGTGCCAACTGAAGACCAGCCCCTGGACATTGTTTACCTGTCACCTCCAGCACAGCACTCCAAGATGTCTCCCCAGTGGAACTTGTAGCAACACAAGTATAAGTCCCCGTATCAGACAGCTAGACATAAAAAGAAAAACAGTTAAGGGCAGTTTTAACAACCTTTTAGAATCAGCTCATGGAGTTTACTCTGATTTTCTCTTCTCAATGTTTCTTGGTAAGAAGGACTTAGCCTACATTTTACACCAGACTAGAGGGCATCAGACACTTTCAAATAATCATTTAATGGTGGCTTACTTTTAGAGAACTATTAAAAGATTACTTGCTTCTAATATTTTTCTAATTCTAATTTTCATGTTGTTAATGGTACCAGCATGGCACATAAGTGCTATAGAAGGGATGTTTTAGATAGTGTCAATCTTTGTATTGTTTACAAGTGCAGGTGAAATCAGGTAAAAATATAACAACATTAACTTCTTAGAGGATAAAAATCTCACCATTCATTACCCCATGATGACCCAGGGATAGAGTTTCTAGTGCCAGGAAGTCTGTTACATCATCTTAGACTCTTATGACAGATGAAGTAATTTTATGCAGACCACCACACATACAAATACTGTTGCTGAGATTTAACAGTGCTTCTCTCTACACAGACAGTCCTCCAAACCATTGTTAAATGGCAAAGTTAAATCAGATCCTACACCATGCTTACCTTTCTTCTGTTTCATGTGGGATTTTATTTCAGGCTTGCAATTTCAGATACATTGGTACAAAAAGAAACCCCTGCATTTGTTGAAAACTTTTGTGCTTCTGTTGTCAGTTCATGTATTTCAAATTTATTTGGGGTAACCATTTTGAATTATATTGTAACTATTAATCTAATTGCTGTCCAAATTGTTCTACTGGAAAATTTGCCAAGTGTTTTGCTTTCCTTACTCAAATTTAAAGTAAAGATTTCTGAGACAGGAACCAGTGAAGACTAAAGAGATGGGTGGAAAATGGTAACTTTACCAAGCACAAAATATACAGAGGCGCTCTCCTACTACTATATGTAAAGCATGGTAATCTGGAGGTGGAAGCAGAAGAGGGAGAGTGCTGACTCTAGTGATAAAAGAGAAGAATTATATTCACCATCAGACGACTTGATGGAAATAGGACTGCATCAAGAAGCTTTATTGGACTTTAAGGAATTGTAATGGGTGTTCTGCTAAATGCAGATTGGCACAATAGCAAAAGTGCTTATATCATAGAATCATAGAATCATCCAGGCTGGAAGGGACCTCCAAAGGTCATCTAGTCCAACCTCCCCACAGTCAGCAGGGACACCCCCAACTAGACCAGGTTGTCCAGGGCCTCCCTCACCGAGCCTTACCTTGAATATCTCCAGGGAAGGGGCCTCAACCACCTCCCTGGGCAACCTGGTCCAGTGTTCCACCACTCTCAGAGGAAAGAAATTTTTCCTAATGTCTAATCTAAATCTACTCTTCTCCAGCTTAAATCCATTGTCCCTCATCCTGTCACTGCAGGCCTTTTTAAACAGACTCTCCCCAGCCTTCCTGTAGGTCCCCTTCAGGTACTGGAAGGCTGTTATNACAACACCACATAACTTGGTGTCATCTGCAAATTTACTAGTTGTGCTCTCAATTCCTCTGTCTATGTCATTGATAAAAATATTAAACAGTATCGGTCCCAGCACGGACCCTTGAGGGACACCACTTGTGACTGCTCTCCATCCAGACCTCAGGCCATCGACCACCACCCTCTGGATGCCATCCAGCCAGTTCCCTGTCCATTATACAGTGCACCATCAAATCTGTATCTCTCCAATTTATCAAGCAGGAAGTTGTGGGGGACCATATCAAAGGCCTTAGAGAAGTCCAGATAGATCACATCAATATGTTGTCCTCTATCTACCAACATAGTAACTCTGTCATAGAAGGCTACTAGGTTACTCAGGCAGGACCTGGCCCTAGTAAAGCCATGGTGGCTGTCCCGAATCATTTCTGTGTCCTCCAGGTGCCCAAGCACAGCATCAAGAAGGATCTGTTCCATGATCTTCCCAGGCACAGAGGTGAGGCTAACAGGTTGGTAGTTCCCAGGGTCCTCCTTTCTACCCTTTTAAAAAATGGCTGTGATGTTTCTTTTCTTTCAGTCCACGAGGACTTCACCTGACTGCCACGATTTTTCGAATATCATGAAAAGTGGCTTGGTGACTACATCAGCCAGTTCCTTCAGGACTCTGGGATGTATTTCATCAGGTCCCATGGACTTGTATATATTCAGGTTCCTCAGTCGATCATGCACCTTATCTTCACTTACAGTGGGAGGGACTTTGTCACCTTGGTCTCTGACCTGTGGGCCATCAACACAAGAGCTAGAAGGAAAGGCGTTGTCAGTGAAGACTCAGGCAAAAAAGTTAAGAACTCCCACCTTCTCCTTGTCCGTTGATACAAGTTCCCCACTGTTGCTCATCGGGGCGGGGTATGTTTTCTTTAACCTTCCTTTTCTGGTTAATGTACCTGTAAAAGCCTTTCTTGTTTTTCTTTACATCCCTTGCCAAATTCATTTCTAGCTGCCCCTTGGTCTTTCTGACTTCATCCCTACACATTCGGGCAATGTTCCTACACTCCCAACAGGATGCCTGTCCCTTCTTCCATTTCTTGTGTAGCACCATCTTGCTCTTCAGTCTTATCAGCAGATCATGGCTAAACCACGGTGGCCTTTTGCCTTCCCTGCCCAATTTCCTACACAAGGGGATTGAGATCTCTTGTGTACTATAGAGCGCTTCCTTAAAGACCTGCCAGCTCACTCTTCAAGAAGAATGTCAAGGCAAATAGGTGAGATGCTCTTTCTATTACTAGTTGATATATAATTTAATTTATTTTTAACTTGGTCATGTTTGAATTTTGTTGGTATTTTCTTCAGATACATTGGGACTGCAGGCAGGAAGCAACTGGTTAACGCCCTTTCAATATGACCATGAGTTGCATTTTAGGAGGCGCTTTTGCTGTGAAATACAAGTAATAATTAAACCAACCTGACAATGCCTCAGAGACTCAAAATACAGAGGAACTGCTAAAGAAATGAGAAAGAATCTTGAAACGAGACCACTTTTCCTGAGGAGAGCACCTTATTATAGTCTGAAGTAGTGTTTTATTTTGCTTCTTCTAAGCTTTTGCTATATTTCCTCATTATGTGATAATGGAGAATATTTCTCAAGGCTATGGTTCCCAATGTCATTTGTATACTACTGTGACAGATGGTGTACGGCATAATTGATGAAGTACGTGGTATACATATGTGGTATACACAACAGAGAAACTTGCAGAAGGCAAACTCAACATATAAAGCAAGCTGGAGATATGCTGTCTCTCGCAAGTCATGGTGAATTATCTAACTTCCAGACTGTGGATGGATTAGATACAGACATAGTGTATTGATAATTCAATTATTTATACTTTTTTTTTTGTGCTATGGAAAAAACAACGGGGGAGGTGAATGGAAAATCTTTGCTATTCGGCAAAATAAACAGTTTTGTTCCTTAATTAGTTCAGGTGTCTAATTCTGGTGTTGTACACTTTCACAGAGCAGAAGGGAGTTTTCCATCAGTGTGGACCTGTCTGAAAGGCTACTCGGTGAGTGACACGAAAGTTTTTAGTTGTCTTCCTCAGAGCAACTGGGAAGTTGGCTCAACAGAAAAGTCTCTATGTTCATCTGTATAACTGTGCCCCATGGTTCACTGTAGCTGCTGCAGGCTCCTGAATAATTTGATTTACACACACAAAGAGAAGAGGATGTTCTCAAAGGTTTAAGTAATAGTGGCTCATCTTTACCCATAACTTGAAATCTTTCATGATTGCAACAGTGATTATTTGTGAGGGGAAGAGATGGCTGAGGACATGTGGGTGATAAATATGAATTTGTTTTTAACTTGGGTATGTAACTGTACTGGGACATACCTCATGGCCATTTTTTGCTTAGGAAGTGTTGCTAGTCCTTGCTTAGGAAACACTCCAGATTTAAATCCATATTTAGTCCATAAAAATTGCAAGGAACAGGAGAAATCCGGTTCTTATGGTTGTGTGTGGTTTTTGTTATTAAGGCTGAGTCAAACTGTGCGCATTACTGCAATTGAGGGGTTTATAAAAAATGTCTTTCTGAGCCTTTAAGGAAAATTGGTTACTAGTGAATGAGCCACTTAAGGATCAATAAAAGCTTCATGTCTTTCCAAACCACACTCACTACTAATACTGTTTTCTTTTCCCCTTGCAAGCAATTTTTTTCCCTTTCGTTTACAGACCTTTTGCCTCTAGCAGGGAGATTAACGCGCTGGCACGATTCAGAACCAATTCCATTGTTTGCATAGCTGCATGCAGACAGGTATCCCAGGAGCTTCTGTCTCATGGACACTCCACAGAAGCCCATCATTGATGCCTGAAAGTTTGTTTGAAATCACTAAGCTTCCACCTTTAATTGCTGCTTTCTAACGCTACTGGGGAATCTTGACTATTCAAGCGCACTCTTTAATCCAGCTCTACAGGAAAAATGCATTAACCTTCATGGCCTAAACCTGCCTTCAGCCTAGGGAGGAAGGATAAATTGTTTACTCAAGGAAAGCTAGCATAAATTTTTTAATAAATTCCATTTTGTTCCAAGGAAGTTAACAATTCATCTATGATCACTGCTGAGATAGTATCAGAAAACAAAACTGCACTTTATGTATTATCCTCAGCAGCTATGTTTATTGACATTTTTTGGATGGCAAGGGTAAGTGCAGAAATTACTGCTGATGAAATTAAATGGTTTCTGAAATTGTCTTTAAGTTCTTGTCAAACAATTACATTCACCTTACTATCTTTCCATATAAATGCTTGTCCACGTACACACAAACAACTATGCATCTTTTATCTTTGAAAGGAAAAAATTAAAAGCTTAAATAAAGATTAGTAGTGAAATGTTTATCTACAAAGTCTGATGTTATACTATTTGGAATATTTTAAGATTTCTTTGTACTTTTAAGTTATCCTATTAACTCATGTGTCAACATGTAAATATTATGGGAGGCATTTCGTTGTAAGTAGAAATCCGTCTGCATATATGTTACAGTATTAAATGTCATCTTCCATTGGCAGTCTTCTGAAAAATCTCCAGCAAGCATAACATCGGAATAAATCAGCCAGCTCAACACTGCCAAGATTCATTGACAGAGAAAGTGCACAGCCAAACCCTGATGAACTCCAAAATCCTTGGGAAATTATGATCAGGTGTTGAAAATGAACTGCTGTAATTTTTAACAGAGAACTAGCAAGTAGCTTCATGGTAAGACCAACTGAAAAGATAAGGAAGGCTTAGTCTTTTGTATGTCTACCTATTCCCAACTCAGTTTTCTTATTGCAATGTAAATAACATTTTGACTATCTATTCTATATTTAGGGATTCTAATAGAAACATTTGATGCTAGTTTGGCTTTTTTCCTCCTCCCTGCCCCTTTCCTATACAACATCATAGCATGAAATAGGATAAGGACTTGGTGACAATTTCATAGTAAAAGAGACAATTAAATTAATTGTGAAGACAACAGATAGCAAGATAGAAGAGCTGCTTGAGATATATGCCAACAGCTCAAGACTGGCCATGTACCACTTGTCTTGTTAGTACTACTCACCCGCAGAGTTTTAATCTGAAGCGTCCCCTGATCCTGTATGGATGTTCGAGGGTCTCTGCCCAGGAAGGTGAATCCTTCTTTTAACCAGCTGATGACAGGAAGGGGGTCACCAGTTGCCTTGCACTTCAGCAAAGCTGTCCCATCCACTACCAGTGTCTGATTGACCGGCCCCTGGAGGATGATGGGTGGAGGCCTATCTGTCAGGACTAAACAGTGACACACACATTGGCATCCACACCTTTAAAAATCCTCTGCTGCAGTTACCCCTTTCCTTGACACAGTACCAATTTGAACAGACTGGTTTAAGCTAGCCTCTAAAAGGCCAAAACCATTATTTTTAGAAGACCCACAGATACAAGTTAACAATTACATGGTATATTTTTGTAAGAAATTTATGTCACCGCTGTGAGATAACACCTAGATATAAAACCTTTGATTAGCAAAGATCACCAGATTAATTTGACTAAGACAGGATGAAAATTAGGACCTTGATCCAGAAAAGAACTGGGGTACATCTCTTATTTCTTCCAATGTAGGAAAGAACTTAGAGCACGTTTAATGTTACATCAAAATGTGCTGAATTGCTTATCTGATTTAGAGCCTAACAGAGAAAACCTGCTAAAGTTCAAAGTGGAAAAAAGTAGCCATTCTAGCATGGGTACCAACTACATCCCTCATTCACGCTGAACTTGCACGTTTTCATCAGCAGAAATATCTAACATTAATGCAAAATATCTTCACAATCTCAGTGATCTCAATGACTGCACCACTCTTCCCAGTGGAGAAAAATTCAAACTCAATCAAACCATTTAACAGCTTACTTATCAAATAATTTCATCACCTTTTAAAGCCATGAGCTCTCATAATTTACCACCCCCCCCCCTTCTAATAATTTACATCTGCATGCTTGAAATACTGCTTAAAGGACTCCATAACCAGTAAGCAAATGCATGTCTGTGTATAAACCTCATTCCGTGACTAGTGGGATATCTTAAAGTTGAGGTAAAACTCTCATGTTCCCTCTTCTTGAAGGACCAATTTTTCAAAAAGAATTCTGCTGTTGAACCTATTCTCTGAGACATCTGTTAAGCAGTAAAATATATCTCTCTGTTTCTGAAGAATGTGTTTATACAAAATGAATGTGAAATCCTTGAATATAAGCAAGGCTATGACTTCCGCATAAAGTCAGTATAACAGAACTGAGAATTCACTTTTATATATTTACCTTCCACACTGCTGCTGTCTTAAATCTTTGAACAACTGAAGAATTCTAAGATTGGTATTAAATATTGTAACAGGCAAGATCAATTCCTAAACCTGTGTAAGTTAGCCTATCTCTGCTGATGTCAATTGAGTTTGAAATATTTATTCTAGCTTAGAATCTGGTTCATTATAGTTCATACACAACACCTGACTCTAACAACAGAGTGAAAATAAATTATTGTGAAGCAATATGGTTTCTCTTGTATTCGAGCTGTTTGAGATGCAAACCTCTGGAACCTTCAACTGATCCAAAGTACTTTTGTTATATTATTTAATAAATATAAAAAAATTAGTTAGATGTTAGTGGTACATTTTATATCTAAAGTAATTCTTTCTGAAATTGTAATGTTGCAAAAACACTACCTACCTTCTTTTGTTAACAATATATACAAAGGATAGAACCAACAGTTTTAGTAGCATCTTGGAGTATGAGTTTGCAACATTTAATGAAATTGAAACTGAAAATAGAAAGCAAAACCAGGATGTGAAAGCTATTTTTGAAGTTCTGAAATGTCACCCACTGAACATGGGGATAGGGCAGGAAACACTGTATCACAAGAAAAGAGAAAATGTAACGTATTTTCACCTTGATATATTTTTTTTATCTCATTGAGGTTCCCTATGACCACACAGTTAAGCCATTTGGTAAAATAACAATTGATCTCAGCTCATATGTACTATCAGCAGCACAAGCATATTCAAATGAAAACTCAGCAGTGTTAGTTTTCGTTTAGATTTAACGTAAAATAGCAAAACCTAGTTTTCCAGATAGCTAAAAATAAAGGAAAAAAACCTACTTCAGATGCTAACTATTCCATTGCAGTTATTTGCTGAATCTAATTGCCCTTCATAAGTGTAGCAATGTAGGCATTTTCAAAACCTACTGCATTACAGATATTCTTCTTTGGCACGTAATTAGTTTTTTTTACAGCCCAAATGAGGAGCTCAGAATCCTTTAAATAGCTCTGATCAATAGTGTAATTGAAAGTCTCCTGGCCAGAAGGAATCTTCATTTTCAAGGGTGTTATGGGTGAAAGACCACTACAGGTTTCCATGACACTAAGGCTAAAGGTTAAATGAACACTTAGGGTTTCCACTGATCTGTGAACGACTGTATTGTCTTCACAAGTATGACTTGTAAATCTTCTCTAAAACGTGTATATGTGCTTGTATTCCTACTGCACAGGTCTCCAGTACAAGGACTCAAAACTCGTTTAGAAGTTTAAAAAGATATATAATGAGATGTCAGAGGAACAAAGAGATAATGAAAAATATGCACAAATAGGGAATTTTGCTAGTTTCATTTACAACATTTTAATTTTTTATTTACATTTTATGTTGTTTCTGTGGCAGAGAAACATTTAGTATGGCTAAAATACATTTTGCGTAGTAAAAGAAAAGCTGATTTCAAAGTTAATTTACTTTTTTTAATTATTTTTTTAAAAAATGGGGGGTTTATTTGTCTGAGACCCTACATTCACATATTCTGGTAACTGGAAAATTATCAGGTTCCTTTCATGATAAAATGCATCTTAAATTTTGAGTAGAGGATTAGAAAAAAAACAAATTATATTAGTTAATGAACAGTTTACTCACTACAAATGCAAACTAGATCAACTGAAACCATGTTTAAATTTGAGTGGAATTCAGTCAAATTACAGCAGGAAATTAAAATAAGAGAGTGGCAAAATGACATCTTTACTTTGGCACTTCCAAAATCAGCATTTCAAAAGTTTTCCTTGTGAATTAACAGGGAAATGAAACAGAAGTCACAAAATTCTCATGACCAACACTAGCATGATAGGGCAGGGTGCTCTGGGAGGCTCAAGAGGCTGTGAAGTCGTTCTGATTTTCTCCTGTTTGAAACTGTCACAATTTCTATAAAACATGTAATCTGTTTTATATTGATATTTATTTGTTTATATACGACAGGAATCATGGTGGCCAGATTTGCAGATGAGTAAACTGTAAGTAATATTAAATTCTTTCAAGTATATTTCAGAGAGACATATCCAAGAATATTTAGTAGAACTATAGTCAAAACATAGCAGAGGAGTTTGGGAAAAAAGCCTTAACTGTCTGTTCCAAACCAGTGGAGAGGAAGCTGTTAGGTGTGCTGCCATCTCCTTCTCTCCTGGTTGTTTTTGTTTGGTTTTTTTTGTTGTTTGGTTGGTTTTGGTTGTTGGTTTTATATTTTTTTTTTTTTGAGCTCTGTTCTGAATTCTCCCCATAGGTTCAGCATTTTGCTTTCATTCAAAAGCCCATAAACGTGATTTTTAAAAATTAGTTGAAAATCCTAAAACATTTCATTCTTAGGTTGCTATCCACTAGACAAGGTTAAGCTTGCTCCTCCGTTCCAATACTCATTCTAAATGGTAGCTGCCGGGTAAACTAGTATTGGTAGGCTGATCCTACAGTTGAGCATGCAGTGATTGAAATTTTTATTAATAAATATAAATAATGACCGGATTGGAGAAACTGAGATATTCTTCAAAATAATCTGTGTATGATGGATAAATTTATGGAATAAATTACTAATTGTAAGCTATTCTTTTTATCTTGAGCATAGACACAGTTAGATGCAAGCACTAGGTTTATTTGCATCTGTCATTTTAAGACTGTGAACCACACATTCATTTCTTCAGTTTGAAAGGATTGCTAAGATTGTCTCAATTTTTTAAATGATTTTGCTTTTCCAGATTATATGATAGCCTTTCAAGAAAACACAAGATTTGAATTTCAAATACAGTGAAGGCTCTTAGTACAGTCCATAATCAGCAAAATTATCACTCAACTCAGCACATTTCATCACAGCTAGTAATCTTTTCTCATGTGAACACTTGAGTTAAAAATATTTCCAGTAAAGACTTGTAAGTGCAAAAATGTAACAACTGAAACACTGCTATATATGGTGTAATTAAGCACTTGTTTTTCTGCACATGACATATGTTTTCATTCTGTATTGGAACGTCAATTGGATCTAAATTACTCTGGATCAAACAAAAATGTGTTCAAAATGAAAAAGATGGCTCGCCACTATTATTAAATCATTAACCAAACAGAAAAATTCTGGGCTATGAAGTAAAACTGAAATCACCAGCCAAAAACTAGAACACTAATGCTTAAAGTACATAGCTAGCAAGCACAGTGTTTATCTTTTATTATATTTTTAAAACCATTAAATTAGATTTCCCTACTGATAAAAATCATTAGCTTCCGTAACTTCTGCTCAGCATCAACTAAAACAGTTTATTTAGACATTTATGGTTAACTTCCTAACTGAAAGCAATTAAAAAATATCTGTGATCTAGTGGTACATTTATTTATGTAATATCAGTTCCATGATATTGTTCCTGCACTTTTGTCCTGACCTCACCTGCCCTTTGACTCAAGGATGAAATGGTATTTCTATAAAACAACCTTGTATTATTTCATAATGATCATGCTGACAGTGGGTTCTGCAAAGTGTTTGAAGAACGCAGGCCTTGCATTCCTTGAGCAGCAGAGCCACCAACTAATGTGCTCTCTAGCAACGTGGAATGCATACTGCCTTTAACCAGAACTAATTGTAGTTGAGTTTGCATTTTTAGCAGGGACACCTTTGTGAGCTTTCTGTTGACTTGTTAAATAAACTAATGAAAATTCCAAAGAGGTCATTAGATTTATTATTTTTTCTCCCCCATAAGAAACAGATAAAGATGGACCACAGACCTTGTCTGTCACAAGGAAGAATTTCTCATCACTAATATCCTTGAACCTGATTTGATCCTCTCGGCCTCTATTGCAGTAAATCTGTACAGCATCAGCAGGTGCAACCATTAACAGCTCAATGTCTTCTTAGCCTATGTTTGTGTGTTCTATTTATTCCAATCACAGTCATGGCACTGAATCAGGCAGTGCTATGGACAGATATTAAAAAATACTGCCTTTCCATTAATTTTAAATGACCTTTTAATCTACATTTAAATTTGAATTGAACGAAAATGCATCATTTTGTCAGAGACCATGAGAGAAAGGACTTAAAGAGACTACAGAGTGAAGGTTAGCCTTTAGTCTCCAGAAACTACTTTACAGAAAAACAATGTGCTTGCAAAGATGCAGGGATAAGGCAGAAATTATCTCCCCTTGTCATAAAAATATAGACAGCTTTTGGAAAACAAAGAAAAGGCATCAAATTAATGCTCAAACCTCTATAACATGAGCCTGAACCTCTCTACCTGTCACTTGTGATGAATATGTTCTAGTGAAAAGCCAGATTATTCAGAATTAGACATCTTTTCAAACTTTCATGGTGCAGGCAGGTCTCCAAGGGAACAGTAAAAGTAGACCTCTGCATATAACAACAGTTTTAATGGCAAAAATTCATCAAAGTCTGTCAGGAGATATTTAATGAGTCAGGTAAGATGAGAAATAATGATGTCAGGGAATGCAACGATCTCCTAGTATAAGAGGAATTCTGTTGTTTTCTTTACTAACGTTTAATTCCACAGTGGAATGAAGCGGGATACCAACAGGATTACTGACATATGAGAAGGGTTCATGTTTGTAGACAGGCTGAGGTAAACTTCAAGGCAGGATAACTTTCAAACCCAAAATTTTGAAATGGAAAACTTTAAGGCAGATCATGTAGTGTTTTTCTTTTTCTTCCCTGAAAACCCTACCTACACATTTACATGTCTCTTCTCACATCTAGCCATACTGTGAAACTCTTAGAACACAGCTCTGAGCTGAGGAAGTGTCTTGGTGCCTTTTTGCCACAGGGACTAACAGGTTACCTCTTGCAGCTGTTCTAAACCAACAGTACTCCAGTAAGTTCAAGACAACAGTGTTCATTTAATTGAGCTAAGGCCACATCCCCAGGCTAGCTGCCTAAATAAGACCGAAGACTGGGACTGAGGGAGCTTGATTTTCTGCACCCCTTTAATCACAAACCTACTCTATTCTTCACAATATTTTTTTCAGTCCTGTCTTAGCTCTACCAAGCCAAGATGCTTTTGTTCTCACCAGCCCTATTTTAAGCTGTTTTTCACCTTTTTTTTTCATTATTGAGGAACCTCCAGAAAGCAAGAAAAAGGCAAACTAGGTTTTGATGCCTTTTTTGATACCATAAAGAATTGCAGAGAGATCCTTTCTTCATTGCATTTTCTGTAGAAACTTATCTGTTTTTCTTGTATGAATTATGTGAAATATGCATTTATTTACATTACATTTAAAATACTTTTGACAGGAGAAAACAATAGGTATTTCCATAGCTCACCATCAGTAACCTCCAGCTGAGCCTTTGCTAAAATGCTTCCAGCAACAGTCAGTGCTTGACAAATGTAGTAGCCTGCATCAGACCGTTGAATGTTGGTAATAGTGAGGTCCCCAGTTGGTGATACTGAATACCTGCTGTTGGGTTGAAGAGGCTGGTTTGGGAAGAGTAGATTCTGCAAAGAGAATGCATCTCACATCAGTTCAAAACTCAAAAGCACCACTTTTCCCTCAGCTAGAGAAACAATGATTTTTCCCTAAAAGTACTATATATAAACTAGAAGAAAAAGTAAGTGTGGTTATGACCTTATGAACACATAAAGCTAGCTTTCCCTGCCGTGGGCAAGTTGCAGTTTAAATTAGAAACAGCCATTTGACAGCACACAGTGGTGGATTCTGGCTGGGGGTCCAGTGAAGGAGAAATTTTCCAGCAGTCACACTTGAATGGTTTGTATTTGTGACACATTCATCTTCATTCTGAATGTAATTGAAATAATATAGTTTGTTGGCTGTCAAACCAGGAGGACACAATACTAGAGTAAACATGAGAAAACTAGCAGAAAGAATTGAATCCTGGGACTTGAGGGAGCATAGTAGTATTGTTTGCCTGCAAAAATGTTCTGGGCAAAGGAGAAAGTAAGAGAAGCACAGAAGGAAAGCTGTGAGGAAGATAGAAACAGGTCATAAATTAGGAGAAGCTGTCAGAGCATGAGATCTTAAAGGAGAAGTAAAAGGCAATTAAAACTCAGATACACCAAAGGAGAGAAGAGCAAGGAGCCTTGAGGGTGAAGAAAAAGGGTATACCATCAGAGACAAAAAAATATTTCATGTAGGATAAGACATCAGTTAGAACAAAACAGGGAGATTAGCTTTTGCCTTTGGGCTGGATTGGAGAAAAGAGAGATGTCAATAAGAATAACTAGAATAGATGTAGCAGTCATTGCATGTGATGAAGGACTGAATGAATCAATAATACAGAAAAGGACAGAAAAGCTTTCAAGGAAAAAAGTTATACCGTCTGGTACAGCTCTTGATGTGAATAAAAAAGAACAGGAAAAGGGAAGCAATGTCAACAGAAAGGTCAGTAGTATTGCCCAATGAGACAGAAAGGAGTACAGATTAAACAATAATTAAGCACCAGTAATTCAAGACTGGCTTTTATATCAACTCATCAAGCCTCTTTGAAAAATACAATTGTTTGTATCGGGACTAACCCAACACACTTTTACCATGCTGTGATAAGCTTTCAGTCATTACTGCAGCTCTGTATAGCTCAGTTGTGCTTTCTAATGATGACTCCCTACTAACTTTTAAGCTTGTGTATATGGGCTAAAAAAGAAAATCTAAAAGTACAAAGTAGAGTGTTAAATGAATTTTCTGTAGGTCTTCTTCTGCAGTGAACCTTAATGGTTCACAAAAATAAACAAAAATCATTTGGAACTGACAAGCATCAAGCTTGGATTTTAAAAAATTCTATTTTGAAGTGAAACTTACACCTTTATCTCTCTGGTTTTGGCAATAAAAGGAGAGTGATATGCTTTAAATAAGATCCAGCACTCCAAGTATCATTATAATTGTATTAACCTCCTAAGCTGCTCGTCTCACCCTAGGGTGAGTCTTTCCCCTTAGCCCCTTTTAACGTCAGCATTCAAGAAATTTTTCACAGCAAATTTTCCTCAAAAATCAATATGCATTCAGTAAACATGTCAGATCCAATAAGACAAAAAGTATGAAAATTCTGAAACAATTTCAGGCTATGGGGCTAAGTGAGTCTTGAAAAATTGCCCTGTTTTCTAAATTGCCTTCAAACTTTCAGAATAACCTCTGCCTGGCAAAGATACCTACTGAATGAACGTATTACGAAAAATCGACTAAATTTTATGAGAAAGCAGAGAATTTTGATAGGGCTGAGCTTGACTCCACTTATCATTCATTATGCAAAGTCTAAAAAGAAACATATTACGGAAGACAGTGCAAGGATCAAGCTGCTAGTTTTTAAGAGGAAGAAGATCTCTTCATTGTTGCTTAGACAGAGGAGGCTACCCTTCTTGTTATCTTCAGCATGGTCTTATCTGTTCTTGAGATGCATCACATCCCAGTGAATATTCCACACTTAAGGGGGAGCTGACCAGTCTCATGATTCCTTCCTTCAAAGACCAGATAGCTATGAATTATAACTTGTCCTAAACTACAGTACAACCCCTTTTAAAATGTTTTTACAATTTCAATGGTTTTAACTAGCCATTAAGTTGCTCATTTGGGCATAATGGTAGCATGCTGTGCTGCAAACGGGAACCAGATTCATCCCTGATGTGGTACTACTGAATTTATCTCAAGGAAGAATTTAATTTTGAGAGTCTAAAGGTTACACATACTCTGCCCTGGTGCATTTCATTGGTGGGCAGTTGTTGGGCTCTGGGGAAAAGGCTACCGAGTACAAAGGCCCAGCTGTTTATGCACAAGTTGGCACAAAAAATGACTCGGGAGAGAAGAGTTCCCCTCCCTTCCAGCTGGTTTTGCTCAGAAACACAGGATCAAGAAATGGATTCACAATGAAAAATGCCCTACAATTACTGGAGTGGGCTAACATGACTAACACAATGTTACTCTGAACACTAACAGCAGCGCTGATAACAGTTCCTTGAGTGATGGCAAAGCAAACATTGTAAAGCCAAGAAACAACATATAGCTAGGCACACAAAGGTAAAAAGCCATGTAAGTTCAGAGGACCACGCCTAAGTTGACCAAAATACTGTCCTTCAGGTTTGTATGATGATATACAGTATTTTGGAATTCACCTATTCTTTGGCATCTCATTGTAAAACCTGGCAAAGTGTATTCTGAGACACTAGCACTAACCTGTGCTACTTCACTGATGCTCAATTAAGATTATCATGAGGGTGTAGTGAATCACATTGAGCTACGTTTCAAGGTTTGATTATAAACCATGTAGGTATCAATTTTTATGTTGCGTTTATTTGCCAAAAAAGACCATTCTAACCCTCAGGGATCTGGTTCTCAATATGGTAATTAATTTTCCAGGTTTGTAATTAAACAGCTTCAACACGGTACAATCAGTAGGTAATAACATTCAATTAAAGACGCAAGATGCATTTTCACCTTAAAATGTTTTTACCCTTGAAGTGATACCAATGGAAGAGGATAAAATAGAGTATTAACACTTTTCAATTAAACTAAATGACTTTAATCCTGCAAATGATGCCCTACTTTAATTAGAAGCTCTTCTCTTTATTACAGCATGATGGATGTCCACTTTATTAGATTCAAGTGTGACACTATAAGCTCACTTTACATAAACATTACCATGTTATTAAAATGCTCTACAAGGAAGGGTTTTGAAATGTTTGCTGGCACTTCCTACTTTAATTTCAATATGCTATTCTACTTTCCCCTTGGAACAATTTTCACCTTAGTAATTCGCACAATACTGTGTTTTTCCAGGATGTGATCCATGGAGGCTAGATCTAAAGTTCTCTGAATAATACACTGACAGAAACACACCAAAGACTAAGCTTACTCTTATACAAGCTTATACTCACAAAGCAATAGTGTTGTATCTTTGTAAGCAACAAACGCAATGTTGGACAAAATCCTGTAACCCTTGGTCCTGTTATTCTGGACCAGGTATCTGACCTCATGAGAAGCTGAAGCACAAGCAGGTGGGGCAGAGCAGGAAATCTGTGGTTCAGTTCTTGTTAAACTAAGCTGGTATACATAATACCTCCAAATTAGAGAAAAGGCACACCTTTACTGCACAGCACATATCACTGTATGGAAAAGAGTAGCAAAGGACCCTGAAAAGAATCATTTAGCCAATGGAGAAAGGTACGCAGTATAGATACATGAGACAGACCTAGTCTTGGCAGGCTTCACCAGGGAGCTGTAGAAGGCACTGTCCTAAGGCATCCATTTACCCCTTTTAATGTTTTCTTAGGTGCAAAACAGAACCTGACACAGTTTACAGTGTTCAAATTTAACACACTCACATGAACTGCATGTTGAAAGTGAGAAGGCCTGACTTCTGCTGTAACATAGTACCGTAGTGACAGCAACAGCAGTAAGAAAATCGTATGGCACGACATTCAAATATTAAGCTATAGAAGTTAGTATTGCCTGATGGCAACATCGACTGCTACATCAGAAATTTCGCTTTCCAAAAGTGGTGGTAAGGATCGGGGAAATATTTTCAAAACCCGATTTGGAAATTTCCTGTGACAATGTTACTGAAGAAAGCATCATGTTCAAATCCTATATCTCTATGTACTTTGAGAATACGCCAATGCAAATCAGCTTGCTAGATATATATTTGTTTGATCACGTCTAGACAGGTTGTGAACTGTAATTACTGCACTGATTAGTTAAGAACTGAGTCATACCTTTTCTATCTACTATGTTCGTCTCACTCACCTGTTTGTTGGGGGCTTCAGAAAGAAAGGTCTTCAAGATACCTACTGTTGCTTTCTATATGTTTATACAGCACCTAGCCCAAGTTTTACCAACTTAAATGGCTTTTGAGTTGTTTATAATGTGTTTTTTTTAAAAAAAAAAAAAAACAGCAACAAAACTGTTGATAGAGAATAGTGATACTTTAAAAGACAAATACTTGTGAAAGATTAAAAGAACCTATGACAGGTAAGATAAATAATATTCCTAAAAATTTAACAACATAACTATTTAGAAAGGCTTAAAAGACTTATAGGATGCTTATTGCTTACCTGGCTTCCTTCTTTTTGCCAGAAAACAGCTGGCTGGGGATTTCCTTTAGTTTCACAAGGAAAAGTCACTGTTCGACCCTGGGCTACAATCTGGTCTCGTGGTCTCACCACAAACTGTGGGGGAGCTACAATGTAAGAAAAACCATAATGTAAATTTAGGATATTTTGTAAGGAGGAGATCAGGAATATTAAAGAAAAGAGACAACATTATGGAGGTTTGTTTTATGCCAGAGGACATAACACCAGAAACATTAATTAGTATAGACAGAACTAATATATAAACAAAAACAACAACAGCAACAGAAAGAGCAGCAATATCAGTATGTGATAACCCCAGTTGTACAAAAAGAGAAAAAGAAAAAAAAAGGAAAGAAACATTACAACCATACATGCTAGAGTAAATTCTGATGACAATAAATGCTAAGGAGCAGCAGTTAAGTGTTCATGATGTTGGCTGTGGATGTATTCTACCTTTCATCTGGGCAAATACCCTCTACACTTCAGAGTTTGTTGTTGTGCTGGAGCTACCATGTATTGCAAGGTATGAATTAGGATACACAGACTGCCTTTTTCAGTTTGCCCCACTAGACTTTTACAGATGATTGAGAAAGGAGAGGAAGGTCTGGATGACAGCAGGACAGAAGTTCAAGAGTTCCCTCACTTCTCTTAGAGGCAGTGCGGTCAAGAATGGAGTAGAAAGGAGGATCTTCTGGAAAAAGAACAGTGGCCACAACAAAAACTTGGGAGACCCAGATTTCAGCTTGTGTAAAGACAAGAAAGAAGCAAGAGTTGATCAGTTGGTGGGAAGCAGTGAATGGTGGATAAGGTGGAATAGGTATTCCAGGAGATTAGGAAGAGGCAAGGAAAAGAGAAAAGGAGAAAGTGGAGTTAAAAGAAGAAAAAAGAACCAGGACTGACTATGTTTTCAAGTGGATGGTATTAACAGTGTTCAGACATAGGGGAACAGGAAGCACAGTCAAAAGAGAACAATTTCCAAAAGAGTTTTACTTGTCTGGGGATGGAGAATTGAGAGTCAGTGTTTAGTGGGAATAAGAAGGGAGAGAAAAGGTGTTAATGTGCAGAGGAAAAGTCTGGAAGAAGCAGCGTTTGAGGATTTGAGAGAAAAAACTTGACATCAGCAACTATGTTAAGCACATGCGATAAAGTAAAATACTTTTCTATGCATAGCATGCAAACTTCCAGTTAGCTCAACAGTGAAGTTCACTGGAATTGGATTTATACTATTTGGTATATCTTAAAAATGCAAGCAGTGTAAGATTGTTAACTTTTGAAGTAGGCTGAAGAAGGGGACAAAATAATAATAAAAACTACTACATTAATTTTATTCTTCTATTCCACTATTGTTTTGGTTGTTGTGGATAGGGAAGGCATAGGAACAGTAAGTTTTTAGGTAAACAGAATCTAAGTGTTTTAGAAAACCATATTTTCACCATTATAAACTGTTTAATTAGGCACAAAGAGCAATCAAGACTCAGCTTCCAATTACACCTGCTGACAGCAACAATGCAAATCTGCTAACTGCATAGAAACGTATGCAAATCTGATTTTTTTGAAATATACTTTACAAATTATCTCATGAGGTACTTTCCAAGGCTTTACAGATCAGCAGGAGTCTAAAGAGCACCAGTTCAACAGCTCTGATCTAATGCGTTCTTAAAACAAGAACTGCAAGTCACTTAAAAAACACAAATCACTGTTTAGAAGGCAGAGGGTGGGGACAACACGAGGAGTCTTCCTTCTGTCTCCTACTCCTAAGCACAGGTTTTGGCCTCTCTGAAGAAAGAAGTGTCCACCTCTTCTCCAGGCCTCAGCAGGTGGACAAAGGGCTAGATGTTCTCCTGCTGCCTGCTTATATCCATATGCTTTGACGGGTCTGTAAGAGCATAGGTGTTGTTACACATGTGTAGGATCCAAATGCATCCTGTACTAGTCCTAAAATGCTAGAATTAAGAAGCTTTACCTAGCATATCTGTATGCAATCCCTACAGGTGTCAGAAAGCAGTAATGTGGTAATGAGCACATGTGTTTGTTCATTCAATCATATGGGAAGGGAAAGAGAGAAAGAGCTTTAATTTGTGAATTAGAAACCTCCATTCCTATAGGAATACCTTATACTAAGGTATCTTTACAGTTCTGACTACCCACTTAATAAAGGTCACTGAATTAGTACCATATTTGCTGCTTAGCCATAGAAGTTCATTGCCCAGGATATTAATATAGAATCAATAGCAACTTCAGGCAGAAGGGAGAGTAGAAAACCTCTAACCTCTTCAGGTGTTTTATCTGCATTTGACAGGACCTACACATGAGTCCTATGTCTATGCTGTGATATGGGTGGCCTCAAGACCATAATCTTTCTACCATGGCACTAAAAAACCTGGTGTCAGGAGACGATTCCATACATCATACCTAAACATTATCGATGCCTAAGATCACTTCATAGGCATACTTTGTACACTGGAGGTATATTATACATATAGTGCTCTAAGACAGCTCAACAGAAGGAAGAAGGGCATGGCACTTCCATGAGCCCATCTTTCAAATCACATACAAATAGGTAAGTTTAAGGGTTCATCTGAAATATTCTCACACACATAAGGCTGTACTGTAACTCAATAACTCAAAGCTCTAAGCAAATGTAATAGCCCTGAACCTCTTGCCGTAGCAGACTTTCCAAGGACCATATTAAGATAATTTGGTAGTCAAGAAACAACCAGAGATAAATGTCCTACTTTCTAGATTTTGACCTACTCCTACCTTTGAACATCTCTCACTTTCCTAAAAGCAGAAAACTGATCCTTTGTTTTGTAAAAAGAAACAAGGAAAAGAAGTAGGAATTAAGACTGTCGCTCAGCCCAGATAATCCAAGTGATGGGTACTGACCCTTTTGCTCTGTTCTTTCCCTGCCACACACCAAGTCCAGTCCAGCATTTGCCATACTGGGTAAACAGAAGATCCATGGCCTCATAGCTACTAATTTAGACTTTCTAAAGACTCTAGTCAACAATGATATATAGTTATGCAAGGATATCTTTTCTAGCTTTTCTCTGCAGCCATAATTACTAGAAATTCACTAAAAAATTAATAAATGAATCAGAGATTTTATTTAAATATAATCTCTTCATCTCACAAAGAGATTGTGAGTCACAAGGAGTGGTCACTACAGTAATTAGAGCACAAAACCAATTCTTTCAGCCAAAGTATTTAATACCATAATTTTAAAGAACATGAATAACAATTTTGAAAAAAAAACCAAACCCTTGCATGTGTTTTCTTAATTTATTCAAATATAGGATTCTGTAAAGAAGAACAACCCTATTTATTGCAGTTTGTTGTCATATTTGGCTCTCTTTATAGACAGACTCTGCTAAAAATGACCTTGTTTAAAGCATTTAAACATTGTTTTTACCATATCAGTTTTGTCTATCAATTTCCAGTTGAATAATACAAATTGAAAACTGAAAGTAACAGTTAATGATTGCAGGAGTAAGTCTTGGTCAAGTATAACTACCGAAGCAGTAAGACTGCCATTATCCTCAGAGAATACAACGGAACCCTGCTCAGAGACAGCAAGGCTTCTTTGACAGAATAAGTACATGGGGTCTTTGATTTTTCTAAAAATAGACCTTATTATCTTCATGTATAGATGCTGTTTATAATGCTAGATAAATATTATTACACCCATTTTGCAGATAGGTTAACTGAGATCATGACTTCCTCAAAGTCCAGCTTCAGTGGAACATTGGACAAAACCCAATTCAAACCATTATTACTTCTCTCAAAGTAGGTCAATTTTTAAAACATTTTGAAAAGGTACTGTTGGAGAAACAAAAACAGGCTTGATATGCTTCAGTTGTTGAAGTTATGTGGTACTTTAGTGTTCAATTAAAGCTAAGCATTAAGGTCATTAGAAGAATCTCTTGAAAAAAATATGTTATGAAGCAGCAAACTGAGTGTTGTGCCTATCAAACTATTACCCTTTACTGTTTCAGATGTAACATTAACTGGATTGGAATAAACAGAGTGGAAAAACTCTTGCTTAATTGACATTTGAAAGTCAAAGACAATGGTTCTAAAAGGATTCCAGGGGACTAGACAAAAATACGAAAAAAGAACAACTAAGACCACAGACCTAGCATACACCTATTGAAACTTCTTTCCTTTTTTTT
>VXBW01000693.1:499046-612644 GCA_013400375.1 Thinocorus orbignyianus | reverse complement strand
TTTTTTAGAAATTTAAATAGTACACAGTAAATTAGATTTGATTTCTGGCAAATTATGCTTTGATACTGCATTCAGCAAGCACTAGCTTCAATCAATGTCACACTAAAGCTCTGTTATGCTAATAGCTGCTTGTGAGGCTGAGCGGGATGATATGGAAATCAGATGGTTGAACATGAATAGAAAGCACAGGCCATCTTCGAGGGGGCTTTGAGATGAGCGGATGGAGGGACCCTAAGGTTAATCACATCATGTTCAGAACTGTTTTTACAGCACAGAACAGTATTCTACTGCAAGAATTAAAATGAAGATAGAAAAGCATGAGCAGTAGTGAGCATTAGTTATGTTGTTAAAATGAGAAAAGTGCATTCCGTTGTACTCTTTCTAGATGTCATTTTACGCATGACTGAATGGATCTTTTATTCTATTAATAAATGTATATGAAGGCAGCCTCTGCACAAGTTTTAAAGAGCTTTAGGAAAAAAATAGGAAACAAATACTGCAAATTATTTCAAAGGGGTTTCTCAACTCTTCTCCAATCTTGTACTTAGCAGCATCTCTATTATAATGTGATGGACTGCATACATTTCTTTCCCAGTTATGTTACTGAATGCTAAAGGTTAAGCTGAGTCACCAGGAGCTGATAAAGCTGGTGATATAGAGAGGTTTGACTAAGACAGTAAGTTCATCCCTCCTAGGTGAACTCTGATCACCTGATAAGAAATGTGGCAGAAGACTCAGGGAAGCGATAAAATTAGCACAGGAAATTGTGAATTTACATCAAAAAGTGCACTGAACCCCTACTAAGTACTAGCAACATTTTCTTTCAGTGACAGTTTTCTAAGTTGATCTTGTGATTTGTGGTAATCATTGGATTCAGTGATCCTAAGGGAATTTTATTACCATGACTTCCTCACAGTACCTCCCTCAGCCCGTGTGCCCTGGGGTGTGTACATTATATTGCTTTGATTTTAATTAAATATAGACACTGTAGCAAGCTTTAGTCCAGAGTTCCTACCACAAGCAAAAATAGAATGTAACCACAGCAAATAATATCAGTGGAATTTTTGCTGTTATTTGGTTTATTTATATACATCCTCAATTACCTAAGACTGCCACTATGAGATCAAACACATTTTACATAATCCAAAAAACTTCCACATAATTAAACCTTTAGTAATCTTTAAATAACATGTTCTTAGATAAAATGTCCTCACATACTATGGCATATGAGGCTTCATTCAAAGCTCATTGAAGTTAGTAGAAATTCTCCAATTGACTTACATGGTCTTTGGATCAGATCCATTGAAAAAATAATATATTACAGGAAAACAGTGACAGCAACAAATATTAAAGGTCTTAAATTACAGATTTGACAACCTTTAATTGCAACTAATTTCAGCTGATAGTGAACTGCAAATGAAATTCATTGTGAAGATTACTTAGGCAAGCTAAAGCAATAAAGATGAGTGCTTCATTTTAAACTGGAATTGTTTATTATCCATAAACATATTTCTGTGACTGGTTCAAAGGGGGCAAAGAAAAAGATGCTGACTTGCAAATGTCCTAAGCAAAACTCAGATAATGGTTGCTGATAGTAGAAAAAGCTTTGAAGAACAAGCAGAAACACACTGGCTGGTAAAGCATCAAGACTCTTTAAGACTCAGCTCTGATTCCAGCAGGGAAGAGACGGCAGACCTACCTAATATTCCCATAGGCAGTCTTTTTCAGCATGGTAGATTTGCAGTTATAAAATAATTTCATATTAATCCTTTGAACAATCAGTCATAGAATTATTAGAGTTAGACCTTGAAGATCATCAAAGACCAACCCCCCTGCCATGAGCAAGGACACCTCCCACTAGAGCAGGTTACTCAAAGCCCCATCCAGCCTGGCCTTGAAAACCTCCCGGGATGAGGCATCCACAGCTTCTCTGGGCAACCTGTTCCAGTGCCTCACCACCCTCACAGGAAATAATTTCTTCCTAACATCTAATCTAAATCTCCCTTCTTCCAATTTAAAACCATTAGCCCTTGTCCTATCACTACCCTTCCTCACAAAGAGTCCCTCTACAGCTCCCTTCAAATAGTGGAAGCTACAAGTACTTGTACTGGAAGGTACACGTATTGTACCAAGTGTACCAAGTTATACCTGGTACAATACTAAGCTGTTCTGCCTGGGAGTAAGAGATTCAATTAGGGTGATAAGATAATATACTTTCCTCAAATTGTATTCTGACTTCTAGAATTCCACCAACAACACAACCTTCTTTTGCAAAGCCCTCAAAGACTTGAAATGGGATATCTCAATGCTCATCTCAAACCCTTACCATAGTGACAATATTCATGGGGTCACTTCAGATGATCTTCAATACTTGTTGATACTTTAAGAGAGCAAACTGTTCCAGTCTTACAAATCCAGACCAGTACTTGTCTCTACAATATTTACACAGAGGATAGCAGAAGCCCTCAGAGCTCCAGCTGAAGTATTATGTATTTTGAAAAAGGAAGCGACCCTTGACATCATCTATGGAGTAGGATTTCTTATTTGTTGTATCGCTTTGTTGGTTCCAGATACTAGTTTAGACAATAATCAAAGGCATTACAGGAATTCTTGAAAGAAAATAATGATCCCTCACCTTTCTGTGTCATTGGATAAATTTGTCTAGAAGGTCTGGTGGATATTGGGTTTTTGGATGCTTTTGTGATACAAATATAAAAGAAAATTGTAAGACCATACCTATATAACTTTCTGCAGGAACATTTGCCCTTTGTGTTGCATGAGCTGCCAAAAACTGCAGACATGAAAGTCTAGGAGTTTTGAAAGGTGGTTTGCAAGGCCACTGTTGCTGATGTAGTAAACAGAGGAAAACAGAAAATATTTCCAGTTTCAAACACCAGAAACCTTGGTTGAGTCAGATCCTCTTTCCTCAGAATTTCAAATCTACTTAATCGGTATCAAAAGTGATGTGTGGTTCTTAAAACACAAAGTTATTAGTGCACTATTAGCTACGACTAATGATAAATCAGGAGTGTAGCCTCTGACACAGGAGCCATTCCAGAAATCTGAGAGGATGACAATTTAGGCCTATTAATAATTCAGCTATTTCTTATCAGATAAACTAATGAAAGCTAGGATGGTCATTTTCTTTAAAGTGAAAAGACTTTTCAAGTCTTATGATGTGCTCTAGTGATTAGATGTGTTCACAGACCAGGAAGTAAGTAACTTTTTGGTATACTAGTTACGATTGCCTTGCCTGGGAAATTACTTACACTTTTTTCTCTTCCACAAGTATCATGTTAGCATAGGAATCTCTAACTACTGCCCAGTCTGCATGAGTGCAGCTAGTCTTTGAAACAAGTACATAGATCTCATTTTGTGCATTGTGGGGATAACAAGTGACTCATGAAATTGCTCATGAGAACTGTGATATTATTTTGAAATAACACAAGTGGAGGCAACAAAGCAGGTACTAGGTTTGGATTCTTCGGAAAAGCAGCTTCCCTAATCTAGGGGAGTATCTATAATCCATAGCTCAGATACCATCTTTAACAGCAACACTGTTTCAAAATTAATTCTATTTCCTGGACCAGTAGATCAATTACACAAAATTAGAAGCACAGGGGGCAAGGGAGGAGAACTTCCAGGAGACTGAATGCAATGAAGCACTGGGGGAGAGGAATCAGGCTACAATGAGGCAGTGATAGAAAGCAGGGGGAGGTGATGTCTCAGCAAGATTATTACTAGAACTAGTTCCGGTATAAGTGTCCTTCACACCACTGCTGTCCCACGGAGAGTGAAAAACTCCTTTTGGTTTGCTGTTTTCAGATGAGCCATGTAAAAACACAACAGCATGAACACTAAACCTTACTTTATAACTGAGCTAGTTATTCTAATCCTCAATTTAAATTCAGGTTCTGAATTTCACATCTAACAACATTTTTATCCTTCAGTTGTTCTGAAACACTGAAGCACTGAAACACTTCCATGATCTCTGAGATCACGGAAGCATAAGCATTTTTTTCTTTCTTTGCAAGAGGTGAAAGAAGTCTAGAGAATCAATAAATAAAAAAAGTAACTGTCCTACATATTTTGACACATAAAATCTCTCTATTATCCCTGGATGACCTAAAAGAATGAAGTGAGATAAATCTGCACAGTGGAAAAAAGAGATACAAGATAAAAAATAATGAAAAAGCACGTTTAGTTTATATTCAAAGTTTCCTTGCCAATTTCAATTAACATAACTGCCAAATCTGCATTTATCACTTTTATAACAAAAGTTGAAAAAACATAAAAAAATAAAAGTATCACCAAGGATTTGTTCTTCCTTCTTACCTAGGACTAATGACAATAAAACAACACTACGAGAATAATTATGAAACAATTCAACTATCTCCTACATAGTAAAAAAGAAAGGTCTCTACTTCACCTCAACGCCCAGCATTTCCAGTGGTATGAATTCAGTAACAGCATCGTTCCTGACCCGTTTATCCTCTTTGCTTTACAGTACATTCAAACATTAAGTTTAAATATTTAATCTGAATTCCATTTTAACAACTGCAACCTGCTGTTCTTTAATCAAACATCTTTATTTTATTATACCTTGTCCAATCACCTCTTTTAAGTGGCCCCTGCACTTCACAGATGCTCCTGGAAAACCCCATCTAGAAAGTCCTTCATTTAGCTTTGATACATACCAAGAGAAGTAGCACTGATTCTGTCTCTCCAGTAACTTACATTATTTAGGACTTCCTCTACTCTAGACAATGCTTTTCAATTTATTTTTTTTTCCCTCAAAGGTCTAAGATTCAGGATACAACTTTTGCTCAGATCAGATAGAAAAGATGTGCTTTCCTAAAATCTTTAGGAAACTTGTCAATGTAAACTGTATCATTAGGGGATGGCTGGTGCCACTATACTTTCTGTGAGTCTCACAAACAAAACAAATTATGCCAACAAAAAGACACATAATCTGCCATAATTCCTTTTGTCATGGGAGATAGCAAGAGCTTTTTCTGGTAATGTGTTTAAAAAAGAAGAGTATACCCCTCACTGATATACTAAGATTTCATCAAAATAATGAGTGCAATCTGGATATCCCTTCAAAAAAACATTAATTCACATGCTGAAGAGAAGAGTTAAGGAGACAATGAGAAGACTAAAGAGCCTAGACAGACTAATAGGCTACATCTATAGTGAAAAAGTTGGTAAGTTTCTGGTTTGTTTACCCTTGAGAATAAAAAAGGCTGAGAGGAGATACTCTGCTCAATTTGTGCCACTGTAAAGTGAAGAGAGGAAAAGGAGTAAGGAAGAAAAAAGACTATTTATGTTAATTGACAACGCTACCATTCAAGGAATAGGGCATACAGTCATTTTGCTGTTTAATAATACTGAGATCATATCCAAACTGTAATATAACTAGCAGCAATTGAACAAAGAAGGTAAAGGGAAAAGCGAATGGAATAATGTCTTAATTTCTACACTTCTCTTGATGGAAAAATAGGCAACTTCTCTTTTTAGAAAAAGGAAGTTTGAGTAGAGCAACATCTTAAAAGACATTTTCATGCATTAATCTTCAAAGACTTATGGGGAGACTCAGAAATCACTGAAGTAAGAAAACAATCCTCATTGATTTAAGTATGTTTCAGGAAAGTTAAAAAGAAATTACACATTAAACTTCTTAAAACTTTCTCAAGGTAGAGTTCAGCAATAAAAAAAAACAAACAACAAAAAAAAACCCAAGGAGGGCCTTGATCACTTTCTGCACTTGGTGTGACTGGGCTTTCTCTAAGAGAAACAGTATGAGTACTGGCACATAATTGGTACCGTGGTGGAATGAGCCAGGACATGACAGCATGAGATGCTAAAACTTCAAAAACATACACTGCCATCTCTCACACTTACCATTGCAGAAGAATCCTCTGTCAAATCTATTTTTCTGTTCTGATCACTATTTGGCATACCCAAGAAGACTTGGAGCAGCTGGAAATGAAGCTGAGTTTTGTGGACCAGCACTTAAATACTTGGTGGTTAATGTACTCAATGTCTGCTTGCAGAGCCATCCTGGCCCATACATTGCAAATGTTGTATTTCTATGATATTTAAAGTCATTACAGGATTCAAGTGTAAAGATTCAGCTAGTGGAATCTGCCCAAGTAGAAATGCTATGGACTTTAGGATTTTTAGACTGGTCTTTAAGAGACTAAGAAATGTCAGAACAAACCAGCTCCATATTTTAATTTCCTACTTGTATACAAAGAAATCTGAATTTCTTACTACGGTAAACTTTTCTCTTTAATCTAAAGAATTTGTCTATTTTTAAACAAGAATGATGCATTGTTCTTTTACCTAAGGAAGAAACAAATCCCAAAAACCTAATGCTCACTGGTGTCCTTACTCTCTTTTGAAAATTTCTAGAGGTGGAAGCAGCAGTCAGACAATAAGCACACCACACTTTGATATAGCTTGGAGATTTCTACCAGTGAAAGACGGCACTGTAGTGCCAAGCATGATCTCATCTCTCTGTCACACACCAATTGCCATTACTGATATTGTATAAATCCTCAGTGTCTTAAGTGAAGGTGATAGTTTCATGAATCTACCAAAAATAAAGGCATTCATCCTACACAGATGCAAGAGAATGAAGAAGAATAAAGAGAGATCTTTCTCACGTACCAGTCTGAACCATCTGAACAATATAATTTCGAGCCACAACACCTAATACAACTTTGTTCAAAATACAGCCCTTGCTATTGTATGTTTCATGTTGCAACACTCTTAACAGAACATTAAGTCATGCCAGGCTGATTTATGACAAGAAAACTTCCCAGAGCAGAATGAAATGCATCATACAGTCACATTGCACACTTAAATGCAAGTAGAATATATCTAATTAGTCTGATATTTGGGAAATTCATGGTAGGCATAATCTGTTTCTCTCTTCTCCAACATGGTAGGGAAGTGACTTTTTTTTTATTTACTTACTTCCTTAATTAATTCCAAATACTTAATTTCCATCCAGGTGACAAAAGTATCTAGCTATTTGTTGCTGCATGTCACTTCTATCTGGGAAGATGAGTCATAGCATATGACAATAAATAAAGGAAACTTCACTTACTGCAAGGCAATTGAAATGCAAAGAATTGTATTTTCACTTGGATGTGTTGAAATTAATTTGAAAACTGAGTCCTCTGTCATCTGAATGATTTTTTTGGGATGATCAGTAAAAAGGAAACTGAAACATTAGACTGATCTTCCTAGACCATCTATTTGAACTTTAGGTCCTCTGTCTCAAAGTAGTAGAGCAAACGTTTTTAGAAAGAGGGTCAGCGGGAATATATGAAACTTTTGGCCTCCTCCCAACTTTTCTGCTTCTTTTACAAGCTATTCTCCTTCCCAACTGCTGTAAGAAATACAGCAGAATATGCAAGTAAGAAAATACTAACTTACTCATCTGGAATATCCATCTAATGAGTGAAATAAAACCAGAAATGGTCTAAATAGGGATAAATATCTTGTTTCCTAAATCCATCTGTTGTAAATCCTGTCGGAAATCTTTTCAAAAGGTTATAAATAAGAGAACATTTATTTTAGAAGCGGGCAACACATTTATTCCTAGCAGCAAACCGAAACATGATGAGTAATCTGGCATAGAGATGTTAAATGCACCAGCTGCTATCCACCTTGAGCAGAACTATACCTCATTCTGTCTATGTAGTATATACCATATGTTAATAACTGCTTGAACCTAACACGGGCATTGGTAAGCCCACTCTTTAATTTTCCACTCAAGAAGAAATTTAAACAAAAATATCACAACTTATAGAATGTAAATACTTGAAATAGGCAAAAACTGAATAGAAAATGAAAATGATTCAGTTTGCAAAAAGAACTGCAATCCTGGAACTTAAAAAAACATTCCTCTATTCTTCAGTGACAAGGCATTGAAAGAAAATGGTTTGGTCTTTTTAAAAACACAATAAAGACAGAAGATGTCTGCTTTGAACTGTAGGTAGTGATGAAAGGTAGAGGTGCACAGATAATTCTCAGGTGTCATGAGAGAATATAAGCATTTAAACCGCTTCCCTGAAGTTTAACATATACAGAAATATATAAATACACTTCTGTTACAATGTCATCCTCCTATAATAACATTAAATAGTGCTTGCTTTAGCTTCTGTTCTGTAAGGAGAAGTATTTTCACACGGCATTCCAGTTAGCTTCCTGAACAAAAAGATGCTACAAGATTTGACTCACAATTCTTGTCAAATAACAATTTTAACAAAAGACTGTTTGGGCTTCCTGTTGGGAAACTGGTGGTGGAGAGGGAAGTTACTATGTTTTGTTTTACTGGGCTATAAATTTTGAAAAAACAGGATATGTAGTCGCTTGCTTTGTCTACTCTTGACTGAAACAGAGATACGAATTGTAGTAATCAGTTTCATTTCAGGCCCTCAAGCAAAAAACACCAAAGGCATACACTATCAGTAAGGGCAGCATTGCCTTTTCTACAGGTACAAGATCAGATGAAAGGGATCGAAAGAAAGTGATCTGCTTGTATACAGTAATAACTACACACACACTTGTATGGGAGTTCTATATGTTAAATATCATTGGAGTTGGACTTACTTAACAATCTTCTCCCAGGTCACAAAGATAATAACTAAATTCAATAATTTGATAAAGATCATATGACTGTATAATAATTATTTTAAAGTAGCCATTCTAATTTATGTTTCCTGACTAGAGTAAAAGAAGAATTTTCATTGTACCAGATGATCACTTGTAACAAAATAAAAAAGCATAGACAGGGAATATGACAAACTGACCACAGCATGGTCACACAAGGTGATCATATACCTGGACAAAAAGTAACTAGAGACCAAGAGTTCCTGTATAAGCTTTAGAGATGGAATCACGGACAACTAAGCGGCCAGAAAAATCTTAAAAAAGAATCAGCGTTCTGAAATGAGACACCACCATCACTGCTGAAACCTATCATTTTCTTGTGAATCTCCAGCCATTTATTTCATGTGGCTTTCACAGAGTCTAAAACAGTCTCTTCCTTGTGAGTTTTTTTCTTGCCTTTCTTTTCAGAGTGAACAAAGTGAAAAAAAATATCTAGAAGTAAAAAACTTTTAATCTTGTAGCATTTTCTTAGCGAATGAAGAAGATTTCATTATTAGCCATAAAGCCCCTCCCCCCTCCTCCAGCATGAGAGATTTATATTAGAGCCATACTAAATTCATACTATATATTCAAGAAAAAGAAAGGTTTCTTAACGAGTTTACTCCAGTTTTATAGTTACAACTCCAGGGAATTATTTCTTGAGAACTAGCATAATGTCAAACTAATACATTAATGACTGGAGTTTAAAGCTTGCTATCAATATCCCAAATGGAGAACAGTGAATTTCCATGCTGCATAGGCTATTCTCCAGGTATGGATAAGCCATGTCATGACTGTGGAGGTACTTGGCTCTACGTATGATATTTCAAGCAAATAAATAAGTACGGGATCACCTTAGTTCTGGAAACAAAGGCCTAACCTGGATTCTTATCTCCAAATTATTCTAACCTCCCTTCCTCCAACTCGAAACAGCGAAGAGCTGACACAAGTTCAGACTCTCAAACTTTAGTCAAATGCATCTCTAACATAAGTTTTGACTACATAAATACAGACCAAACCCCTCAGCAATCTCACCAGTATCTTCTTTGCCCACTAATCCATAGAGTCAGAATAACTATATTATTATTCTGAAAGCTAAATCTGAACACAAGCTACATAAATCAGAGGAGCCATCCAACTGGTTAAATTATTTAGAAAATCCACATAGGTACAGAGTAAACATCCGTGAATGAAAATGAAATAATGTATTTCGGATTTTTCTGAACACCAAAAGCAAATTTCAGCTACCAACAGTTGCAATTTTTCCATTATGCTCAGATTTTTATAAATTTTCAGAAGTAATTTCAAAGGTATAGGAAGGAATCCAATTTTCAGTGTGTGGAAATTCAAAATGCAGAGGTTGTCTTCCTCTGGACTTGTTATTCGAAACAGTCTGCATCCTATATAAGCCATTCCAAAACACATTCCAAGTTGACCCAAGGGCAAAAATCAGCAATGAATTTTCTTAACAAGCACGGAAATCTACTCCATCCCCTCTTCAGTTTCAGAACTACTTTCAAAATTCTTTGAAAGATAGGACATGCAAAGCCTGTGCTTTTACTGCTATGCAATAGAAGCATAATGAGCTGATCGTTTAGGGCCTGATAGAAGCTCACCGAAGTCAATACAATCCTTTCTGTTGATTTCAATGGCTTTTATACCAGGCCCTTAAATAGACTGTTAAAAACGTCTGAATGAGTGATTTTAGCTCAGTACCACCACACCCACCCTATTTTGCTGATTGGTATTTGTTGGTGATTTGGCAAATGAGTTTATACATGACATAGCAGAAAATACAAAGTTCAGAAATAGCACTTTGTCAGTCCAAATCACTTGCCTGATGTTAGACAGTCAAAACTGTTAAGAACTGGCTGCTGATTCCAGCCAGTTAAATGCTGTTGCAAAATGAAAGATGAAGCATTGCATGAAGCCATGCTAAAATGGATAGAAGGATGGTTACTTACCAACGGGGCGAGCTGTTGACATTACAATGGTGTAGTGAGAACATAAAAAAGAAATTAAAAAAAAGAATATCTGTCAGAATGCATGACGTGTAATGTTACCTTCCACTATGGATACTACCATGATTGTTAACCCCTCAAATGACAGCCTAAGTAAAGTGTTTACTGTTGTTACTGTTTAGTTACGTGCCACTACTATCACATTTACTTGAGCATAGCATCTGAACAAGGTGACCGGAACAATTCTCTGATAAATATTTTTATTATCTTCACATGCCATCATCAAGTATTATTGCTAATGCCTGATAAAAGAAAAATTACATTACATTAGCACAAACTTTTAGATCCCGATGAACACATCACTTGAAACCGCAGGCTGCCAAGTCTCATGCCAGTAGATTCAATGCATTTCCTTTCCAAGTCAAATACCAATTGAATTTTAAGCATGGTCAGTCAGTACAGCAGTAAGGGCTAAAGAAAGCCCAAGACGGTTTTTCTCATTCAATACTGGGCATGAAAGCTTACAGAACATTGCTTTTATCTCACCAACTGTGCTGATGAAAATATAACAAAGAGGCTGAAATGGCCACAGGGATTTCAACCCAGGACCTCCCAAATTACTGCTTAGATAACTTCTACTTCCTAAAAAAATTGCTGCTGAATGATCGACAGTTTAATACTGTATCAGCTTGGTATCAAGATTGAAAGCTGCTGCTGCAACAAGTGATTTCTTGATTATATCAACAGCCCTTCATTATACTTGTGCAGGGGAAGAGGGCTGTCAATCCTTCTGTTAATAAAATAGACATCCCCTTTCAGAAAAGCTGAAAAGATGGACATAAAATTCCACCCAGGTAGGCCAAACTTCCCTTACTTTAGCAGTAGAAGTTTCACATTTCTGAGCAACAGTAATTTTTAAAAATTTTTTTTTTTTTTTTTAAAGTTGACCAGCTCTGTACGCTTATGTGCAGGCTAGGGTCAAATGTAAGATACGTAGACCCAGAGATAACACAGTATGCACTTAGTTCTCAGCCTTTCTGTGGCTTTATCCTTACTTTGGCATACCCACTTCATTTAACTGTTTCAAGCTTGTTGCCCTTTCTCACCCATCACCTATTTGAAGACTTTCTTTCTTCTGGTGTTATGGACATATTCCTTCTTCTGCAGAGAGAGAAGGAATAAGAATGATGTGCACTTTTCCAAGAGAGGGCATGAAAACTGAGCCACAGAATTCAAATTCTGTTATTGTTTGTGACAGAATAATGCAAACTCCTTGACTGCATCCTCATCCTCTGCTTTGAGAAAATGGAAGCATGAATGAGGGATCTAAGGATAATGCTGCCAGTTTTGAAGATGTAACTACATGGCATCAGTAAGGATCAAGGCATCCTTAAAGTAAATTTTGAAGTGTTATGTGGTTTTGCTCCTCTACATGTCAAGTGATTATGCTAAGAGCAGTTTTATATAAAACTGGCAAAAATTTAAGAATTCAGAATTAAGACTTCCTTTAATTAAAAGAACTGCTGTTCATGGACCCTTAAAAGTCAACGGATGTTTGCACAGTCCTTTGTTTTCAGAAAATTCAGAGTAATAACATTCTCCATTGAATTTCTTGGCTTTTCTCATTTTCTGTCATATCCTGAACATTTAATATGCTTATAATATTGTGGCTTCCTTTGTGTTGGATAAACACTATGAATTTGACTATAAATGACAAAGCCAGGGGGGAAAAATATCCAAGATAATGAAAACCTGCTTTTACTGTAGGAAAATCGATTACATTATATATTTCCTCAGTTGGTTTTTTTTCACCTTAATTTCATCAGGTTCAAGCTTCAGTGATTTCAAAGGATTTTTTGCTTAGTTCTGGCTATTGTTTATATCACCAGTCTGGGTAGCAAATCTAAAAGGCTTGCTCCAATAATGTATACACAGTTCTAAGAGTGTTTAAAGGCTATCGAATTGGTTGCCAGATTTATTGGACACCATGATTCTGCCTGTGACAAAGGAACAGAGTGAGAGTATTTCTGGGAGTTCGTTGTAATGACTATTTTTCTCACATTACGAAATGGAAGAACAATCTCTTACACAAGCATGTAGCAGGTAAACCTACTTCTTCAACTTAAAACAGGAAGAACTGTATTATCACTTATCGTCTAAAGTGAACACTGAGGTAATATTTCAGCAGACGAATTATCACAATACTCTCTTTTCTTTGTTATATACTAACATATCCTCCCCTACAAAGCCACTCGGTGCTTTTTTTTTCTCTTTGAATTCAGCAAATTAAACTGAACTGTGTCCATGCATTAAATGGATGGAAATGGAAGCTGGCCTCTCGGGTCAGTTGACCCCAGTTCTAATAAAGCAATCCATTGAGACTTTGAACATTTGATTTAATGTGTATGAAAAGAGAAGAACAGATAAAGCTAAAAATGTTTTTATTAACCTTTCACAGCTCTACTGAAAACCTTCAGCATGCACCACTAAACTGTGAAATAGTGTCTGCATGATATCCATTGTGCCAAATTGCTGCTTATCTTTTGAAATGAAGAAATAACTATTATATTCTATTTACTCATATGGAAATATTAGGCTAAAAACTTTTTCTCTCCCCATAATCTTTAGCGCGTCCAAATCTACTGTCACAAAAGACATTTTGGCAACTCATTATTCTACTGGTCTTAAAAACTCCTTACCACACCAAATAGCAGCACATAAACACTGAGTGGATACTAGAGACCAAGAATATTTTAGAAGATAATATGTTAGTTATAATTATATTGTAATAATTATAAAATTTAATTAGGATTTTCTTTTTCCTTTAGCTGGGGTTAAACTTTCAGATAGAGAGTAACAGCAGAGAGTTTATGGCACAGCTAATCGCATAATAACACTGTCTGCATTATGTTTGGCATTAATAAACATAGTTACTTACTACACTCCTTATACTTATTAGAGAAAGGAATATGAATAACAGCACAAACTAATGGCTCACATATCAAAAAGTCCATGCCCACTATTATGTAGTGCTTTCTTATGCATATACACACTCTGTTCCTCAATAAAAAACACATTGAAAGAGCTTTTTAACTGCAAGGAGATACCATCCTATTGAAGTCAATTAAAATTTTGCCTGAGATATCAACAGGACCAGGATTTCACCTTTGCTGTAAATCGGTGCCAGCACCCACAATTGCAAAGGGTATGTGAAACCCAAACAACGCCAGGTAAGGATGTGGCCCATTTCATCAGAAAGCAATTTATTCATATAGGACACGGGGCCCCCCTCCATAGGAACACTCACCTCGCACAGTGAGTGTAGCAGAGGCATCCACTTTTCCAACTCGATTCTCAGCAATGCACGTGTAGGTTCCTTCATCTGTGCTCATGGCCTTCTTAATGCGCAAAGTGTAGTCATCTTTGATGTCATATCTGCGTTACAGAAAAAGAATGAAAACTCTGTAGACAACAGAAATGAATGAAAACTCTCACCTGGAATATACCAGTCTGAATCTATCTTGCAGCCAACTTTGGAAGATAAATTATTATCTAGCACTAGATAATTCCACCAAGCATTAATCTTCATGACATTTTTATTGCACTCTGCATTAGTTAGAAACTTTACATAAAATTAGTATTGCGGTCTTCATTCAGTATTAGGGCTTTATTAATAATATTATTCACTTTGTCCTTGATCTAGAGCAATAAGATAAAATTAAGCTATTAGACATCAGTTATCAATACATGACAGCTCAGGTTTATCATGCCTTTAACTACGTGAGCTACACATTTTACCTTTTGCTGATTTGGAAATTTCCCTTTATATATAGTTTTTCTCTACTGCAGCAACTCCTCAGGGAAACTCTGAGCATATTGCTAGGATCTGACACTACACAATTATAAACAATAAAAAATATATTTATGCTCTGGAAGGTGGCATTTATTGAAGAGGCACATTAAAGAAGATTTATCAGTTTCCCAGAAATACTACAGAATGATTCATTAATGGTGGACAATAATGTTTCCTCTTTCTTAAAAGAAATTAGAAACAATTCAATTATGTTTTGTCCACTTCCTTGCTTTTGCTGTTGTAATAATTCAAAAACTATGAGGATGTATAAAACCTGAAATAATACAAAGTAACTCAGCATGCAATGAACATTAATTCTTGAGGCATTTAGAGTGCTTACACCTAGAAAAAATACTTTCAGTTAAACTCTTTTTATCCTGCAGAAGTCATGCTTAACGAACTATTTTAGGCTCTGATCCAAAGCTTGTTAAACTCAACAGGGGACTTTATCTTCTATAATATGTCTTTGGCTCCCAAATCAGGAAAACCCTGGTTTTCAGCATGGATACTTTATTCTTGAAATGCTCTCTTGTAAAATTATTTTCAACGTTTCTCCTAGACAAAGTAATCCCATGGTACCTAAAGTCATCCTGAATCTTAAGGTAATGAATGATGAATGATCAGAGGTAACTTCAGATTCTCATGTATCAAATAACGAAAGAGAAACATGAAACTAAAGAAAGATTGAGACTTCAGGTGACATCAATACTCTTTCTCACTGTATACACCCTCGTGACATGACTTCAGAACAACTAATTTACCGTCTCTTTGTTATACAGCGAACATATTGAAATCATACGGAAGAGCATCCTCAAATGTTTTGATGAGTAAAAATGTAATGGAATTAGTTACACGAACATTGTGAGTATTTGGGAATCTGAAACATTAAATTCTGTGTACACTATCTACATTGCTACTGGTTCCTTTAGCATAGATTTGTAGAGAGCACTGTGCTCTAACAGAAATTAAAGCACCTTAACTCAAAAGGATCCTGTGTGTTGAAACATATAAAGTTCTGTTAAGTCTAATTAATGCTCACAACGTCAATTAGAGCATTACTAGCAATTCCAAGAATAAAGAGAAGTTGACATATTTTCACATTCACAATACAATACAGCTTCATTCTATATTCAGTAAGTCCATTTTAATCATTAGCAAAAAAAAAAAAAAAGACCAAATCAAGGCTAAACATTCTGTCAGAGATAAACACATATAACACCTCTTTTGTTAGGATTTAAACTTAATTATATGTATATACAGTACCTCAGATATGCCAAGGGGAAGAATAATTATAGAATCATAAAATGGTTAGAGTTGGAAGGGATCTAAATGATCATCAAGTTCCAACGCCCCTGCCATGGACCGGGACACCTCTCCCTAGAGCAGGTTCCTCAAAGCCCCATCTAGCCTGGTCTTGAACACTTCCAGGGATGGGGCATCCAAAACTTCTCTGGGCTATATATAATAAATCCACTATCTGGACAAGTCACCCAAGAGGGGACCCTATTTCTAGACATTCATCACAGCCAGGCAGGACTGGGGCTGCTTGTGGTGCATCCCCATTCACAGGGAAGACATTCACAAGCTCTGCCCATGAAAGAGCTGCTGCCCTACAACCCATCCCAGCAGAGCACCCAGTGCTGGGCACATTGATTCCTCCTGGACACCATAAGTGACAGTCTCATCCAGAGGAAATAGTCACGGACATCTTCATCTGGTCAGGCTCATCTGTCAGTGACAACTCTGATTTGTCAGCACAGACCGGGTTCTGCACACTCCTTCCTACCCTGCGTGTGGTACCTCAGGAGATCTGCAAAGCACAGAGATCATAATGGGTCCTCACCCCATGAAGGTGCTTAGATTCTGGCAGGACTAACTTCCAGGGGGCTATTTCACCAACTTAACTAACCCAAAAGAGCCTCCACTAAAATAAATGAAAAAAAAAAAACAAAAAAAAAAACAACCCTCAAAATCTTGTTCCTATCCCAGGAAAGCTCTAATGTAGACACTCCACAAAATTTAGGCTCCTCTGATGAACTTGGATCCCCTACATCCTCTTAGAGGCAGATATATCTTCAAGACTCCAAGTTCCTGCACTGTATTACTGAGTAAATCCTAACACCATATTTTCTCAGATGCTAACAGAGCGTCTTGGAGGAATGCTAAACACAGTTGTACATGAAATACTAAGGAACTCCCCAGCAGCAGCCTGGCCAAAACAGTAAAGCAATGAAACCTGCAAAAAGCTGATAACCCCTGAGTCAATCAAGGAAACGAGCCACTTCAAAGTGGCTGTGAGGGTGTTCTCCACCACTGTTTACCAGTTCAACATTAGCAGATGCTTCAGTATCATGAGATGTTTGGTAACACCCTTCTTATTATGGGCAACCATGTGTTTCCATCAGGTGCTGCCATCACCCCTGCAGAGTTCAAACAAGAAACAGAACTACCACACAGAGGACAATCAACATCTTGAACCAGCTGCTAGTTCTGGGGAACTGTGTTCTAGCACAGCAATCTCATTAAATCAGATCTCATTCCCTAATGAGATTACAAGGTTCATTAATAGATGCAATCCGGTAGATCTCATAGTCTTGGAACCTGGTAGCACATTAACTTTAAAAGCACATGGCATGAGCTAGAGCTCTTGCCAGTAAAGACCAAGGCGAAAAAGTCATTCAGTAACTCAGCCTTTTCGACATCCTGGGTGATCAGGTCTCCTGTTTCCTCCTGGAGAGGGCCCACAACTTCCCTATTCTTGCCTTTATCCCTGACATATCTATAGAAATTTTTCTAGTTGTCCTTGATGTCCCTGGCTGGATATAATTCTACCTGGGCTTTAGCTCGCCTAACGTTGTTACTGGTCACTTAGTTTCTCTATATTGCACCCAGTCTACCCATCCTTGCTTCCACCCTCAATAGGCTTTGGTTTTGGGCTTATCCAAGAGCTCCTTGTTTATTGATTCAGGCCTCCTGGCTTTTTTCACTGGCTTCTTCTTTGTTGGGCTGCACCTCTCCTAATCTTGGAGGAGGTGATCCTTGAATACTAACAAGCTTTCTTGGGTTCCTCTCCCCTTCAATACTTTATCCCATGGTACCCTGCCAATCAGATCCCTCAAGAGTCCAAAGTCTGCTCTCCTGAAGTCCAGGGTAGTGAGCTGGCTGCACACCATCCTCACGGCCCTAAGAATATTGAATTCTACCATTTTGATTGCTACTGTTAAGTAGGTGCCATGGCAAAATTAAGAAACTTTTAGGAACAATTTTTTTACCATTACCAGTGTGTGTGTATACAAAGTTACGATGCCAGAGAACCTAAGATGCAGTTTCTGGAGCAGTAAAAAATCTATTGCAACTACTTTCAACAGTCATATCCAGTTGAAGCACATTTCTTCTTGACTGCTCTCAAATTGTATCATTTTGCATGCTGTGCTGCACTAGTCAATGGCAAATAGAAATCACTGTTTTCATAACAGAGAAAGGCAAATTGTCTCCCTTTAAAATCTCAAGAATACAACAACAGTACCCCACAATGATGGAACAGTTATTTGTCTTTGGCAACCACAGAGTTGTGGACAAGAGAAAATGCTTATTTTCTTGACATGAGGACAGCCCTAGGGAACTAAAAATATAAAGTTGTATTTAGCTCTTGTAAGATGAGAAAACTAAGGCAACCTGTAATATAAATGAGTTTGATATAAGAATCATAGTTAGAAAGCCGGACAACAATTAACCATTTATTTAATTGTTTGGTTTTCTGGGTTGGGTTTTCTTCCCTGGACAAATAACATCCCTGTGGTTCACTTACCACTGCTGAGATAAAAGCAGATAGGCAGCAGGATTGTATCTGACTGAGCGGCTGCTTGAACTGGGATGCAGGCAGCCTGGGACAGTGCCCTTCAGTCTGTTGTAGGCTGCAGCTGACTTGCTCTTCTTCATCTCACGGATGTGCTGGTGCCGGCATGCCAGCCAGCTGCCTTGGAGGCTTCAACAGTCTTTATGCTTGCACCTGCCAATCATGCAAATTGTGCAAAGGCTGCTGGGGGAACGAGCCAGCTGCATGGCATGCCAGGACAGAGAGCGAGGGTACAGCCACCATCTCCCACTTGGGTCATCCAATGGGGGGTGGCATAAACATGTCACTTGCACAGCCCAGTTATCAATTACTTCAAAGAGAAGTCCAGCTCTCTCAGTCTGCTTCTCCAACAAGGCCATACTGGGTTTCTGGACCACCCTGGCAGAATGGGCCATCTAGCAATTAGATTCATACATGGATGGACCCATGGGACAATATAACCATCTGCTGTCCTGAAGTATTGATACGCTGTCCCTCAGTCATCTGTTCTACCCACACTGTCCCCAGAAGTCACCACGGTTCAGTGAAGAGCTTTGACAGATGAAGCAGGCAGGAAGGAAAAAGGAAGAAAACTGGCTTATCGCCTGATCCACAGCAGCACAAGGAGCTTGTATGAGAAAGGGACCGTGAAGGAACAAGGACTGAAGCCTCAGTACGTTTTCAGTTTCTCAAGCATCCACCTGCGTGGTCTTCAACACTGTCTTGTCTCCCCTCCATCCCAGAGATTCATATTCCCATACCAAGATTTTTCCACCTGAGTTTCTGAAGAAATTAAGTCTCATCCAGATTAGTGCCACTGAGCACTTGGGAGTCAGGAGCAGGGCATCTCTGTCTGCAAATACCAACCACAGAAAGGTTACCAGACTCCTGGGTTGATGATGGAATGGTGGAAAATCAGAGTGTACTGGTTAAGCTGGTCCTTAACATAGCTAGTGCACTAAGAAGGCAGTGCCTTCAAAATATGTGCAGCGTCAAGAAACACCTTCTGACATATTGCCCAAATATTGCTGACTCCTAGCCAATTAATGCCAACATTCAGCTTAAAACATAAGGCCTCAGACATGTGTTTCACGTGTTTACAGCCATCTAACTGATTTTAAGTACTTCTCTTTGTTAAACATTTGGAGGTGCTTATAACCTTTCAGTTCAGCTTAGACTTCAGCCATCAGACTAAGCTGGGAGAAGTCTTTTAAACAGCTAGTCGGCCTGTGCCTAGATATAAACCAGCCACTTCTGGGCACCACGTTACATAATTTTTATTCTACAAGTAATAGTTAGAGCAGGTCTGCCTTTAATTAACGGAGAAGGAAGGGCTGGGGGCAGGGAACTGGGAAGGAAGAAAGAAGCAGACAACAAGCAGATGAGAAAACACTGCTCGTGAGGAAATTCTAATAGAAATTGGGTGATTTTGAGGGAAATCTGGCAGTCTCAGGCACATATGAATGCATTCATTGTTGCTAGTTTTGATTAATGACAGTTGTACAATAGTGTGCTGACAGTCACTGCCATACAGACACAATTTTTTTTTTTTATATGAAACACTGCTGAAAATGCAACCCAATCAGATTTGGCCCCTGAACAACATGTGCTATCATCACTGTACCGTGAATTGAGATTGATTGGTAACCAGCTGTGACAAAGTGGGAAAAAGAGCCTTGTCTATTTCAAGAAAAGAAACTAAGAAAAATAAAAAACTGAATTGTGTCAAAACCATTACCATCTGGCTCAACCAAATAACAAATAAAACAAAACACATTAACTGTTTTTAAGTATCACAAATTAATGTACTGAGGTTGGATTTGTGCATTGGCTTAAGCATCTAAGAATAATCTTGAATTAAACTGCTTTTGACAGACTTAAAATTTTTTTCTACAACATTCAAAAGTGTATCTGTCCATACTCAGCCACCAATCTTCTATGGTTATCAAATTTAAAAAAAAAAAAAAAAAAAGGAGAAAGAATTTACTGAACTTGAAGACATTTAGCAATGTGCTACTTTGTATTTGATATGTGTTTTACTGAGTGCTTCACAGAGCCCTTAGATTTCTAAATTTTCAAAACTGTGCATGCAGCTATACATAAAAAAATATACGTGCCTCTTTGTCTTTCAATGCACAGGTAGCAAAATTGTGTCTGCAGCTGCAGTTGTTATATTCCTAGATATGTATGTAGGCCTAGCTGGTAATACAAGGATGCAGCGGTGTATTTTAAAGTTGTAAGAACGCACTACTGAATTCAACAAAACCAACTCAAAACGTCCTATTTCTTGCTAAAGGTGTTTGTAAGAGAAAAAGTCACATCTTAACTGTTGTGAACCGATGCTGCTGGCCTCAAAAAATTAACATCAGTTCAGACCAGGCACCTATTTTCTTCTAAAACATGTAGGCTTTGTAGGCTGTGTTTTTTCGGTTGGTGTTTTTTTGGTTTTTTGGTTTTGTTTTTTTTTAGAGATGGCACAAAAATTGCTCTGTTCTATTTTCTTTTGCCTGTTTGCCAGGCTATTTTGCAAAACATGCACAAAGCTTTAAGATTGCTCACAACACCAATGATTAGGGAGCCCAAATAGAGAGATGCTACTGGCCAAAACCAGAGTAAACAGGAGGCAGTTAAGGAGGCTTAAGCTTCTGTCTCCACTTCTCTTTTGTGGTGCTGGCACTTCAGCTCCCAGCACAGTGCCACAGCTTTTCACTGGCTCCCCGACTCTCTGTGCCAGATGGAGGGAGCCAGAGAGAAGCTGCAGTGAGACAGGAAGCCTGAGCTCGCTACCTGCTTCAGCTCTGTGTGATCCAGAAGCAGAACGGAGAGCTTCCATCCTTGCCAGTGATGTTGCCACCCCTACTGCCAGGTCCTTTACAAGAAATATTCTTTTTTTTCACTTCCATTCTATGCATTGATAAGCAGAAGAAAAAAGAAGCACAAACCTCTGTGACAGCTTTCGGAGGGATAGATAAAGAAGGCTCTGGTTTTCTTTCCCTAGCAAAACCCAAATCAATGATAGAGGCAGCATGAATGCATGTATTTGTGCGCACTGGTCTGAAGTTACTCAGTTGTACCCCTGAAATCAAGGCAGCTCATTACTGGGTGGCTCCAAGACACTGCTTACAGTTATGATAAATTGACCTATCACGGAGCTATCCCCAAAGTGCTGACAGGATGGCTGCCACTCACATCTGTACGTCCAGATTTCCATTTATTCTTTGGCTACGCCTTTCATACCAGAGAAAGGTATAAGGCAGTGTGACATTACCTTGAATTTCTTTGTGTGAGACACATATGCAAGCAGTCATATAAAATGGTTCACTGGTCTCATTCCAACAAACCAGAAAAAGAGTTAAGTGATACAGATTACTATTCACTATTTTGATTTTCTTAAAATATACTGACAATAGGTTCTGCTTTAGTTTAAAATCTTTCATGGGTTGTGATCAGGAAATTATTTGTAATTTCTTATAGTGGACATTCTCAATTGCAATAATATAAAATATAAATTCACAATGCACTGTGCCTTAAAGTGAGGCATTCAATAAAATGGCCTAAGTCTCATAAAATATGTATGTAACAGAGTCATTGGGACAACGTGAAACCATAGCTATGTTCAAGGAAATGGTGGTTTTGAACTTCTCTGGAAGCATTACACTATGCAGTACTGCTCTTACGTGCAAAAACACATATGTGACTGCCCATAACTAGCCTCACAAAATCAGTTGCCATGTGCTCAGCAGAGAATCAAGAAAGAAAAATGAGACTACTTTTTTAGTCTCTTTGAGATAATTTGGAAATAAACAGAAGTCAAGAACAAAACATATGTTTGGAAATCAGTGACCCAGTAAATATCTGAACTGATGCAGGCTCCATCTTCTACCTCTACATCTCTGCACAGAGAAGTACTCATAGGGAATTACCACATGATAATTACCCAAAATGGGCTTCTGATTTGATTTTATTTCCAGACAGAGCTCCACATTTCAAAAACTGGAACATCAGTGGAAGCATGAGCTAAGAGACCATGTAATGACTTGGCATGGAGACCTATCCTCTTAACACCAGAAGTAGTCCTTTCCCTCACAGATGGGACAGATTTGTCAGGCACTTGGGGAGATTTGTATTATTAATGCCTATGTCATAAATTCATCCATCAGAAAAGCACCCTTGATTCACACGGTTATCAGCTCAGCACATATCATTGAAATTAATTTTAAGGAAAAGCAAAATACTATTTTGTCCGTGTCTGTTTTTTAAAAACTGAAATGATGCTTCAAGGACTGGTACACAGTAAGAAGGTCCACGCCCAGACTGGCATCTTATACTCACTAAATATGGCTTGATGCTTTTTTTTTTAAACATGAGCACACAGATTGTAAGTAGTTTGAAATAAACAGAATTTGTGTTGGCCTGTCTGTTACTATTTGCCTTAAGCATGATGAATAATTACGATAAACTTGTCGGAGAACTAACTGGAATATTTTCTGATCTGTATTTTGAATCTGTAACCAACCTTGAAGTGGTAATTAAAGATGAAGTCATGTTAATGTTTTAATGAAAGTGCCTTCAACATTGCAGTTGAGCCAGAATTCATATTATTAAATAGTACATTTTGCTCATGTGAAGTAATTCTCAACATTGGACTTACCAGTAGGAACTGGAAAGTAGATCTTAGGGTTAAAACTATAATCTTGCAGTGTTTTCACTGACATTTTTTGTGTGGTTTTTTTTAACTGAGATGACAACTTTTGTACCCCATGCAGGGATGGAATGTGTTAAAGCAGAAGAAATGCCTGCAGGCCAACCGTTCCAGTAGCTTCAATGACCCTGTTGTCAGAGCTCTTGAATCTTACTCCCACTTGAACATAACTACCAGCTTCCCTCTCCCTGCTCTGCTGAAGGGTTTATGGACAAAAAAAACCTGCATAGTTTACTATCTTTATTTTCATTCTAGAATTTTAACAGTCAATAAACTAATAACAGTGAGCTTAAAATGGTTGATGTCCTTATATTTATCAAGAAAGCAGGCTCTCTCAATCTTACGAAACTTACAAATACAATGTACAAACTATGTTATTAATAAGCTTTTACTTAGTATACTCTGCTTTTTTGATACTTAAGAAAGATTGAATGAGTATTCTGAGTGAAATTCTACATTAAGTTTTCTTGGGCCTCCTTCCTGCAAGACCAATTATTTACTGCAGTCTTCTGTGAGTGGAAAATTCAGAGAAATCCATGTTTAAGGCTACTACTACTGGCTCTAACTTTTGTTTCAGAAGCCTGCTAGTGACTTCATTAATTCTCTGAAATTTAGCAATTTTAGGATGTTAAATAAGAGAGAATTAAAAAAAATATATAAATATGGCATTCTTTTGCCACAATCCCATTTTGAGTGCACTGCCAGTGACCACTTCATAGATCACCCATGGTTCACATAGTGTAAACAGAAAATGTGTAGGCAGGAGTGCTAGTTGACACAATTCCTTTATGGTTGCTGTCCATGGAGTTGTAAAGCTATTTTGCCAACCTTGACCCTTATGTAAGCAACTGGAGACTGTTTTCATGCATCCCCAAACAGACTGCCTGAAACAATAGCTCTTCTTCAGTTCTGTGGTGAGAACTGACACTTAACATGAAGCCAATTTAAATGTCAATGTTATTAACTGTTTCTCTGCTGATCAGTCTGGCAGAGCCACACATCTAGCACTTTTGCTTGCAGCATTTAATATTTCATACAAATTGAATGCCAGATAACTACTGAGTTAGACTACAGACCTCCAGGGGTAACTGTAGGACAATGCATTAACAGGACTTTATTCAATGCCATGCCTTAAGGGATTTAAAATATCAAAAAATACTCTAATTTACACTTTCACTTGGTCACGTATTCCTCAGAAAACTGCAAGGAATATTTTTCCACTTACAGAACAGGAATGGATCTCTGACAGGCAAAATAACAACCAGAGAAGAGAGATATTCAGCCAAAAGAACAACAGGAAAAGGTACCCCGCCAGCACGGGGGTACATCATGTTGGTGATATACACACAAAAATATATCCTGCCTCCCTATTACCCCTCATCACCTCTCTATCTCTAAATGATATCTCTGGCTTTAAAGGAGAAGCTCCCTTAAATGATCCAGCCTAACAGCTAAAAAAGATGCTTTTATGGCACTCCGCTGAAATCTACCTGTGTTCAGTGAGGCTACATGGACTCTGTAAGTTGTACTGCATCTTGCCCTGTGGCAGTCATGTGCTGCTTTAAACCCCAAATAACAACATCCTCTGCAAATGCCCTCTACTCCCTCCAGATGTAGGTAAGAATACAAATAGCATATTAGACCTCTTTCTTTCACTGACATCTTTTGACAAGCTATTAAGAACATCCAATCTTCTGCCCTATGCTCCTCATAAAGGGACTTAATCTCTCCTTGATGCTTTAGTTTAGGAAACAAAAGGTGGGCATGCAAATCACACTGGATCTAACCAGAGGTGATGAATAGTACATATGATAGAGCTAATATGAAAAACATCCTTTTTTCCTGACCCTTTATTTAAAACCATTAATTGTTATTAATTGCAACAGAAATTTGCTGATGTAACCAAAGATTATATCCATTACACTACTAAAACACACTCTTTACTCTAATTAATTTTCAATACACATTAGACTGCACTTTGTTACAATCTGCACAGAGATTAATTTGACCAAAGCACACAGTGCTGTAGTGTTATTAACTCATATTTCATTGAAAGGTCATTCTCCCCTTGGTTGTGTCTAGAGGAGGCTGTAGTTAAATACCTCACTATCCCATCCACAGAATATAAACAGAATTACATAGCACCATGTTTATTCTTAAAAATTACTGTCTCTCTGGCTTACAGGGACTTACTGTGTGATCATGGAGAAACACAAATGCAGAACATCTCTGGCTATCAGACCCTTTCTGGATCTCATCTTACAAAAACATAACTTTTATGAGTTTATTGAGATAAGGTTTGCTGTCAATTGTTTTTAAGTCCATTTCAAAGATTTGCATCTGGAAGACAGTAAGGTATTCTTTAAATTTGATCATTTGCCTTTAGTTTTGAGCTCACAAGAGGCCATGGAGGAAAGTACAGAAATGATAGTACTTGCTGAAAATGCACACCCATCAGAAGTGTGACAGACAGTATTTCCAGGATACGTGTATGCAATTACTTTTCTGGCACAAAGAAACCAGTTTTAAAAAGATAGCAAGAATAATATCTGCACAGATTTTCGTTGTTGGATCTAACACATAACACTCTAAGTGAAGACTATGCATCAGGAATGTGTTTTCTCAAATAATTTTTAATTACTATTCTTAATCTTTAGTAAATAAGAAACCTTACCGTATCATTTATGATTTTCACTGCCATGTGTCACTGCTCTGTTTCACTTAATAACCTACAATCTCTTAACACTTAGCAATATACTTTGTGTAAACTACACACCATTTTTGTTCTGAAGCACCACTCATGGTTTTTCTGCCTACACTTCTATTGCATGGGTGGCACGTAAAACAAATACCTCTTCCTGCTGGTGCAGTTGCCACTTTTCATCTCTAGTACAATATTCATCTAATCAGACAGTGCCTGTAAATGCAACTTACAAGAGCAGGTTGTAATTTCATTAAAGATGTATTTACTGAGGTAAACCAGCTGTTCTGGGCTGGAATGCAAAAAAGAGGCTCACGTGACTGCTACTCAGTTTTAAGGCAACTGAAAAATACATTTGCTGAGCTAACCTCACTCTCCCAAAGAGCTGGCACTGCTAGCTTCTTCTGTGTAAAAGGTTTAAACAGTTACTATAATGTGTCATAAATTTTAACTTGTAATTGAAAATCTCTTCACTTCTTAAAAAAAAAAAAATAATAAAAAATCTGTATCACTTGCTATGTAATTACAGACTATGCAGCTGCTCTCTTTGGCTTCACTAGAAAATTTGAAGATATGAAATACTCAACAAATTTTATTCATATTTTTTTAAATTACTAGTCACAGATATGCCACTCTCATACTGGAGGCTCTCAAATAATATCTTTCTTCCTGTTACCAGGACTAAAAAGCAGATGAATCAAAAGTTGATCCAGGCCATATTGAGCTCCTCACCACATGGGAGATCATCACCTCCTTTAGCAGGAGAGTGTAATTCTGCCAAGCAGACATCAAAGGGAAAGCTACCTGAACATGTGTCTGGAAAAAGACTTAAATGTACAAAGATGATTTTTATTTAATTTTCAATAGGTCCTGGTCATTATGCATGGCAACAATTGTCTGAGTCACTTTAGTACCTTTTTTTTTTCTATTTCCTTGTGTCACTTAAAATGAACAGAAACTCTATTCACGAAATAGTGAACCTAATATTTCAGCCAAAGGCATAGGACTGGCGACCCCACAACATCCTGTTCATGTCCAGTAGTTTGACATGAGTCATACTTGATTACCTACTTCCTTGTCTTTGTGTGCTGTGGGAGCTATGGTATGATGTTGAATGTTTAGAGCAACTAAAATAAAATATACACCACGTACCTCTCTACCTGTGATTCACAATGCATTTCAGTCTTGGGTCACTGATTCAAAATAAACAGCTTCTGGAAAAGCTTTACCAACCCCAGACTTCACACTGTACTTTGTTTCTCCCTTTTGGTGCAGTATCAACATTTTTAATGGTAAGTAATTAATTTGCTGAGATTGGTTTAGGTTCTAAAAAGAATTTTCAAGTCTGAAGAAATAAATTCATTCATTATGGCCAATCACATCCTGGGCTTCATCAAAAGATGCGTTGCCAGCAGATCCAGAGAGGGGATTCTGCCACTTTGCTCTGGTGAGACCCCACCTGGAGCACTGTGTGCAGGTCTGGAGCCCTCAATACAGAAAGGACATGGACCTGATGGAGCAGGTCCAGAGGAGGGCCACAAAAATGATCAGGGGGCTGGAGCACCTCTGCTACAAGGACAGGTTGAGGGAGCTGGGGTTGTTCAGCCTGGAGAAGAGGAGGCTCCAGGGAGACCTAATAACAGCCTTCCAGTACCTGAAGGGTACCTACAGGAAAGCTGGGAAGAGTCTGTTTACAAAGGTCTGCAGTGACAGGATGAGGAACAATGGATTTAAGTTGGAGAAGAGTAGATTTAGATTGGATGTTACAAACAAGTTCTTTCCTCTGAGGGTGGTGGAACACTGGAACACGTTGCCCAGGGAGGTGGTTAAGGCCCCTTCCCTGGAGATATTCAAGGTGAGGCTTGATGAGGTCCTGGACAACCTGGTCTAGTTGGGGATGACCCTGCTCTGACTGTGGGGAGGTTGGACTAGATGACCTTTGGAGGTTCCTTCCAGCCCGGATCATTCTATGATTATCAGACAGTATAAAAGAACTATGAAAACAGTTAGCATACCTGAGTCACAACACTGTTTCCACCTTGTCCTTCTTATTGCCTTCTTAATTCCTGTCCACCCATATACAGAAGAGCTCCATAATGTATACCACAGACTTTGAAATCTCAAGTCAAATTTAGAGGTTGTTGGACAACTTCCTTTAACTGCTACTGAGACCTATTTTTCCTTGCCATTTTTAAAACTCCCATGGGAAGAACCCCTTTTAGATTTTAAATTCAAAATATAGACTGTCATAATTGTTTTGGATCATCAATTCAAAATAGCTAAAACTTGGAATGAAGCCTTGTTTCTTTAGAAAAAACTTTAGTCCATCTGTTGTCAGTTTTAAAGCATAGTTGTTCATAAACTTCTGGTTAATTACATAGACAATTCAACAAAATGGCCATGTTATTTTTTTTTTCCAAGTCATATTTTCAAATGTAATAATTTCTTTAGAAGTTGTTTTTTTCTTTTCCTCATTCAATCCAACTGCAATTGGAGATGCTTACAGTTCACCAGGGACCTTTATAATTAAAACTGTAATAGCCTGAAATTATTTTCCAATTATTACTCAACACACCAATTGGTGCAGCAATACTGTTTATATTTGTCACTAGAAATTACTGTGATTACTTTTCTCTTTGCTCTCACAAGTCACTAAAAAAAGCTAAAAGGAAGTAGGATGGAAAAATAGAGAAGGATTTCTGAAAGACCGTGGATACACTATCACTGATTCTGGTATTCACCAGGTGCAAATTACAGAAACAAAATACATAGAAAAGTCAGTTTATGACACTTGCTATCACTGAAATAGACATTTTTGAAAGCTGAACTAACAATAGATACATTTAAAAATTTGCCGCAATTTTTGAAACATGTACCTTTTGTAAGTGTTTTGTAATCTAGGGATGAAGCCTAAAAGAAATTATTGAAAAAAAAAAAACCACACAGATGTGCAAAGAATGTTGTTAGCTATAGAAACAGGAAATTGATATCGAAAGATATAAGACAAACAGCTGCACAGATCTGCTCAGAAGAAGGATTTACACATATAGGAAGAAGAACAAAGGGAATTCACTGAGGATTTAATATATCACTGTAGATGTTAAAATATTTAAAATATATATGCTGAAAGCTAATTTCAGTTTTACCTCAAGAAAAGAAGAAAAATAAAATCTTTCTACTTCATCAAGGAGGAAATACTTAGAAATTATCTTCTTAATTTTTAAAATTTCTGTATTATAATTTTCCCATCCTTCCATTCATTCACATCATACCTCAGCAAATTTATTCGCTTGCATTAAAAAAATCTAGAAAAAACAGTAATTTTCTTTTAGACACTCCAAGTATATTGTCCTTCATAAAGCATCATGCCGCATGGTTTGGAAATTTCCACTTTTTGGCCAGTAAAGACTCTGCTTACATATTTTGCTATACAAATGATTCGTTTTAGAAAAGGAAACATACATTCCTATCTGTCAGAGGTATTTGCTTTTGAAGTGGAGATGTTAGACTCTACTAGATGACCCAAATCCATGTGGCTCAGGTGGTGGTAGCCCACTACGGGTCAGGGGCAGTGGTAGTCCTCTATCACCTGAGGTGGTCTCCAGCCTTAGATTCTGCAACCTTGCCCCTTCCTTACCAACCTCTCTGATGTTCTGCTAAGCAGACATAAATGAAGATCTACTGCCACATTCTGCTTTAAGATGTCAAAACACAGTTATGAAATGTTAAATAACAGTGTAAAAACTCTGCAAAACATTGTGAGTAGATTCTGAGCCTGAAACTGATTGTGATCAGAATGTATCTAGTGAACCTACTTTTCCTATGCTTCCTGTTATGTTTCTCTTTCTTTGAAATGCATCATGAACATAAAAATTTACCTTGAAGGACATGGTACTATGTTTTTCACAGTAAAGTATACAAGAAAAAGACGGAACATAGTCATTGGGAAAACCTTAATAAAAGTGCAACCTAATCAAAGGCACCATTTGTTCCTCACCTATTGCTTCTTCTTATGAGACCTAGAAGCAAACAGGATTTAAAACAACAAAAGTAGCACAACAGTAAGTATAAATCACAGAGGCACAATGTATTTACTTGTAGACCACTCTACAATGCATAGTTAAATAGGAAGCAAAGAGAAAAATTCATCCTGCCATCCACAAGTCTGCTCTTCAAAATAATATTTTATGTATTACATGCATACACATCAACCAATATAATTAGCAAAAAAACTATGTAATTTTTTAATTCGTAAAGAAAAAAAATTAAATGTAAGTATTTCTATATATATACATATGTATCTGTACTCACATAGAAAAGTTTGGAGTTTGGGAATTTTGTTACAGATTTAGAAATTGAGAAACACAAGATATTAATTGAAGGAACAAACATGACTGTGCTGTATGACTGAAAAGTTTTGCCACTAGTTTTCATGAAACTGTACGCAACAGTAAACACTATATTTAGCAAGAGGATAAAGACTAACAGATAAGAGTCTCACCCAACCCTTGTTGGGTTGAAGATATAAATCATGCTGTGATAAAGAATGCAGACAGCAGTGTCTAACTTATTTTAGTTAGGTCCAGCCTAGTATTGTGCTCACAGCACACTTAATATACACTGGCACAAACTAGCCACAAACAAGATTGCAGCTGCTTTGCTTTTTTTAAGATCACGATTGGAAAAGCAGAAATAACACTGGCAGCCCATCTACTTAAGTCCAGTGTTTAAAATATTTGTTTGAAGAACAGAAGATTTAGACTGGTTTGGGTTTTTTTCCCTTTTTTCTAATTCCATCAGCAACATCCCAGGAATAATTAACAGTGATGGAAAACAACAATCAGCTGTTCTGGGAAATAGGGGCGGGGGGAAAAAAAGCACTATTCATGTCTCATTGAAATTAAAAGCACTGTGCAAAAATTAATCAGGACTCACAGGGCCAGAAGAATTGGTTGTGTTATGGAGACCTGGGTTCTCATTCCTGTTCCCAGAACTATTTCTGTATTGAGATTTTTTAGTTTAATAATGATTCAGCAGCAAAACTGGAAAGAGTTCCACAAAGGGAGGACCAGACTCTCTTCTGTTATCTGAAATGAACCAAGCTAATTTAATGTCCTTTTACAGAAGAGACTCTCATTCCCTGCTCATTTGGGAATTTTCTCCACATTCGTTCCAGACTAAATTAATCTTTCTTGAACACAAGGGACCTATTCCAGATATCAACTTTGTTTTCCACTTCTGATAACCTGAGACTTAACAGACAAGAGCCAAGGAGCCAGCAAAGCCAACCATGGGGCTCTGCTTCTAATTCATCCTGATAGTGCAATGGAGCAGCTCTGCAACTCTCCAACCAAGTTTTCTCTCTTTTGGTATCAACATGTTACTATGAAGGCTACTATCACTAGTACATTCCAAAACCATCTTTACTTTCTCCGGCAAATTCAGTGAATACCCATGCACTCACAATACCTACCACATTGCTTTCCCTCCTTCCACAGGAATCTGCTACCCAGACAATTCATCACAAACTGTGTTTCCATGCTCAGATGGCTCCAGACCAGAATTTGTAGTGCCAAAGACCAGCAATATGGGAAATAAATCTTGGTCATCATGTCAAATAACAACTATAAGTAGTAGGGAGTGATTCCAGCATTAATCAACAACTGAGATCTGAAAGTGTGGGAAACATGAATGTTGCTCTCACCTTCCTCTCGGTAAGTCTGCATCATCTTTCTTCCACCGGACTGTGGGTGTGGGATCCCCCTGCACCTGGCACCGGAAATCCACAGCCTCCTCCTCCAGCACCACTTGGTTAATCGGTCGCCTGAGGAACGTGGGCCGTTCTTGAAAGAGACATTAAAATTCCTTAGTGAGTCAGAGGGTTGAAATGAACACTTTTGACTTTTCAGCATCTTTTTTTTTTTTTACCAACTTACAGAATGAAGAAAGGAGGCTGAGCTCCACAAATTCAGACAAGTGGAACTGATGATGTGCATAAAGAGCTTGGAAGAAGACTGCCAGGCAGGAAAGGCAGGGGCTGTTGCATCCAGCCCTCATGCAAGAGCTGAATGCCACCAGAAGGAGCCCCTGTGCTAGCACTGACTGCTCACCTGCCATGTCAGCAGAGAGATCTCCAAGATGGTGCCCTTCCATGTGAACATATTGGCTCTGCACCGCTACAGACACAGAGCACGATCTAGAAGTTCCTGCCTGCTTTAGCAATACATGAGGTGCCAATGGAGACGGCCTGCCTTTGGCAATAATCGATATCTTGATGCTTTGGAGGAAAATGTAAACTCTGTGTTATGCATCTCAGACAATTGTGGACTACTGTACAGAGGTCAGAGCTTCCTTGATCCCCATCACTAACTTCACCATGGAAAACTAAATTAAGGTCTGAATAATAAGTTCTGTTTACCCTTGTTATGTTAGCCTGCACTGCTACAAATATTATTAATCATCATAATGTTGCACAGGCCTACTTAAAATCCAGATGCAGAGCCACAATCTGATCTCAGTTATACTGGTACAAACTCAAAGTACCGGTAATTTCATTTGAAAGGATGTCACTGGGGTTAGTTTCTAAGTTGCCTTTGGATTGCATAAATTTTGTTCTGTCCTCTTGTAGCCATACCAGACTTTTATTGTCATAAATTATTTATGCTAGAGCCAAACCATTACAAGACTGGGTTTATATGAAGCAGTATTTCCACTCAAGATGGGGAATTATTATATAGATATCTAAAACTGGTTACATGCAACATTTCACATTTCATTCCCAGAACGCTGAAGGTTATGATGTCACTTAAAAAATTATTCAGAATTCACACAGATGTAAGCAATACCAGATTCTGACTCAGGTAGTTTGCCTTGATAACTACAGAGCTGAGTTTATGGGGGCTATCCATGTTTATTATATCCAAATAATAACAACATTTTTTTTCAAAAAGAACATTAATAAGGTTGCAAAATCAAGCATGCAGCACCTCAGCGCCAGAACTAAGGCTGTCTGCATGCTCTTTAATCACTTTCTGTTTATGCCTTGTGGGACTGGTTGCAATTATATGATCACATACTATTTTTTCCCAAAAACATCTCAAGATTGTTGGTATTCATTTAATGAGCAGGTGTTTAATATTTTACTTTAGTTGTACTGTTCAGTGGGTGGTCTCCTGTCACACTACTCAAACTTCACTTCAAAGCCAGAATTATTAATTTCCTCATGACCCCTGTTACACCTATCTTAATGCTTCGTTTACGAATTCACCTATTTTCATAGCTTTTCTCTGAGGTGCTGTGGGGATCTAAGAACGCAAGGTAAAAATTTCTGCTAAATATTGATGCTCAACCTGAGACACAAACCTGCCTTTTTTTTTCTTTTTTTCTTTCTTTTTTTTAGAATACACCATTGCTTTTATGTGTTCAAAGCTCAACTTCTATTGAATTCAGTTGCAGCTGATAAAATGTTCACCACTTTTACAAATTGGAATATTAAGACAGAAAATAAGGAACACAAAACCACCTGTTAACAATTATGTAAATGAGTGACAGCACCACATAGGAATTCCATGATACTAGCAGGGAGACCTATTGGCTGGGAAAACCATATTTTGTCAGCAGAAGAATAGATGTGCTTAAGAATCTATAGCACTTTTCCAGACGCTAGAGATAAAAACATGTCTAAGAGACAGAGATTATTCTCCCTGTTTCTCCCAAGCTACTGCTTTTGTCTCATTCCTAGTCCTGCCAGTGACCTGCAGGTTCCAGCAGTGTTTGGGCAAGTGAATTCAGTTCTAGTCTCTCTCTGCACCTTGAAATCTCAGTCTGTATTCCCTGTTTCAAGTCAGTGTACAAGCCATATAAAACCGTCAGTATAGCTCCTTGTCCTGAGTATGTTTCATCAGATTTTTCTTTCCTGTGTATGGAGCTTCCTGACCTTTCCCAGTCTCCAGCTAGCTCTGCTCCTACCCTGCCCTGTGTGTCTTTGCCAGCCTGTGATACTGCCTCAAGTCGCTCTCAGTTTCAGCCACTGGCTGTGCCAGTTCTTTCCAGCTGTCAACTGTTTCCTTGGTTGATTTGTCTCCTCCTAGCTCTGAATATTGCTTTTCACAGCTGGAACTCAGCAAGTTCACAAGTCCAGTTTCCCTTCCAACTATCCACGGCTCACTTCTTCGTACCTCACAACAAACTAACTCTTCTGTGCTGTTTGAATTACACTTGAACTGGTGCTTCTTTTCTCTGTGCCATCCAGATAGAGCCCATTCACAATATTAACACAAGAAAAATCAGTTGAGGTAACCAAGTATCAGCTCAGGAGAGTGACAGCAGCAGGAGTGAAATGCAGTTGCAGGAAAATGTTGTTCAGACCTACATTCTACTTGGTGTCTCTGGCATATGAATTGATGATTTATTTTTCTTTGAGAGAGGTGTGTAATTTCCTCAATTTAGTGAATTTTTTTTTTTTTCTTTTTTTTCTTTTTTTTTTTTTTGACAAGCAAGAAATTACACATCTGGCACAGTGTGGCTATTTCCCATCAGATTTTAGGTCTCTATTATTCAATATGATGGACCTGCATTTCTCATGACAAAAACTTTCCTCCATTCCTCTCCTTCAAATCCTTCCCCATTTCCATCCAACTACCTCTGTCACCTCCAAACTGCAGGAACTTCAATATTCTTGAAGAATTAATTATTTTGCAATTAAAAAAAATCCCACGGACTCAATTTTCCAATTAGGCATGGAAATTTTTGGATAAAGTTGTTTAGTTTGACAAACTTATTAAAGATGGACAAAGCAACAAAAACATTGGTTGTTAACAATGCAAGCAATGCACTCGGTCTGTCCGTAATTATGTGGATCTAGAAGGGAATGTCTTAATGAAACTTTCTGTAAGTTTGCAACGCTATCTTATTCACAACTTCTGTCCCAAGAAGAGCTCAGACTAACCCCTGCTCTGAGGTCATACACAACACACTCTTTATTTTGGTATTTGGTTTTCAAGAGATGAACCTAAATCAAGAAATTTAGATCCAGAGCAGCATCCTCATAGGTGATTTAGAGACCCTGGTTTATCCACACTGAATTTAAATAACTCTGCATGTTGGCTTGGTCTACATACAAAAATCATTTTAGACCACGTTTGTAAAAGCCATCTGTAAACAGCTAAGAAACTAACATATACATATTTATGAAATCTATATTTGTGGCTGTAAATGCTTCTATACAGAAGATGAGAAAATAAATTCCTATCACATTTTGAGGACAGCCCAGCTGATAGCACAGTAAACGGCCCAAAGATCATTAGGTAAATCACTTGACTCCATATCAAGGCAGTTAAGGAGTATAGATACACATTTGTTTCAGATCAGCTTCTCAAAACCGTGTATTTTCCAAAATAGTTAAGAATTTGCTAGAAAATAAATAGCTATGTAAGTACAAATCTCAGTTAGCAAGGGCATGCAAATGCCAATAACGGCTATTTCAACTTTTCCATTATCTCTGCATTTTGCGCAGTGTGAATCAGGAGAGAACAAGTTACCTCTCATGTTGTTTCCTGCATTTGTATCACTCAGACAACCCCTTGAATATGTCCAATAGCTAATTACACAGCTATAAAGTGATCAGAGTGAATGCCATTGCCAATGCAATTAACATTCTTTATGCAAGATTAACTGGATTTGAGTCACCTGTATAACTTGCTTACAATGTTAATCTCTCAGGAGACGGAGCACTACTTGCCCAAGCATGCTAAATGAAGGTTTCTTCACACAGCCAGGTCAAATTTAGTTTCGGAGCTAAACTTGAGAAACAACCTGTTTATTTTTTTTCTTTTGATATGGATTGCCCGTAAATTAAGCCTTGTGGTATAATTAAATATTGTTACTCTTTCAGCAGCATTCAGAACAGTTTATTTGAGAAACAAGAAAGGGTAATAAAATAAAATTATAGATACATATAAAAATTTTAATATAGCTATTTTATAAGCTTTCACTGAGTAAATAAAATACCCACTTCCCAGATGTTCTATGATGAATATTAAAAATCTTTGAAGAGAACTATAAAATAGGTCATGGTTATATGTCATGTCAACCAGTCATGCAGTTACTAGGGCGACCTTTATAATTTCAGAATAAACTTTGCTTGCAGTTATTAAAAGGGATTGTTAATGCAATCTGGACACACGCCTACAATCTGTTGCAGTGCTTGAGATACACGCTGTAAGAAAACTTACAGGATGATCTTAACTAGAAACACAGGGAAATCCTTTCCATGCTTTGGGTGCTGACACAAGTTAACCTGAGAACTCAATTTTTCCTCTATTTAACAATCAGTCTGAGTATCACAGTTTGTTAGAGAGACTCAGATGACCTTCAGATGTATTACTGCCCTTTCTCTGTTCCTCAAAAAGTTAGACAGCCATATAAGGGACCTCAATCTAATTAAAATGATCCTAACTACCTTAATATATTTTCTCTGCTGAGGCAACTGCTAGAGTGAAGGATTTGATGGTACCCATAATGTAGAGGCTCAATCTGATTTAGGACTGTTTTCTCTGTCTTTGCTGGAGAGAAGGCATCATTTTTTAAAAATGTTCTTGTGTTCTAGAAAGAAGTATTAAAAACACAGATTAAAAGGCTTTGGGGAGGGATCCAAGAGCAAATTGTTTAAAAATAAAAGCTTTCTTCACTGTAGTGGTCTCATGTAAAGGAATAAAAGAAGCAATACATGGTTGGAAGTAAATTTCACTTCAGAATGCTGTCAATAGTGTAGATATTTCATTAACTGCAACATGATCTGGATAAAGTAAAGCACTCTGCCAAAAATGAAGATGTGGAAGAAGACAGGATATTAGGATCACACTAAATTTACCTATGTTGGCCAAATAAATGAAAACACAATTACAAAAGCAGATGGTTTTATATGTAAAGACATTTTTCTACTGCCTCTTTTTAGTCACTTTTCCATTTTGCATTTGAGAAATAAGCACTTGTGTAGATGTTGCAAACTTCTACACTCTGAATAATACCCAAGATGCAATGAGCTTGCACAGTAAAGGCTCAGAGCACTGTTAAGAGGCACATGCAAATAAAGTAGAATTTTTTTTTTTAATTGTTAATGTTTTTCTCCTTTTATATGCATCTACAACCCTGTTAATTTCAGCTTTTACTGAGCATTAGGTACAAGAAAAATCAGAACCTTGTTCACAGCAGCATCATTATCCTACCACAACTTGTCAGTATCTACAGATAACAAATATTGCAAAGCCAAACAGGCTTTACACAAACTACCACGAGTACATTGCAAGGATTTGAAGAAAAATAAGAGGAACATTGCTCTGAAGGACAAAATACACACTGGCAGTTTTTCTGTCTTGAACTGTGAATGTGTACCCAGTTTTGGTAGATTTTCCACATGGCTGGGAAAGCTTCTGGAACTAATTTCCAGGATACAGTGGGACAAGACTCTGCTAAGGCCTTCTACATAGTCAGAGATTGGGAAACTAAAATGGGGCACAATGTCTTCATTAGGGGTTTTTTGGATTTTTTTCCTGTAACATCATGTCATCATAGTATACTCTTTCTGGAACTATGGTATCTCTTTCAGCCTGACAACGTCTAAAGAACATCAAACACAAACACTTCTTCAAGCATCAGACAAAAATACCTCTTCATCCCACAGGACCTTATTAGCTGAAAAAAGGTTCAGGTACCAAAGCTAAAAATCAAAGAATAATCCAAAACAATCTTTAATATGTCTGAATTGACATATTTTTTAAGGCATTTTTAAGCTTTTCTAAGTTATGCTTTATATTCTTTTGAGGCTCTTCTAAATATATCTTTTTCCACTGCTTGATGCCAGCCTCTTGAAGTTGATATATTAAGGCTTTCATTGATTTTACTGAGCTTCAGAATCAATATACAAGATATACCTTTGTACATTCGCTTCAAACATATCATTTTAAGACCAGAGGAATAAAAAGGAGTCTGAAATAGTTAAAACAACTTGAAAACTTATCTGAGAACAGTGCAGTAGTATGACAAAATATTAAAAGGTTAACTTGAACAGTAATTCTTACTTTATTTAATTTCTGGCTCCATATTATGTATTCACAAACAAATTGGAATGAAACTGTTTCTGTTTTGCATCTCGTTTTAAGTCTGTTGTGCCAAAGGCTATGAGGCCAAACACAAGCAAACCAGCCTAATTTGTATCACTTACACTTCTGAATTTGGCTTTTAGAATACTGCATCCATAATAATAAAGTACCGTACTGCCTCTTTTTGTGAACGTTAGGATTGATGGATTAGTTATTAACTTCCTGTAAAGGCCAACTTAGAGTCTGTGACAGACCCTGCCTTCTTGCTTTACTCCAAGATTACACCTTGGAGCCTCATAAAGGCAAAAACTAGCAGTAGCGCTTGAAAAAGAAGACTAACAAAATGTAATGCATCATTGCCACTATTCAAAACACAGGAATAATTTTGGGAAGCACTGCTTATATCATCAGTTTGCTTTATGATATTTTACCATGAAAGTTTGGCAATTTTCTGCTAGCAGAAAAATCATGACTTGGGAACAAAAGAAATGCAATCTGCACCGACATTAACAGTATGCTGTTACAGTGCCTGAATGTTGAATACTAGGTTTCCTATGCAGGCTGCATTGGATAAAAAAAAAAGGTACTTGTTTTGTGGAAGTTCTACATGCATTATCCACAACTATCTTTCAGCAAAGACTATTGATTTTGTTCCCAGCCAAGTGGATATACTCTGCATATGGGGAACTTCCATTTTCTCCTCCTACTTTTTTCCAAGGTTCTTATTGTCCATTTTATTATTTCTAAACTCAGGAAAGTTGTAATCTTCTAGGCTAGGTTTCCACGCTGTTCCCCTCAGGCCACCAGTTACCACCACACTGACTCAGTTTTTCCAGAGGCAATGCCTCGAGCTAAATTTAGTGTACAGGGAGCCAGAGATCTGTCACAAGTCACACGCAGAAATTAACTTCAGGTATTACAGAAAAACTTGCAAAGCCAAAAGTAACAAGTGGTTGATTCCTGGAAAGGTTTGAGAACTAGTATGAAACAGTTCCTTTTCCTACAGAGTATTGTGTTTACTAAGGCATGGAAAGTATTTGGGGGTTCATTATTTGGAAAAGGAATAGAGACATTAATAATCAGCTAATTGATACACATTCTTCTCCAGAATCAGTACCAGCTGTAGGCTTGCCAGCCACTTTATTAAGTTCTCCAAGTCTCAGCTAAGACATCTTCATTTTAATTATAAAGCCCGTTTTTAGATATGTTCAAAACTTTAAAAATTGGGCACAAGAATAATATATAAGTATTATGATATTTTTAACATATTTTCCTTTCAACATTTGCACTATTCACATGTTCCTCAAACCTGTGAGTCCTATTAGAGGAAGGCTGCGGACTTAATAGATGACCCGTGGTTCTGCCTGTGTTCTATAAAGTCTATCTGAACATGAACAGCCAATCTGACATTTTCCAGAATTGCTGGATTTATTGGATTTATTTGATTTATTGTGTATGCTTAGACTGATTGGACTGTCCAGTAGACACATTGCTTCCTGGAAACATCATGGACAATGCTCTCCAGTGTGCTGTGCTCGCACTCACCCACATGCAAACTGCTGCCTGAAATCCAGGAATGGAACACAACTGTTCCGCTGGTGGAAGGCAAAGCCAAACCACCTTCTTTTGTGCAGAGCCAATTAGGACACTACAGTGTCTATACAATACACCAATACAACACAGAGATTCAGGCTCAGGTGGTAGCCAGAGAATGGACACATGACAGTCGAATTGTCTTGTCAAACAGCAGAACATAACCTAAGCATTTGCTTCCTACATGCTGTTCTTATACTGCAAAAAGGAAGGGAATGCCTAGATAGAAGGCAAATTTCAGATAGGAAGATACCCAGATGGGAAAGGAAATTTAAATAAAATTTTCTTTAGGTAGTCCAACACAACTGTGAAGAACTAAAATGTCTAATATAGTTTATTGCTGATTTTTTTCAGTATACACAAAATAGGCTTAGATTGTATTTTACAAGTTGATTAAATCCTGTAAAAAATATCTCAGAATATTGTAATTGGCTATCAAGGCAAACCTAATACTTATTGTAGCTCTGCAGGATATGAAATTATATGCATATTTCAGTTTTCATTCCTAGTTCAATGCTTTTTAACAAATTATTTTCTTAAGGATTTCTTAAGGCTTTGTAGTTTAGGACTGCAATCTGCTTGCTATCCACAGGGAGTATTACCAGAGATTATCAGTACTTAAACTGATGAAGAAGATATGTCATGTTTCTTTTACATCTGTATAGAGGCAGGGCTTCAACAGATTGGCTGCAAAGGACATAATAATTTGATAGAGATTCTTTGTGGTTTTTTGCAAGGTATACTAGCACTGTCTTTAAGTCATATGCTTCCATGAATCCACAACAAGTGGAGTGGAAGCCTTTACAGTGTTGTAATGCTGGAAAGCAGCAAATCCTCTGTCACTCATGGATTTTGTCTAGCAGAAACTTCTCCATGCCTTTTGTGAATCCCATAATATGTTTTTTTAAAGTGGACAAACAAATGTTGGGTTGCACATACATGCAAACACAGATGGCAATATGTGTGATTGGGCTTTCCAGTGCACTATACTAGGCAGAAGGTAAAAAATTTAGCAGCATGCACTTCAGAAAGAACCTTAGGATTTCTATGAAAAGTCTCACTGGAATTACAGGCAGTCTTGTTTGGAATTTTGCTGTCACATCAAGGATATCAAAGAAGTGTAGCAGGAGGAAATATTAACACTATTTATTTTTTCTATGCATACATCTCTCTTCTTTAGCTGTGAGGGTTTTTTTTTCCTTATTGATTTTCTTTTGTTTGCTCAAGACCTCTTGACTAATTCCTACAAAACTACAGCTAATGGTAAGTAGAAATATCATGACTGCAAGATGTACCACAGCAGGATTTTGTTGCTTTCGTTCTTATCCAGTTGTTAGCAGGATGGATCCAGCTCTAGGTTCATTATTACTGTATTCTTGCTCTAGACTCTAATCACAGGGCAAACGATCCCAACAAGTACTTGTTTTGCCCATCAGGTCTGGACACTCTTTCATGCAGCAAACCTATTCAATTTTGATTCATTCAGCAGTACCGAAAACCTAAATGATGCCCTAACTTACAGGATGAAAAGCTGTTTCACACCCTTTAAAAAACAAATGCCAAAACTATCTTTATATATTCAAAAAGCTGATCTCATTATTTTCTCCAATGACTTTTTACTGATCAATTGAGTTCTTCTGTGCTCTCCTACAAAAGTTTGATTTCACAACCCCACAGGAATAAGGAATTATTTAAATAGGCAATGCTGGTCCAAATCTCTGTTAAGCAGGCATTGTCAACTGTATTAGAAGTAGCGTAATTACATTTGGCAATTTTGTGAGGGAGAGCATTATGTCCTGCATTACCATTTCTGAGAGTATGCATATCACTAAGGACCTCCAATTAGATTGAAACTATGCACTTAGTAGGAAAATGTTGAGCCATCACAGCTCCATAATTATAAATTGAAGGCTTTGAAACCTGGTCTTCTCCAGAAACTATGAAATGAGTCTTAAGCAGTACTACTGTGTTTTGTTAACCTTGTTTTGCCTCATATTTTGATGAGTCACCTAGGTCAATTCAGTTTGTGACATTTGTAATGAAAAGAAAATAAAAGCTTGAGCTGTTTTACCAAAGACAGTGAGCTCAGCCGGATCGCTGTCTCGCTCCCCCACCATGTTTGTTCCAACACAAGTATACATGCCGGCATCACTTTTTCTTGTGTTGGAGATCATCAGCTTTCCACCACGTATCTGTTTCAAAACACAGAACAGATTTTTAACTTCAGATAAACAAAAGATATCAAAAAATCTCCCTTCTCAGGCAGCAAGTTCCACAACTAAGGCATTTAAAAGTTCTGTTTGTAAATATATATACAACTCTAAAATTATAATTCCATGCATTTAAATACCTGTTGTAGAATATATTTTATCCTACTGACTGATTTTAACTGCATTTCAGGTTTTTTTCCTTCAGTTTTCATTAGATGCTTTACATTTCAAAGATTATGTTTCTTGCTGCCTCCTTGGCAATGTGGAATGCTTGCATTTCCTGCATTACAATATGTAACACACTCTCTTAACATCTCTCTCAAGGAAAAGGCAATTTTCCTTAGCTTTATTTAGTTCATTTTATTCTACTGTGTCTGAACAGTTTCCTTGTTCACTGATTAAGGGAGACATTATCTTTTCCTTGATGCAAACACACTAAATTTAGCCCAAACTCAGAATTCACCCGACTCCTATATGACAACATTTTCCTGGCTAAAAAGGTTGCTTATAGACTGAAAAAGCAGGGTAGCTGAGAGAAATAAAATAAAAATATTGCAGCTTGTGAATTCACAGACAGCGTTAAAAGTTTGGCAATGGGGTGCTTCAGGAATATAGCCAAAGAAATCTGAGAGTCAGGGAGTAATAATCAGTTCCCTGCCACTCTTCCTTCTTTTATTCTAGAAGCAGAGGCAGCCTGGCCCACAAATAGCAACTACTTAGATTGTTTAGCTTGAAATACTTCCTTAGGCATCCAAAGCAATAAACAAGCAGCCTGATAGTAGTTCCATATTGAATAAGGTCAGCACTGAATGAGTTACACATCTTTACATGTAACATAAAATGCCATTGAAGGAATATTTAGAGTGAAAAACTAAGCACTTAAAAATTGGGAATTAAATATACTCCAGCACCCTTAATTTATCCCATTTGCTTGTACATACCACAGCATAATTTCTAATCACTTGATAAGGTATGTATTTCGGTTAGATCCTTTTTCATCCAGTACATGGAATGAACTGTCACAGAATTCATCCTATGTTATTCATTTACTCAACACAGATTTCTAGTTAGGAACAATGATTCTTTAGAGGACAACTTCTGCTTTCATTTACAACAGACATCCCAATTACTACACTAAGTACAACATTACCAGTATCATCCTAAGATACTGGGTTTTTCCAAAGTTGCATTTGTGTACCTCATAGATATATGAGGTACAGGCTTGAGAGGTAGGCTAATGCAAATGGCATGAAGTTCAACCAAGCCAAGTGCAGAGTCCTACACCTGGGACGTGGCAATCCCAGCCACAAATACAGGTTGGGCAGAGAATGGCTGGAGAGCAGCCCTGAGGAGAAGGACTTGGGAGTGCTCATGGATGAGAAGCTCAACATGAGCCAGCAGCGCGCGCTGGCAGCCCAGAAAGCCAACCGTATCCTGGGTTGCATCAAAAGAAGTGTGAGCAGCAGGTCACNGGATGGGGGTTTGAGCAACCTGCTCTAGGGAGAGGTGTCCCTGCCCATGGCAGGGGGGTTGGAACTAGATGATCCTTTAAGGTCCCTTCCAACTCTAACCATTCTATGATTCTATGGTTATATCTTTAGAACACCTCTCTGATATAAGGCCTGAGAGTCTCATTTCACTGAACCAAGATCTAGAAAAGGTAAGGCCAAATTGGTCAAAGACATCCACCAAGTCCCCTATCTAATAGAACATCTGACATGACCAAATCTACAGCTTTAATGGACCTCCATTACACTGGTTATACAGACCAAGTCTCAAGAAGTTCAAGTTGGAGACCTTCTGGGGCTTCAATGCAGGCCCTGTGTCTATAGACAACCACAGTAATTGTACTCACACTGATCCGCTCTTCTCTGTCATCGATACGGACTTTATCTTTCTTCCAGAAGATGGTAGGCTCAGGATGTCCACGAGGTGGCTGGCATTCCAATATGGCGGGCTCTCCAGCTGCCACCACAACATCTGTAGGATTTTGGCGGAAGTCATCCCGCAGCACTAATGCAATAAACGAGGGAAAGAAGAAAAAACATTACTAGAAGTGATGGGGGAGTGGGGAGGGGAAATACATGCAGATACATATAATACTAAATAAAACCAAAAAAAGTATCAACCATTATCAGGTGATGACTTTGTATCTTATATTTACTATAAAAAAAATCTCATAAAAGAAGTTGGTGAGGCATGACCTTTTGTCCAATGGAGGCAGATTTCACATACATGGGGTTTTATTCCTTGTTTTATTCTCCAGACAAAAATATGGCTCTGCATTTAAATTAGAAAGACCTGTAGCACCCATTACTCTTTTTAACCTTGACAGGGTCACTTCCCATACTTGGGAAAGTAGCAACGCGGGTCTGATGTCAAGTTCTTTTCACAATAGAATACAACATCCTGAATGTCTGGCTTGCCTGGTTCTCCAGCTTCAGCATAAGCTAGGTATAGAGGTGACACAGTTGATACCAAACTGATGAGTTACACCTTGATTAAGGGTATTGCTATTACTACTGTTTTTGTTATCACCAAATACATGCCAAAGTGAGCACCAGTTCTGAAAGATGTCAGAGAAATCAAGGTGATGGTAGCGTGTCTCCAGCATATTAATGTCTTCCTTCTATTTTTTTAATTTTAGTACTTCTGCAACTTTGACCAATGCTGTCCCACGACATTGAAAGGAAAGACCATTTAAATCTCCAAGTTGTTTGAGAACTAAATTAGGCAACACAGGCCATCTTATGTAAATCAAGCTTCTATAAAGAAGGATTAGGTCCAACTATCTGGCTTCAGTGTGTTAAAATGATATCTACTTCATCGTTATTCTTCCATGTGAGTCCTAGTCTTCAGGTTAATTGACATTCTTATAAACATAAAACTGAAAATAGCTCTAGATGAGCTACTGGAATAGAATTTAGGGCATTTCCCCTCCTTGAATTTCAGCTATGCATGACTTTCATTACAGCTTTAAAACAGTTCTCGCCCTTAATGGAACAAGGGCCCTCTGAGAAATTAGAAAACACTGTATCCTAGTGAAGGGGCAAGTCAGGAAGAGTTCAGCAGAAATTGCTTGGTCTCATTTCATAAGCAGAGATAATTTACTGCTTTCAATGTTAATAAAATGTGCCTCATTTTAACATTTGGAACTGAGTATTTTTCTGTTCTGCAATAAGTCACATGAAAATATGATTAATATATACAAGAATTGGTCTCTGAATGGGCTGAGGTGAGCGGGCTGTATATATGTGGCACTCAAAGCGACATATGAGGTAACTATTATTGTTCCCCATTTTGGGATACACAGGTAGATCCCAGAGGAAAGAGGGAATTAATTGGAAGTTAATTCCTTTTCTAACACACACAAAAAAAGAGTAATTATTTAGGTCTTGTTCTTGAAGCATAACATAAAAGTGACAGAACATAACTGGCAAAGAATGCAGCTCTGGCAAGATCCCATAGTCTTCTTAGGTGACACATCCAATTGATTTTTTCCAGCAGATAACAAGAGACTCAACCTCAAAATATTTCTGATTAATACAAATTACTCCTATACTCTTCGTCAGAAATGGAATTTATAGAGCTACAAGATCAAATAGAAGAAATAACTTACACAATGCACAACACAGAAACAGCAACCTGAAGATCATGGGCTGCCTGCTATTTAGAGCTACATATTGCAAAGCAAAGAAACCTAATACCATAGCAATTTCAAAGTAAGGGCCAGAAAAAGAAGAAATTAGGAAGAAATTCTTTACTGTGAGGGTGGTGAGGCACTGGAACAGGTTGACCAGAGAAGCTGCGGATGGGTCTTTGGGCAACCTGGTCTGGTGGGAGGTGTCCCTGCCCATGGCAGGAGGGTTGGAACTCGATGACCTTTAAGGTCCCTTCCAACTCTAACCGTTCTATGATTCTATGAAAAAAAGGTTTTACAAAATCACCTGTTTTAGGAAGCATCTTCATATGTGTCTGTGATCACTATGACACCCAGGAAAAAAAGTACTTCTAAGTAATGCTATGCCCTCTTTCATATAACTGGCAAATGGATAAATGTCAACTTCTTCCATTATTATTATTAAACACAAAATAAATATTGATTTTTATTGGCTTGCTTCTTTTTACAATTACTGAACTTTAGTGGAAAATCCCCAGAAAATCAGCAGATCCTACAACATAATGGCTTTATACTCCTGACTCCTTACTCCTGGCAACAATATTAAGGAAAGTGTTTTCCTTTAACATTTCACACTGCTATATGAAGCTGACAAATACGGTTTCTTCAGGTGATATACAGCAAGTTACATTAACTTTCTCTGAATCATCCCAGCAACTGTGTAAGGTTCCAATCAGTCTCAGAATATGAGGCTAAGAGGTGATTTGATTTTATCACATTCCTTTGCCCAAGCCTTACTGCAAATCTGGCTTGAATGGAAGACAAAATTGATGCTACAGGGTTTAGTTAATCTCGCTCTGTACCTCAATGCATATGCGAGTCTTGAATAGATATATCTCACCATTTCCATCTGAAGCATTCTATGTTTTGGAGGAAAACAAAAAATGGTCAGAGAAAAATGAAATAGGGAAAAAATAAAATAGAGACAGAAAGACAAAGATAAGAGAAAAATGTGTGGAATATAAATTAAGGAGAGAAAACAACTGAGAGAGGAAGAGGGGTAACAGTTTAAGTTTAAGGAGAGTGAAAACAAAAAGCCAGGTAAAGGAAGGAAAAGAGAAAGTATGAAAGCACAGAGGAAAACAAGGTAAAGAGTAGAGGGCATGGGCTGCCATTCCTGTGATTTGGTGCTTTTAATGCAATATAACAATGATACAAAAGCACAGATGTTGATCTGACCAGCACAGCCATCCAAGCAGACCCAAATGTCACACCGAGAGAAAGAGCAGGGAAGAGGAAGGGTGCCTGCGAAGAAGACCTGAGCACAAGCTGGCAAGTGTGGATGTCCAGCTCCAGCAGCACAGAAAACCACAGAAGAAAGGAGCATCAACTGGAAGTTGAGTTCACACTTATTAGCACAGTAAATGGAAAAGTTGCAGCACAGCTTAGCACATTCACCATATCTAATGGCACAATCATCTGTGAAAGCAGAAAAATGGTTGAGAGCTGCAGAATATTCCTCAGCCAATTATCCACGATTGCTGGGTACTTCCAAATAGCTATCAGTGTGCCTGAGCGGATCACTCTCTTCACACACTGGCAAGAGGCTTTTGTTCACTTGAGAAGCCAACCCTTCTCAGAGCCCTCCTGGCAGGGCACAAATACTAGCATTTTAAAAATTCAGCACAAGCGGTGAAACATTGCCATCAGGCAACTCAACCCATGTTCTAATTTCCCTTTATTCTGATTTTAACACAGGTTACACATCCCTGTTTGCGCTTGTGTGGGTGTTATCCTACATTTGACACAGGATGCCAAAGAGAAAGATGGTTGGCATCCTGTCCTGCCCTGCCCATCCCCTCTGCCAGCCTGAGGGCAGTGCAAACATCCCCACCTTTGAGAGGCAAAGCCTCAGAAGGGCAAAAGCTTCTGGATGGCTACAACTCACTATATGGAAAGGCGTCAGGGGACCAGAGAGCTGGAAAGGACAGCTAAATCATACACACAGCCTACAATGGTGCTGCGGACAAAAGTTAATTAAAGTTTGATCAGTCTCTTTGTAGCTCGAACAAGCCGACGTTGTTCAAACAAGATAGATGTCTGTGAGCTGTCTGGTCAGTCTTTAAGGCATACAAAGCCCTGTACGGCCATTTACAGGTACCCACAAGCATAATGACAGCAGGCAAGCCGAGAGAGACACTCAGAGGCCATGCACCTGCCAGGGCAAGGGAGAAAGAGGGAAAAAGAAGTCCCTGCTACCAAGGCAACTGCCCACCAGCACCTGCCAGCTTAGGCCTAAATCCAGGTCTTGGTCAAACTGACGCTCGTAAACTCAGGGAATTACATGGAAGCCGAATTAATTTCTTCAACCACAGCTCCAGCAATTTGTTTAAAGGAAACAGAGACAAAGCCACGACGTTTACGGGGTAGGAGGGAAGGTGGCGGGGTCAAAATTATTCTAGGCTAGATATCCATGCCTTAATCCTGCTTTCCACTACAACAGCTTTCAGGCCCTTAGAAAGAAAACATTTTTATAGGATTTACATTTACATGATGATTACAAATAACCATCTGTCTGCTTCCACTTTTTCAATCTGGTCCATGTCCCACGAGCCCCCAGCCTGTGGTCAGAGCAGCTAAGCTGGAAGGAAGAAGTGGATGCCCGTCAGGAGGCTTTGGGATAATTGCATTCTTTTCCCACTAGCGCTCAGCTCGCCACCTCCTCCCCCCAGCGTGCATGGCAAACATCTGAGATTACCGGGGATGGGAGGGAATGAAAGACTATCTTTTTTGCCTTTTTCAATGAATGATAATGTCTTAAAACACAGCTACATCTGTCGTGCTGACTAGAGGGTATAAAGAGATATCGAGTAAATATTGTGCTTCTGTAACTTGAGTCCTGGGAGTTTATCTTCCCCCTCCTGTTTTGTTTTGTGCTTATCTCAGGATAATATTATTCTCATATAAACACTTTATGCAGCCACAGCGGTGGCAGGTTGGTCACCTGCCACATGCAGGTAGGGCTCCCCTGATCCAAGGCATTTTCCTAAATCCTCGTCTCTTTACCACTGCTTTTGCACTTCTCTCCTCTGATACACACTGATATTCACAATCAACATGAATTATTATGTCAAATAACTGCCCAGATGTCATGCAGTGGACAGATTAGAGGATTATTATACTTTTGGTAGCGTATGGTGCAGGAGGGTATTTTAGAACTTGGTTAATGTGTATGATCTACTGAAATCATCCCTGAGCAAGCCCGCACGACCTGCTGAAACAAGGTGACAGAAAAAACCCAAAGGGTCACAGACAACCTTCCTCATGAAGAATAATAATACACTTTGAGGATGCTGCTGCCTTATCTCTTTGTTTCAGCAACTGCCTCTGTCACAGTTTGTAAGGAAAATTGAAAAAAAATTATAATGCAACAGTCCTAGCAAGACTTCCAGGGAGTTCCTGAGCTCCCTCTCCATGTGCACTTTCTGAGAAGAGCTGCCATCTTTTTCTAAAAAAAGATCATAAGGAACTACACATTCTTTTCCTCCTGTTCATTTCCCCATCTTTCATCTATCTTCTCATACATATTGCCTAGGAGACACAAAACCTAGCTAATTTAGCATGACTCAAAATGTTCAGACTTCAAAATGAAGCCCTAAACTCACGAGATTCATTTTCAGAGGTGTTAGGATATTTTCAAAGAGACCAGTAACTTCAACAATGTTCGATTAGTAGTGACCCTAGAAATCAAAGTGAGGAAAAGAGGAGTAGGGAGATACATGCATCAGGGAACAAGGAGAATTTTTTTTTCCTTGCAGATTAAACAGCTTTCTGAGTCTTCATCCCTTTTCCTTACTCAGAATTTTATGTGTCTCACGTAACTCAGTAACCTACTCAGTACTTACAATTAAAGGTAGCTTGCTTTTTATTCTCGGGCCTCAATAAAGACCAAAAATGTGGAAAAAACACTCCATTCTGACACATCCTATAAAATTTCTAACATCTCAGACATACAAATACAGACATTGATAGAATTTGGACTTTGTGACGAGCATTAATTTCTAAATGTGAAAGTGGAGACTGTTGCTTCTAAACACAGAATCTATTAAACCAGCTGAACAGAGAATTACAGTGTTAGGAATCAGGTGCAGGAACCAAAACTGACAAGTAAGTAGACAGGTTCCAGATGGAGACAGTGAAGAGAGTTGGGTTTCTTCTCTCATCTATATTTCAGTATGAGGTGTTTCTCAACTACGTGATTGCACAGATGTCAGAAAAGAGATGTTTTTTCCCTTCTTAGTTATATCAGCCTTCCAATACTTACAAGGGCCTAGAGGAAAGATGGTTATCTTTAAAGAAAGATGATACTCTTTATCAGCAAGTATAATTATAGGACAAGAGATAACAGTTTAAAATTGAAAGAGAGTAGTTTTAGATTAAGTATTAGGAAGAAATTTATTACTCTGAGGATGGGGTGGTGAGACACTAGCACAGGTTGCCCAGAGAAGTTGTGGATGCCCCATCCCTGGAAGTGTTTAAGGCCAGGCTGGATTGGGCTTTGAGCAACCTGCTCTAGTGGGAGGTGTCCCTGCCCATGGCAAGAGGGTTGGAACTAGATGATCCTTTATGGTCTTTTCCAACACAAACCATTCTATGATTCTATGCACACACTACAAGAGTCAGACTTTGAAATTTTTCTTCAACTATTAACCCAACTAAGGGCACTGCTAACCTGTTTTCCCTTTTACACAATTACACAGGTATACAAGTGATAGTTATCGTAGACATTAGCTTTTATTTTTTTCTGATTTCCAAAAGACTGCTATTTGTGCTGAATTAAGCATATGCAATACAGCCTCAATCCATTTACTGAAAAACTGTATAATGTCCTTGTCTTTCTTGTGATTCATTGTGATCACTTGAATGCAATCTGACATCTCCTTAATTTTTTCTTATAGATTTTATTGGACTACTAGATAGCATAGAGAGTAGAGATTTTTCTAGTTTAGAACATAACATTTTTAAGCTTCCTGATTGAAAACAAAGTTCTATCACCTGTCTTCATTGTAATGAAGCCCCAATAACCTGTCTTTTCTAAACTCCCGCATACTTCCACCAACAAATTCCGAATACTGCAGTTAACAGTCAGCAATCTCATTACCCATCTGCTATAAATCTTCAAAAGCATCACTGTGTTTCAACAGTCAAGGAAGGCAAAGGAAAGCAATAAGCATAACCAAGTACCTTTATGAATGCAAATATCCTGAAGACCACATTTAAGTAATTTCAGAAATCTAAAGCTACAGAACGTAATGTGTTGAAAAATTTTCTCTAGGATACAGAGCAGAATTCTTTTTTCTTATTCTTAAAGCATAATCACTCTTGATGAACGTACTGCACAGATTGCTGGTGCTAACAAGGGACACATTACCAAGAGTTTTATTTCATTGAAACTAAAAAACCTACCACTTGCTTAAAAGTTCAAAGACTTTCTAGAAGAACTGGCACCACAACTGCAGACAAAGAACTTTAAAAATTGTGCATGTTGTGTTGTAATTTTTAAGATTTAACATGGACCAGACATTTAGCAGTTTACTAGAACAGTTATTTAATTATCCTTTAAACTCAGGTCTGATGTTATCTTTTATGCTCTCTTCATATGCAATGGACTAAGTATTCAGAAAATCATGGGCAGGTAATTTATTTTTTCCCAACTAATGTGAATATCAGATGCGGAACCAAGCACAACTTCAAAAACCACTACATCACAACTGAAGTAGTGTACTTTCACCGTCACTTGTATGCCAGCACATCTTCTTTGCAGTGAGAATTTGGGACTAGTTTCCCCAAAAGGTCTAGAGGACTCTTCATACGACATCAACTATGCTTCTCTCCCAGCAATGCAGGAAGGATCGGTTTGGTAAAAAAGGCGATCTTCTAGAAGGCTTTGTAGGCTACAGTCAGAGAAATGGTAGAGTGGACTGGATAGATCTTTGCACTCCTGCAGTACAGCCATTCTTAGGTTCTAAGCAGCAAAATTTTTAAAAAACACACCCTGAGCCTAAAGGAGTTAGAAATATATAACCAATTTTCAAAGGCAATGGCATCCAAAAAACCCTCAAATGTTATTGTCAGGGATACACAAATGAAGTTCAGGTGGGAGCTTTTCACGTGGTCAGAAGAGCACATGGAAACTGCACTGTATATACTGAGCACAGCACGGAGATTCCCCAGAAAGTATGGATTTAATTAGTAAGTTCAGAACCCACAGTATAATAGCACGCAGGCTTACCATTGTGAGTATAAAAGTAGCACTGCCAGGTACCTGCAGCACTGTGCTCAACCTAATGAATGCTACCTAGAGTTTAACAGCACATTGAGCAATTGTATTTTTAGTGTTTCCAGACTGAAGTTGGTTCTCCCACAACCACTTTAGCTACTTCAGTCCCACGGGGTTCCAGTTCAAGCCCAGTCAAAGCACCCAAAATGTACATGTGCCCTCAGTAAAACAAAGGAATAAGAACAGATGAGAATCATGAAAACAAATACAAATGAATGAATATTTCTTGTATGAAAAAATATAGAATGTTATATGCTTCATTTAACCAATATAATACAGACGGCAATCTCTGAGCTCCACTGAAGTGTGAATAGCCTCTAATAAACTTCTTGTGTACACATGCACAACACATACACAACAGCTGGGATGCTTTCCCGTCTTGGCAGGGGGTCACTGCCACATTACTACTATACTTTAGCCACATTAGGCAAACCATCAAACAAAATCGGTTGTCGCCCAACATAGGAATTCTCTTCCTTCCATCCCCCCCAATCTCTGTGCCTAACCTTGGTAAGCTAAAACTCATCTATTCAGTTGTTTGTGAGCAGGCTTTTTTTTTCTTGACATGACTTTTGTGTTGTTTTGTTGAAGTCAGGATTGAAACTGAGACATTCGAGCAGACATAGAAGTGCACATATTTTTTGATAAGCTTTCATAACTCCATTGCAAAGGCACTGTGCATTCATGCTCATCTTATATGGAACATGAAATGCATCCGCAGCTAGTACATAGAACCTACGGGAGCCGTCTGCTGCTTCTGAATACCTCACTGCAAACTGTTCTCATGTCAATAGGCCATTTTGGGGTGCTTGCCAGGTGCCGTTTTAAAAAAGCCTGCTGTATAGGTCTGACTGGACGGATATCTTCTGTCCCATAAGTGGGCACATCATTGCAGATAGGCTCAGCAGTCACATTTCCTGCTGGACCTGACCCTGTTGTGCCTTCTTTAATTGTTAACCTTCTGAAGGGCTCAACTGTTTTCACATTTTTTAGAATTTGTCCCAGCAAATTCAGGCTGGAAACTGGAAATGCATAAAACGTGTTTGTACAACTGTCACTGAGACATGCCCAGTCAGAGAAGTTGTGGATGTCTCAATGCTGGCAGTGTTCAAGACCAAGCTGGACGGGGCTTTGAGTAAGCTGGTCCAGTGGGAGGTGTCCTTGCCCATGGTAGGGGGGTTAGAACTAGATGATCTTTAAGGTCCCTCCCAACGCAAGCCATTCTATCATTCTATGATTTGAAACCAGTGGAAAATAAGAGTTGTGTGAAGGAGGAACTGTGCATATGAGGCATGGGACAGCAGAAGGTCACAAGTCACCAGTAGGTGTGCTCACCGCTTCAGTCATATTTGGTACCCCTTCTCCAAGAATTTACAACAAAACCCCACCTCCCAAAACTCCTCTACCACTTATGATTGCATAGTACTTCAATTCAATATTACTTTAATACTCTACAATAAATTTAAAGAAAAACATAGATGCACGGTCCACACATTGTTCATTAAAATTCCACTTCCACCTTCCCTGTGGACAGTAGTAACATTTTTTTCCTCCAGTGTTCAACTGCTGGTTTTTTTTTTAAATTTTCATCATTGAATCCTTCCTTCATAAAAAGCTCCTTTCAAATTTAACAACTGACCAAAAATGTTAGATGACAATTTTTAGAGATTATCTTGAGCAATACAAAATAATTTATCTGTCACTTATCATTGTATCATTCTGCAAAATTAATTTAAGTTTCCAGAGCTCTAAAGAAATGAATGTGATACGTAGACCCTGTATTAAATGCTCTTAGTGGACAGTCATTTGAGTTCTGTCAACATGCTAACAACCAGGAAATGATCCACAAACAGCTAAATGAGTGGTTTTGTACAGTCAAAATACATAAATGAAGTCCTAGATTTGTGATTTTATGCAAAACAAAGAAAAGAATAGTGTGATCTGCAGGAAATCTTTTGTGCTCCTATACAATATGAAATATAACTCTCCCACTTACTTTCAAAAGAGAAAAAGTATATGAGAGTTCACATTGCCCTCATTATTATTCACTATACTGTGCAAGAGGAAAGAAAAAAATTAAAGAAGCAGGAGCAAAGACCAACTGTAATAGCCTGAAGCAACAATTTTGAAAGCAGAGCTTCACCACTAGGAGGGAGACCAGAACCTCGGCATCCAGGTCCACCCTCCAGTCACACTACGCTGCACCTGAGTCTCTAAATGACCTTCAGCTGAGTGGTTACACCAGCTCCCAGACATACTCTTGAAAATGTAATAGCGAGATATTTTGAATTGCAGTAACGGTGAAACAATCCTTTTTATCAACCTAATACCACTTTCCCAAAGTGTTTTTTCACATACAACAGATTTTGCATAATAGAAAAACAGTATAATAAAACTAGAAGAACAAAATAAATCCTCCACGTGCCACATATCCTTCTAAACACTTGGTGCTGAATATTCCTCTGGCAGTTCAGTACAAGAGAAAATCAGGGTAACTATGCATCTGCTGAAGGCTTTAGAATAAAACTGACAAACAGCACAGCTCAAATAACTGTTTACCTCAGACTGCAGAGAAGAAGCAATCTGAGATGTGCCTGTAAAGCAACCTTTAACAGGTATATTACTCAACACCTGGAGCAGCCCTGAAGACGAAGGGCTCCTATTCCTCTTAACTGTCTGAAAGACCTCTGTTAATCCCACAATTAGGACACTTTCACAGTCTTTCCTCTTCCTTTGACTTTTTGTGCATAGATTACTAGTGTAGCAAAGTTTCTATTCCAGCACAGGCACATATAATAATATTGAAATATTTATTATTGTAAATGGGAACCTCCCAGCACATTTGTCATTCATTACACTCCTCCTTAGCATAGAGTTTAATAAGACATATAGTACCTGTCTGTAACTCCCACAAAAGATGTAATTTGTGTACTTTTGTATAGTTACTGTCACTCTTCAGTTGCACTAGAAAACAAGACACTATACTGACAAGATAAAATATTCAAATGCCATACGATAGACAAAGTATAATATTGAAATAGGCAGATTAGTTTATTAGACTAGACAGGATTGGACGGAGGGAATTTTTAGCCTGCCACAGTATTCACCTGGGATAGATTCTAGGCCAAGTAGTACAAACATTTTCTTCTACGCCAATTACAGAGAAAAAAGAAGGAAAAAAAAGGAAAGAAAAAAATCTCCTGTTTGGAGGATTTTTAACCCAGATCACTCAAATGACCCAGTTCACAGCCTGGATCCATAAGCAACTGAGAGAATGACAAGCTATTACAAGTGGAGGAAATAAGTGGCCAGGAGAGAATAGTACTACTTAAATCAGATTTTCCACCAAGGAAAATGTATTGTTAAACTATGCATTATACTTCCCCATATTTAGAATAAGGAATATATAAAATACAATAGCTCATATAACCAGTGCATGCTGTGGGATTTCTCTGAGACCAGAACTGGAAACATTCTCTAGTTTGCTTGTGCAGCTTCAATTAAGGCAAATTGAATTAAACTCTCCCTCGAGGAGGACCTCTGTAGCTCTGCTCCTCCTTTTCTGAGCAATTCCAGATGTAGGTGTGGAACATTTTCCATTTCTCTCTGAAGACTTCCACATGCCTAGCTGTACTGCCACATTCATACAAAGAGGTGAGCTTCTGGTGAAGAAAACATGGAGCACTAAACAACGCTCAGCCAATAGTTGGTACTTGTTCAATTTTTACAATTGAAATCTGTTCATCGGGCCTTCCTTTCTTAGCAATGGACGGATCAGCTGGAAACAACTCAGAAGAGATGGAAACACTTCTACTGCTGAACAAACGGAAGTTTAGTACAATGTGCCTCATAATTACACATTCAGTGCCGCTTTGCTTTCTGCCTGTCATATCCAGAATTTATTACCTCCTTAATAGCTCTTTGGGCACCTAGGCCGTCCAAGGTACTAATTAGGCTTTCTTTTTGAATGCCACTATCACCCTGACTTCTGTTGTAAGAAATCATCCTTTCGGAGTAGGTTTGCAGGTTCATCTTACCATTTTGAAGCTCAGCAATCAGAATTGACACTCTCAGGACACACCTTTGGATCTGGCACATGCAGGAGTGATAGAACTCCAGCAGGTCTGATTGCTGATCACAGCTCATGATTTACCTCTCTCAAACAGATATTTGTTAGAATGCTCTTTCCCCTACAACAGAGGGGTATTGGAGATCAGCTCCATTTCACTGAAAATCATGAAACCTTTAACGCCCCAGAGGCTTCCCTCATCCCACTGAAAGGCTGGGACATCAACAAAATGCATACTTAAAAAGACTTAAATAGCAGGTCACAGGGCTATCATATGAACATGATACTAATTCAGTGCAACTAATAATTTGCTTAAGAATTTAAAGTTTGTTTCGAGTTCTTTTCTAACTAGTCACCTCAGGGCACTTAGCTACAACCGCCCATGCTTTTTCAAATGATTAAACCAAAATGGCAACGTTTGCAGATGCAAAGCAGTAAATCCGATGTGTAATTGAACTTAATGAGCATGAGCAACTTAACTCCACATTGTGAAGGGCCTGAACATCTGAATGTATATTATATATTGTACACCCAACATAGAGCTGTTGTGCACACAGAGTGCAGGAATTTACGTGCAATTTCTGGACACTGAAGAGCCTAGGCTGAAGACATTTAATAGATCACTGCTAGAGTGGGCATATCAGTAGTACTGGCAGTTAAGTGTCAGTCTCTAGCAGTTCTTTTATTATTTTTTATTTTATTTTAAAAATAATAAAGCCAAGGCATTTATTCATAACCTGCCTTCAGATCCTACTAGCAACGGTAAATCCATTAAACTTTGCTTTCACTATCCATGATGTTTATAAAAATCGTAGGTGGAATTACAAGCCAGTAATACAAAGCTTGGTATTTTTTCTCCTCAGATGTAATAATGAGCTGGATAAGAACAAAGTTGACCCAGGGATTTCAATGCAGAAACTTTCACTGGAAATCCAAGCAGTGGTGTGCAAACCCATGTTTTTATGTCAATATAATAATGGTATTTCTACACCTATTTATAAGTATAGATCTACTGTCTGGATTTTTGGTTGATGGGACATCATAAAATGAATTATATTTCTTCTTAAACTATATAATTAACTCTTAATGAACCCTTCCTTTTTCCCCAATAAATTCAATTTTATCTAATCCTTGGGTTTATGGTAATGTTCAGCTCATTAAAATGTTACTTAAAACTCATTAAAGTGCACACTGAGAGGTAAGAGCTTCATTACAGTAATACGTTGTAAAAGAAAAAAGAATGCTTTATTATCATTTAATTGTTTCCAAAACTGAATACATTTGCATAGTGATGAGGTTCACAGGATATTTTCAGTAGTACCCAATAATTAAGCAGTTCAGTAATTAAAAATGCATTTTCTAAAAATAATTTTATTTTATTGCTTACTCCCTGTTGTTTCTTTCAATTGGGAGAAGTGTTCATGTAGATACAGTTTACAGAATTGAGCAGTGATACCTGCGTTGACATGAAAAGATATAACAGTCTAGCTCTTGGCAAATTTTTGTTTCAAAAGAGTGAGTAAAAATTGCCACTAATATATTTTATAAGTCATATTTTCTAACAGAGTCACATAATATTAATATTCCTCCAATCATTTTTTTCAACATCAGGGACAAACAAGAATTTTGCAGGGGGCCTTTCAAGTGCAAAGCCTTACTATAATTTATCATTTATTGTTACTATATGCTTGCACATGTTAGAATACCTGAGCAGAGGCCATCAGGGACCAGCAAAAAAATCTACTTATATGCAATAGGACAGCATTCTTGTGGTACCAGGCTGATAACCTGATTTCATTTTTTTATCAGGTTTATCTCGGTTTTCCTGGATGAGTCTGAACATTTAACTGATCTCAGTTCCCAGACTAGTTTTGCTAACTTTTTTGATTAAATAAAACAGTCTTCACAGACTTTTACAACCTCCTGTATGTATTTTGTATCATTTCTAGCACAGTTGTCCAAATCACAACTCTATAACACACATCTTAACAAAATTAAAAAAATAAATCCAGGACAGTTACTTACTGAGATATCAGTGTGTAGGCTGAAAATTGTTATTTAATACAATAAATCAGGTCGTATTTCTAAATTTGCTTTTGATACTCCTTTAACACGCAAGGCCTTCTAATGGAGATGCATATTTCTTTTTTTTCTACACTAATTTACATGTCATGTTCTCAACTATTTCAAGAGAAAACAAATTATGTGTCTTTTTGGCCAAGTAAACAATCTCTCATTTTATCTTTATTGCACACACTAGCAGATAAGTTAACTCATTTCTCTCAAACACTCAGCAAGATGGATGGAAATAAATTATTCTGAAAATAAATAACCGGCATAACAAGTATTAATGTTGAAAACTCTTCCCATCGTATTTCCTTGTATTGACCAAGTTAAATTAAATGAGATACCAGAAATGTAAAATAGAAGATAGATGGCACACTGAGGGGAAAAAAAAAGTAATTACATATTATGTTTACTATTTTTTCCCTACATAAGCACTGTATAAATTGAACAACCAGCAACAAAGGCTATAAAAAAAGTAAAGAAGTCTTAGTTGCTCAGTAGTCTCAATTGCTATATATGGGAGGGAAGACTACTCTGTTAAGTCCAATGTTCAGCAGAAACATGTAGGCACAACTGATATTAGTGAAAGATTTGTGAAATCGTGACTGTGCATATCCAAACTTCAAAAGCAGAAACACTTTTATAATGTTAATTTTATGAACGTGTAAGCAAACAAAATTGATACCATTTTAATTCAAAGCTGACATAATAATTTAAAAAAGAGAAACAAAGAGAAAGACTGCCTTCTTGCTGCCTGAGTCATTTTGCTCAGTGCATCCCCCTGCTGCTGCAGGGAAAGAGAAGCCATAGTGAGATGAGATGCGCTCACCAGCAGGACAGGATGGGAGCTTTAACACAAGTGATGTGCTGCTGTGAACTGAAAACGCTTGAAGAATTTAAACTAACCATTTCAGATTATTTTATAACTTGTAGCAAAATAACTGCTGGATATAAGCAGTGTTTTGTACTCTCTTGTAGCGTGATACGATGGTCATTTCAAAGTGCATCACATCTTTTCCTGTTAAAACACTGTATAATACATTCTTACGTAGTGCCTCCCTGCTGAGGTTATACTACGTGTTGCTGTTTCCAACCGGATGATGGCTTTTAGCCTAATGAATTTATTTCCCAAAAGGACACCAGAACACCTTGTGGGAGATACAAGGAAAATGGAAGACTTGAATAGGGATATTGGGTTTTGTTTTCATTTTTACACCATGGCAAGACTAAAGACGCTTGAGTGATACAACCTTCACGCCAGGGAAGAACATTTGTTCAGAAGTCCTTCCACTGCCTGTTTGGAATTAATCATAATGACGGTTGCTAGATCACAAATACATAACCTGACTCAGTTTAATACTCAGGCTTTCACTGTCTTTAGTCAAAGCAAAGTGTTGGAAGAGAAAAGCTGAACTGTATGCTCTCATATTTCACTGTAATATCTGTACAATAATAATGAAAAAAATCACACACAACAGAAAGAGTAGAAAAACACCCTCAAGAACTAAAATAGCAGAAAAAGAGAGTCACAAACTGGATGTCTTCCTATGAAAAACAAAACTATTTTTATATTTCTGTTTTTCCTAGTATTTCTGTGCAACTGTTGTAAAATGAGATTCATTGGTGAGCAACAATACTTACCCTCAGATTTTATTTCAAAACACGTGCAAAATATAAACTGTGTTTTGAGTTTTTTAATTATTACAGCTTATATGTATCTTGTTCTATATTTTTAACTTCTTTTATGAAACACCTATTCTTATACTTTAGGAGTTAACTCCCAGCAACATTTATTGTTGCCACTGAAAACTTGTATGCTCAAGGCCACACAGCAGCTTCGCTAACAGTGTACTCCCTAACACTGCACTGTTTCACGGCTGCTAGAAGCTTATATATGAACACAGGGACAATTACATCATATTCTACATAATTCTTTAAATGTCTTTATATTCCTGAATATTTATAAACTCCCGAGTTTCCCAAGCTGCACTTTCTATAAAAGACTGTCCTCAACTCAGCCCAAATCATGACAAAAGGGGCTGTCCATGATCAGAGTATGCTCTGAAAAATGACTGCCCAAGACTTCCTTTCACTTATGAAACACTAATCTGATTTCTTTTCTTTACCAACTGCCTAGATTTTTTTTGTTGAGATTTATATTTATTGCTTCTTTCAGACTCTGTATGTCCGTCATAGATTTGTTTTAGAGACAGAGAAAGAAAGGAAAGAGAAAGGAATGAATGTCAAACAAAGGAGAAAGATACTTTGGGTATTTTTGCCAGTTCTTACTTAAAATAGTAAATATCACCTGTTCAAGCTCCCTGTTCTCCACCCCCTAATGAGAGTTGTTAGTAAAAGAAGCAGTCCAGCCCACCCCCTGACGTCTTTAATTGACTTCATAGCGAGTGTTACCAAGAGCTACTCAAGCAGTGATAATGGTGCCTGCAGATTGCTCACACATGGCATGGCTGGCATTCCTTGGACCTTAAAAGGGCTAATAGGAGAGTGTAATCTCCACTCAGCATGGGAGCAAAGACCACGAGTGATCTGGAAAACAGCAAGTAATTAGAAAGTATTCTTCCCCAGATGGAAGGGAGGTGAAAAATGAAGATAAAGCCTGTATCCAAACATGCAGTCTCCTAACTTTGCTATTATGGAACTTCCAGCAGAAATATCACTTCAGAGTGATATTTCAAAGTGTGATATTCAATTATCAAAGAAATAAGTCTGTCACCTAAAAATGTGGGCTTCTAATCTTTACCTGTGATTGAATACTTCACAGAGAGACATACAACGGGGTTACAGAAAAAGGTAGCTTTTATGATTTTTTTTCTATCAACATTTCTCCAATAGCTTCACTAAGACACCTGAACTTCATCATATTTTTGACTAACTTATTAGCAATGGTAAGCTGAACTTTGGAAATGTGAAGTGTCACTGTACTTAAGCTGGGGCTGTTTGGCCTGGAGAAGAGAAGGCTCTGGGGAGACCTTAGAGCGGCCTTCCAGCATCTGAAGGGAGCCTACAGGAGAGACAGGGAGAGACGCTTTATCAGAGGGTGTAGTGACAGGACAAGGGGTAATGGTTTTAAACTGGAAAAGGGGACAACTTGATTAGACACTAGAAAGAAATTCTTTCCTGTGAGGGTGGTGAAGTGCTGGAACAGGTTGCCCAGAGAAGTTGTGGATGCCCCATGCCTGGAGGTGATCAAGGCCAGGCTGGATGGGGCTTTAGCAACCTGGTCTGCTGGGAGGTGTCCCTGCCCATGGCAGGGGAGTTGGAACTCGATCTTTGAGGTTCTTTCCAACTCTAACCATTCTATAATTAAGACTCTGAAACATTCACAAACTGAACAAGTTTCATTGACTCTTGGGAAGAAAGAAGAAATACATAAGGGTTGCTTCACTCCTCCCTAAAACGAAATGGTGCAAATTGTGTTCAAAGACATGCAGAAATACTACTTGAAGGTCTAGATGAGAAATGCAATTATACCAATACCTGTTGCAATAGGAAATGTGATGGTTAGTGTAAAAGAACTACCTCATAATTTGAAGCCTGGTAGGGCAATAAAGATGAAGTTGGCAGAAACCCATGCAGTTACGATGTAGAAGAGAGTGATGCAGCAATGAAGATGGTGCAACATCATGTGACACAAAACTTGCAAGTAGCTCTGAGGAATGCTACAAAGCAGCTGGGCTACATGTCCCCTTTTCTTTCCTGCTCTGGTAAATTCCACTCTTCCTACTATACTGTACCTACAGCAACAACGCATAAGTAGTAACAGAACTAGAGGGACAGGTTGAGTGCTTGTGGTCTCTGCACAATGCAGCAGTGGCTGATCAGAGACAGTATCTTGAGAGCAGAGAAGAGAAATGTCTTTACGTTAATTTTCACTAAGGAAAGTGACAGGTGTATTTTTATCCCGTAGGTATTCCTGAAATATGTTTAATAATTAAAATATTTTAAAACAACATTTTAAAAGCATTTTCAAGAAAGATTCAGAAAAAGAGAAAATCAGCTGTGATTTCAACTTGATCGCCCCACCGTCAGGGTAGTTATTGACGACTATTAAAGAATGCATCTAAATAAAAAGGCAGAAGAGGTGTTATCACAGATATCTATCTATGTATTTAGGGAAAAAAAAAAAAAAAGAAAGGAAAGCAAAAAATTCCCACTACATAACATAAATCTTTAAGAAAAAGAAAGTAAAGACATTGTGGACATGATGTCTCCATTTAGCTGTAGAGTTGCTGACAGCATATGATTAAGATCAGAACAATGAAGCATTTCTATAACACACATTGATAAAGCTGGACCTCCCTGAATGGATAATACCGCCTTCTGCTGTATTTGAACTGTTGAACACTATTAATGAAACTGGGAGAATGGAGGGAGATTTGGTAGATATAATTTACCTGATTTGACAAAAGCCCGTGATAAGATCCTTGACAAGAAACCATTAAGGAAAACAAATAACCATAGAGTAAGAGGTAAATACTTGTTGTGGATTAAAAATTAGCTAAGTGATAGGAAACAAAGAGTAGTAATTAATGGCTGCTTCTCAAAGTAGAGAGAAGTTAAGAGTTGGATACCTCAGGGATCTGAAACAGGACGGGTGTTCAATACCTATATTAATGAGTTCAAAGCTGAAATACACTGAAAGGGAAGGAAAATCAGGGAACAACACAGAACTATTTTCCAAAGGATAAATATGGCTGAGATATGCCATAAGGATCCATTCAAATTGCGATACTGATACTGAACCAGCAGACAACATTTAATTTTATATAAAGATGAAGTTATACATATCTGGAAGGATTATCAAAGGTCATCTCTGTGCTCCAAATAGTTCTGAAACAACAATCTCACTGGAGATAAAGGGGTGAAAAAGTCACGAAAGATAAAAGCAATGAGGTTCCAGAAATACAGCAATATGATTTGCAGTCAATTTAGATTATTTTTGAACTCAAAAATTGTATTTAACAGTTGACACTCAAACTTTCAGTTGTTTTTTTGTTCAAATACTTTTGCATTGTCTCAGTCTAATCACTACACTAAAATAAGCAGAACTTTTCACAGCTTTCCATTTTCAGTAAATACAGTTCAGCCAGCTGTGTTCGCCCTTTCCTCTAGCAGTGCCAAAAGTACCATACAATTACCAACATCTGTTAGAAGTGCTTTTCAAATTTGATTCCAAAAACTTGTACTTCTACCTCCTGCCTTGAATTCAAATACAGAAAGAATAAAGCACAGCACAAACAAAGAATCTGTCATAGACCAGCTGCAATTATAGGGCACAGCTACAGAGATGCATTAAGAACTAAATGTAATACATCCTGATGTACTCACATTAGCCTAATCTAGCCAGCCCAGTCAACTGCACAGCCAAGATGAATGGCATGAGATTTAGTACTCAGAAGCAACTCTGGACTATTTGCCAGGAGTCCTGGGAGAGTTTACTACATGTTGCTACCATAAACTGAAGCCTTTGTCACACAAACATACCCAAAGAGGACAGCTGGACTGAGACCGATTGTTTAAAAATTAGTGTAGACAGTTAATGAAGTTACAGTACCAAATGTACAGAGCACATCCAACTAACAATGTCAATAACTTGTTTTATTAACTTTTCATTTTTATGGCTACTTGGAGTGATGACCAATGCTTAGAACAATCAAATTCTTGTCTAGCCCCAAATACAGTACTGTCTCTACATTAAATAGCATCATGAAAGCAATACTACTGCTATTCTTTAAACCATAATATATATTTTCTCCACTGAACCTCTTTATAGTCATGCAAGTAATTCTAACAGTATGCCTTCTCATCTAGTAATCTTAAAATAAGAAACTGGAAAGACTGAGAAGGGTGTGGAGTTAGGGTGGGTGCCCTGATCAGATATGGTAAAGCAAGGCAGAAATAAAACTGCTCACCTAAAGGGCCCAAGGAAGTTATCTAAAAAAAAAGCAGAGCTCCTCCTCAAGCAAGACTGCCAACGCCTTCCAGGTGCCTTTTTCACAGGGAGAGCTGAAATATGACTCAGTTTAAACCATGGGCATAAAATTATTTCATAGAATCATAGAATGGTTAGAGTTGAAAGGGAACTTAAAAATCATCGAGTTCCAACCCCCCTGCCATGGGCAGGGACACCTTCCACCAGAGCAGGTTGCTCAAAGCCCCATCCAGCCTGGCCTTAAGCACTTCCGGGGATGGGGCATCCACAACTTCTTTCTTTTTAGTTCTTTCCCAAATTCCTCTCCACAAATTAAACACCCAGTTACGTATGTTTCAATGAAATTTTTTTTAATTCTCCATCCATTTAGGTTACCCAAAATTCCTCTGATATTTCTCTGGTAGAGAGCACTGCTCATATATGTTCTGCCTTCCCATTGCCCCATTTGCACGTGTGCCTGAAGACATAACTCCATGCTCCAACCTGAATTGCAGTCTAATCCTACAATCTTCTTACCTCTATAAGGTCTGTGTACCCCAAATTCCAGAAAAGGGGGCCCCAGCCTCACTCTACCATCAACTTGCATCCTAGGCCAGTACCTGCTTGTCTGAGGCAAAGTCAACAGGTTTCCTCAGGAGGTCAAACTGTAGCTGCCCTCTTGCAGCACTTTGCCATCTCTACTTGCTGTTGCCTATGGATGAGGGTGGATATGCTGAAGAAGAGGCAGCCACAAGGTAAAGAGATTCAGGTTTGGGCTTACCTGATTCTTGTACTGCATCCCCAAGGAACGTGGATGCTACACCATGCATGCAGATACCACAAAGAAGAAAAGAAAGCAGAAAGAAAACAGGAAGAGAATGGGGTGAGAAGGGAAACAAAGGAAACAAAGATAGACTCCTCCACAGGGTATGTTCTTCAACCATTTTTGAAAAGGCTGATTTAAAGTACCGGTGACTATGTGGAAGTAGAGAAATCCAATCCTGTTTTTGTCTAAGTTAATGTCTAAACACAGTGAGAATAGTATTTGCAGCGCTGGGATGATCCAATTACACAAGAATGAAGTATGAGCATGTGTGTTTTTACAGAATATTTTTAATTAGCTTAACACATCACCTTCTCAGTATTTTTTTCTTCCTGTTTTAAAAATTATTGTAATAAAATATTTTAATACACTTTTTTTCTTGTATGATTTAGCACATGCTGTTTTATCAATTACTAAAGGAGCTTGAAATTAGTATTTTTTCTTTTTATCACTTAACTGTTTCAATTGAATGAACGCCTCTATGGATATTATTCATTAATTGTATATAAAATGGCAAGTGTTCAAGACTAGAGCCCTTGCCATTTTGTGTCTTACTCTTACTTGACAGGGTCATTTGACCACAGACTACACGTTGTCTCTTGTACTAAGTTAGAATTATACACTTTCTCCATATTTAGTGTGAACATTCAAATAGCGTAATATTCACTTTGCCCTTGAAGAAATCTCAAGGAAAAAGAGGAATAATGGTAAATGAAAGGATAAAAAGCTGTTGCAGATTTTGGGGGTAGGAAAGAGGTATTTTGGCACTTACCAAAACTTGAAATAAAGAGAAAAAACCCTCAGCTCTGCTTTACATCAACATTTAGATTTTTTAATCTACCTGTTATGATGACCCATTTAATTAAGCACTCTGCTGGAAATAAATAGTTTTTTGTATTATAAGCCTGTATGGTGAAATTTACTGTGAAAGGCTTTCAATCTCTACTTTTTAGAAGTCAAACTCTGTAAAAAGGAGTTTATTAAAAAATATTAAATTAAAAACTGCAAACTCATTAATTTTAGCATTTCATTCCAAGCATCTTGCCATTACTTGAAAGATTTTAAGCCTGCCCAAACAGGTAGTCTCAGATGCTTTGTATTAAGCAGCTGAGTCAGCAATCGCTATGCTCACAAAATATGACAGTACAATTGATTACTGCCTTCTTTTTTCCGCCTCCCAGATAACTGTTTTCCTTTGAAGTCAGAGGCCAAAAGATAAAACATCTGTTATTCCAAAGCACTCTTTAACTGGGGGTGTTTCCCCATGGCCAAGGAAACACTGGTGTAATTACTATTTTGTTCCTGATAATTATAAAATTGTTAAATAGATGCTGTAAGTATAGAAAAGCTTTTTAGCACATACAGATATGAGGAAGTACATGGGATTTAGTCGCTTCTGTGCTCATTTTGCAGCAATAAACAGCAGCATTGAGCTAAAACCTAACTGTGTTCATGCAATCAAACTTACACTGATGTATGTGTTGATGCTTATCATTGGAATGTGTCATCCAGCTAATGACAATAATGTATTGTAGACGAACAGGTCTTTATTTACCGGAAAAATGGCAAAATTTTCCTCTTACTAAAGTGAAATACAATAGTATTGTACTGAAATCAGAGGAGCAACCCTTTGTAAAAAGGGTACAAGTGCAAAGGAGAACAGGGCATAGGAGCTTTGTGTGTACTTTGCTCTGTTTTGTAGTGCTACAGTACTACTCAGAGAGGAATGTTCTGCATGTTAGGCCACATGTGCTCTGAAGTTGTGCTGTTCATGAAAAAAAATGTGTAATCTCCATTGCATAAGAGAACTTGAAAACCTGTCTTCTCTAGTCATCAGTGCACCTGACGAGAACATTAGAGAAAAAACAATTGTGAAGAAAAAAATAGATTACTGGTTGACTGAACACATCCAGAGAAAAATTAAAAATTCTTTCTTTGCCAAGTGCCACTCCACGAGGGATTTGAGATGCTTGAGTTTTCTCCATCTATAAAAAAGATGCTCCCCTGCCCCCCATATCACAACTCCTGTTTCACAGCCTGTAGGTGTATATGCATCCTACATTCAGACCTGCAAGGCTCTTGAAAAAACCTGTGAGTTACCTCTTAAATAACTATGGATTTTCCTACTCTTATTTTCTTTCTTTCTCCCTTTTTCTCATGATTCAGTTCCCCCTACAGATCCTAGGTAGGGTGGAAGCACAATGCTAACTGCTGTCGTGCTCCCTTCGTTTTATCACTTCACCTTGTAACTTGGAAATAGCTGGCTGGATCTGGAGACATGTAGTCGGGGCAAGAAATACTCTGCCAGGTAGTGTTCAACTACCCACTTTGACAGCTATTATATTCCCTTGTGATTTAGACAACAGAAGAGCAAGACAATGCAGGAACAGAAAATGATCAAAAGTGAGAGTGAAGGAAGGTGAGAGCTGAAAGAAGAGTATGTAAGTCCAGTAGCTAAGCAAGTGCATGGCCCGTACGTGATTGACTCTTTTTAAATAGCAAGGCTGTGGTTGTAGAAGGGGCACACACTTGCCAATTATTTGATGTGGGATAAAAGGTATATCAAATGTACATCAGAACCTCTACCACTGCTAGGCCAGAAACCAACATTCTTATCCACAAAAAATATACCTCTAACTAAAGGCATTATCTTAGTAACAAGAGCATTATAGCATCATTCCTTTCTCCCTCAAAATAGTATTTTTTCCTACTACTACCGCAATTTCAATTTATTTACAGGATCTTAAGTTTGTGCTGCTTGAATGTACTCACTAACATACATCAGTAGACCTAAACTTACCATGTACAGCTCTTTAACTTTTCTGGAGAACTCATGAAGACTAAACTTGAAAAGGGGGAAGAAAAAAAAAAAGTTTGGAAACACTAATTGTAAGATTTTTTCAATAATGAAGAACTAACTTTCATCCACTTATGTTTTCCTAAAGTACAACAGTCTTTTTCACCTTTCAAGCACCTAAATCTTTAACAAGCTTATTGTTCCCCCCGCTTCTCTTTCTCCTTCCCAGTTCTTTAATATATATGTTAAATATTGCTGCAACTAGTATGCATCTCAAGGCAATAGGCAATTCATTTTTAATGTTGTCATCGTAATGAAAAATAATTCCTTATTTCTAATCTTAGTTTTTGTCCTTTTTCCTACTTTGTACGCCAGGACAGTATTTTGTCTTTCACCCTGAGACTATAGGCATATTTTAAAATCTTGCCATATAATGCTTTTAAATTTTGCCCTGCCACTCAGTAGCAGATTACAGAGGCCAGGGCTTTTCTCAACAGAAGTCATGATTATCTGTCATTTACGCATGCTTATTTGGACATTATGTTATCTTTCAGTTACTATTTAATTTACTTCGTTAGTACTGAGTTAAGGACAACTGCTCCCCAAGATCATTCCAATAACAGTATTACTGACAGTGACAGTATCTTAAATTTTGTTCTAAACACACTAACAGTAGCCCTCAAATGCTGCAGGGGCATGAGAGAACACACCCCAGATCTCCCAAGATATGGCAGCATTTCAGAGCAGTTGTCTGCTTTTCAAGTTCTGCCCTTTTTCTCCTCAACTCTCACCTTAATATCCTTCTTGCAGCTTGCACCTGAAATCCATTCCTGGATGTAAACTAGAAGTGCTGGCACATATATATGGTGAATCTTTCAGAAACTATAATCACATCATAATTAGAAAGCAGTTATCTTCTAATAACTTTAATGAGAGTCTTACTAGTCAACTTCCACCTAATATTTAAGTAATGTAGGTAGTAAACAGATAAGGGTTTAATCCATATCTGAATCAGTAACACATCCAATGTGGAAGGCATAAGATAACCACTGTTTTTGCTCCATTTTCATTACTATAGGGGGAAAAAATTGGCATATAAAATAGCTTCCACTGAAAATAAGCTCTTTAATTTAAAGAGCTCCTGGGAGACTTCTGTTTAAACTATCTATTGCACATCCACAAGAAAGAGTTGAAAAGGGAAATCTAGAATTGCAGCAAAATGCTAGCTAGACAATAGCACTTTGGCAGACAAGCCCCTCCAGGTTTTGTGTTGCTCTGAGACATGAACAGATTTAGCAGACACGGTAGCAGCCATCATTGCAAAGCAGTCCTTTATAAAGTGATGTTAAAGAAGAATAGACCCAGAAAAGCATAAGAAATGTTAACAAGAAAAAAAAAAAAAAAAGAAAAAAGAAAATATTGAAGAAGGAGGGATTTTCTTTGATTGGAAAACAAATAAACTCAAACTCTACTAGTAAAAATATCCAATAAAATTAAATACAATGGTTTCAAAAAACACCAATCAGAAGCAGAACAATACAATAGAGCAGTTACAGTAGTCTTTATGTAAGAAAGAAGGGAAAAAAGACCCATTTTATGAAAATCACATATAAGACAATAAGGGATGAGAAGCATCTAGATTTTTTTTGTTCTGTAATTTTCAATTTCAAGATAAATTGCAAAGTTTTCTTTGTTACAATACATGCAGTTTAAAGACAAGAAGGAAATCTCTTCCTGGTTTTCCAACTAAAATAATTTATTTAATATATGGCTTAGATTATTAGAAACACTCTCCCTAACTTCAACAGGTGCTAAATGCCTTCTTATTTTTTAGAATTAGAAGCGTAGTCTAAGTCATCCTCATTTTGACCATGGAACACAAAGATTCAGCTGCGTAATAGTTAACACCAATCGTTAGCAGGTCTGACATGTCTCCATTGTAAAGCGTGAAGAAATTTGCAAAATATGGACATAGATTAGACATTTAATCAGCATCATATTCAACAAAACTATTATTTTCCTCTCATCTTTACACTATGAACTTAACATACACACATTCTGGGGTGGCAACTGAAAGAACAACCTGAATGCAGCTCCATACAGACAATGTGAGGTAGAGGTGCTCTCTTGCCCCCATCACATCCCACACTGTGGCAGCAGGAGTGCAGCCCGCAGGTCAAAAGAAATGATACTTCCACTTTGTTTGACACTGCTGAGGCTGCAACTGGAGCACCGTGTCCAGTTCTGGGCTCTCTGGTACTTGCACAGACAGGGATGTACCAGAATGAGTCCAGCAAAGGCCATCAACCTGGTGAGAGGACAGAGCCCAGGATACAGGAGGACAGGCTGAGGGAACTGGGTCGCTTCAGCCTGGAGAAGAGAAAGCTCAGGAAACACCTCATTGCTACCTGCATCTGTCTGACCAGGTGATACAGAGAAGACAGAACTAAACTCTTCTTGAAGGTGTATGGCAATAGGATAAGAGACAACAGGCACAAGTTGGAATGTAAGAAATTACGGTAAGGTATGAGGAAAAAAACCTGCTCTGGTTGCCCAGAATCTGTGCAATCTCCATCCTTGGAGGACTTCAAGATTCAGATAGACATGTCCCTGAGGAACTTGATCTATTTAGATCTGCTAGAATAGAGAGCTCTAAAGGTCCTCTCCAGCCTCAGTGATTATCTATTGGAAGAATGGACTTATATGAGAACAGGCAAATCAGAATAACCATGTTTTATGAACTTCTATGAATACACGTGAAAAAAATCCATGGATACTTGAAAGGAACATGCACTCTGGGTAGACACTAACATCCCATAGAGTGTTTAAAACAAGAAGAGAACAAGCGTAGGAAAAACAGATGTAGAGGAGCAAGGCCAGCCTAAACACTTCCTCATTAATACATCAGTGTCCTCACCGAACATGGAAGGAATTGATCCTTCTGTTCTTTGCATTGGAATTGTAAACTAAACACTGTATTTCTCCTGCCTTAGTGCACCTAATAAACACATCAGGAATTTTTTTGTTTGAATAGTTTTGAAACAGTCAACCTTATAGCAGGTAAAACGAGAAGGAGGAAAAGAGGAAGGACTGATTAAAAAAGAAGTTTCCTGTGCTTAACTGGGAAATCCGCTTAAACGGGATGTCTCCCAGGGAACTAATTTAAACCCGATGATACTTAATAGCTATGATTGGTGCTTAGTAAGTAGGGTAATTATGTTTAATGGGGATGCCTTAAGGCAATTGAGTGGCACTTAAGTCTTTTGTATGTCTCAATCTCATGGTACTTCTCTCCATTTTCTCCTCTAACAGCTTTCTGACCCTCTAACAGCTATAAATGTAGAAAATGTATACACCACCATCTGTTTCTAAGAGTTTGTCCCTTCTGTGTTAAACACAGGGTCACTATACAGGGCATACATTTCTTGCCTTCTCTGGGTCTTGACACTGCATGAGCCACAACACCTAGCCAAAATATTGGTGTCTCTTATCATTATAGGCTTACCTAATAACATGATTCTTGATACCGCCATACTGAAACTAATGGAAGTTTTCCAGAAGCAGAATCAGATTAAAGCCGAGTTTTGCTCAACCCCTTGCAGCAATGCTGTCCTCTGCAGTAAGACTTCCTTTCAGTGAAATGGAACAGGAACATTGTACCTTTTCTTTTTTTTTTAATTCTTCATAAATGTAGAGTGAAGTTTGTGGACAGTTTCTTCTGGGATTTAAATTAACTGTAGTTTTTGCTTTATTATATGCCATGGTCTTCAAGACTTAAGATGGAATGTTGCATTTGTATAACACAAAATCTATAACTGTTCCTGTAAAAAAATAGGGATGAAAAAAGCTACTGGACCTATACTGAGGAGTGGAGGGAGAGAGAAAGTTATCGGTTGACCATAAATAAGTTTATGTTGGAGATTAGACAACCGCTAACTACTAGAGCTATCAGATCCTGAAATGACTTTCTTACAAGCACAGTGGAGGAATAAGATTTTCAGATGGAGCTCGCTCAATAACTTTGTGAAAGACATGATATAATGTCATGTCCAGAATAGCTGGAGAATAGATTTATTGATCCAGAATGTGGGTCTCAATCCTATTTTCCTAAAATCATTTTGAATACAAGACTGAAGCTATCAGAGAAAGCAAAATAAAGCATCTTTAATTTAACTTACTGTTGTCACTATCTCAAGGAAACTGACTGCATCCTTTTAATATTAAGGGAGAGGAGCAGGAGAGCATTTGTCATACGTCTCAGCCCAAACCATGACCTTAGATTACCAACAGTCTTTTGTTTCTTGTCTGAGAGTCTAGTTATTCAGTGGGCTACAAATATTTACCATTCTTTTACAGTAATAACTTTATATATATAAATTGAAATCTTGCAAGCTACACATGGATATATATTAAACACCTGTAATCACAGGCCATAAGCATTTGAAATTTAATACAGCAAAAAATTTGCAAGGCTCTTAGTGTTAAAAGGTAGCAGCAATGTGGTTTTATGAGGCTTCTTACTCATACAATTAAAGCACAATTTTAATAAAAGATGAAGAAATACCATTGAAGAGAAATTAAAAAAAAATAAAATACATATTTTATGATTTTCTATGTGACTTTGCCAGATGGATAAAATACCCAATTTCCCATTGCAAGCCTGAATTGTAGAAAGGTCAGTTCTCAACTAGGGGGTAAAATTACCTTTTATAAATCCATTTGCAGACTGTATCCTGAGCCTACATAAACAAATTTCATAGAGAATACATTACTTTTCTTAATATATTTATTTTAGTAATTATAATATATATGTAGTTCTTACCCCTCTTATCTCTCTAAAACACATATTAGTACTACAGACGCAATCTGTTACTGTCTTTAGTTCCCATTGATTACAACACTCTTAAGGGCTGGATTTTATAAGGATTTCTCAGCTTCCCTATGTTCCATGCCGTAGAATCAAATATTCTTTTGGCAAAGTTAGTGTGTTTTTAAAGTATCATTAAAAAGCAACAATTATATTTTGAAATATTTTAAACACCACAGTTAGCAATTCTTAGAATATTTAATATGAAGAGGACATTAAATAATTGTACGCCAATCTGAAACTACAGAAGACTATCTTAGCAGTAGTCTGTTCACATAGCTCCTATAGAAATAAGTATAAGTTTGTGCAAAATAAGTCACTCATATGAGGAGACTTCTCATATTGGATTGTTAGATTTCCCCTTAAGTAATATTCCAAAGTAATGCAGTTCATTTTTGGATAGGTAAAACTGATTACTACTGCTGTCAGCTAATAAAATTAGCAAGTTACATTAATGTTGGTATCAATATTAGTATTCTCTTCACAGTGAAACACAAGTATTGAAACCATTTTACATCTCTGAGTTCCCTCTTAGTGCTTTTCTATATAAGAAGACTAACTGAAAGATTAAATCTCTTGTCAATGATTGCGCTGCATGTGCATGGCAGATCTATCCTCAGAACCTGAGCCCGCCTTCTCATTCTACCAACCCTACTGTTTTTCTCTAGTATACTTCAAATTTACCAAGCAGTCAGAATCCTCAGCTTTTATACATCTCCAGAAATACTTTCCTTGCAAGCAGTACTAGGATTTCAAGGGAAATAATGAGTAAAACACAATTTAACATGATTGCTATTCTATCAAGCCCTAAATTAAAATCAAAGTCCAGAAAGCCAAAATAGATATACTTGAAACATTCCTTCCTGATGCACCTGTTCGATAATTTTAGCCTTTTACAGATATACCCTTTGTTCCTGTGTTTGTAACTCTTCTGGGTCACAGGTTAGATTAAAAGAAAAAAAAAAGAAAATGTGAACGATGGGAGAAAATTCAGCTGAGCGGAAATATACATTTTAAGACATTGTTTCTGTGCTTGGGGTTTTGTATTTTGTTTTTAAAACATTTTAAGTTTGAAGGCACACATACAGTTCACTAGTAACGACTCTATAGGAAACAAAAGTAGCAGTTGCTCAAAGCAGATAACGCAGAAGAAAATGGTATCAGATGGAACTGGATTTGGACGCTGCTTCCTGCATCCTCTGTAGTCAAAAAAGCATTAGCTCTCCAAAAGAAATGGAAAAGCACATGCAGAACTTCCCAGAAGTGTCTATACATTTAAAAAGTGGCAAGCTCTCAGAACAGTTCAAAGCTTGCTGAAAACGAACATGAATATACATAAACATGAAAAAATAAACATGAAATCATCAATTTCCTTAAAACCATAAAGCATTAGATATAAATTTGGGGAAGAGTTGTGTATAAATACTGGCTGTTTCCTCCTCTAATGTGCTCTAATTTATCTGGTGTTAACCTATGAGAGAGAAGGGACCAGAAAAGAAAATCGTTCACAAGATTTGGTGCAACTCTTCTCTTTGCTTAGGTCCAAGGTAAATCACATTATATTGATTGATCCTCAAACTCTGCTGTGAGCTAAGGATACTCAACACAGGCTAGTCACAAGCTCTGCTGAGCAACAGTTTAATTCATTTTGGGGACAAACTAGTTTGTAAATGTCACACTATCTGACTCATTTCCTGGCCAATGTCCTCCAAAATATAAACTACAATATAGGCAAGAATGTGCCATAAAGAGATAAAAACAGATCTACCATTGACTAAAATTGTTTGCCCCTTCAAAACAAAGGAGTGCTACTGCACAAGAAACAAATCAATACTCTAAGTATAAAGGAATGTCCTCAATTGTTGAAAATAACAAGAGTTTACCAAACAACAGTATGGATGTTCTTGGAATTTTTCTGGCACCTTCAGCTACACTGCAATCAAATGGTGTATGAACAAAAAGTGACAAACACCATTATTAAGCATCCAAAACAAAAACAAAAAAAATGTGATGAGGTCCTGACGTACATGCAACGCACTGGTGTGTGTTAACACAGAAGAGTGAGTATTTTTAGAGCATAGATAATAAGGCCCCAACTAACAGCCTGATCACTACTGACAACAGTAAAGAACCTCACATACTTGTTTTTGTTAAACGAGTGCATTGCCTATTGCAAATGGAACACAACGGAGAGAACCAGCTCCAAAACAGATGTGACTTAAACAGCCTTGTTCTTTAAGGTGGAAAATCTACGTTCAGTGCAGTAAATACAGATCTGTGCACAAAGACTTAATACAGCCAAACCTGAAAAAAATATCAAAGTGATCCAAGAAAATAAATGACATCTGATTGGCTTGTTTACACACCCTCATTTCCCCAAACCATTTTGGTTCATTTACTACACTTTGTCACTCTGCGAGTGTTTGGGGGATTTCAAATGGACTCATTCTGTTCTAACAGATGTCAAAGAAGAGGTACATTGGTTTTAATGCCCATTTGGGGACATATGGGAATAGTTTTTTCCCTGTGTAAAAAGTCCACAGCAGTCATCCAACAGGATCTGTCTCCATTCTTTCTCATATTTATATCCCACTAATTTCCTCAAAATTATCACCACTATTGTTTACTAATGCACTGCTGCTCATGTATTACTTTCTGAAAGCACTTCATTGTTGCAATACCAGTCAGATTACAAGAGTGAATCTGCTGCAACTTTAGAATCAGTACAACTTTGAAGACAGCAAGACATTTGTCAACAGAAACCACTTCTGTTTCCGAGGTAAAACAGACAAAAAAACAAAACTAAACCTTGTATGCACATAAATGCATATATATATGACATTCTATGTAAAACAACATTAAGAAACGTTCTGCTACAAGTCATTACTGCAATTAACCAAAAAGTTAAAACTTTTAGAAGTTGAAGCTAATATGGCATTTTTGGGAGAAATTATTAAATGCATCAGTAAATAACACATCCCACTGCCAAAAAACCATATTATACTTTGTGTACATCACATATTCTTAAGAGGCTGTTAATTGCTTTTTTTTGGCAAAGAAATGTGAAAATTAGTTACATTTCTGGCTCATAAGCTAATATTTTCCTTAGCTATAAGACTAGAAATCGCAATAAATTATATATGCACATGGAGTGCATCTAAGAGACGAATTTGTCTTCAGTTTGGGCTATTATTGTGAACTAGTATATATTACTTCCTTTCTGACAACCATTTCCCAGAGAAAGCATAAGCCATCAAAACACACGGTCAGCCAGTTGTGTGTCACCACATAATGTTTTTCTGTTTTTTGGCTTTAACTCCCACTTTTTTTTTTTTTTTGTCTTCCAAAGAGATTCTTCAGCACTAAATGCTATTGAGAAATAGCTAGTGGCCTACTGCCAGACACACACAAAATCAATGTAAATTTTTCTCACAATTAGCAAATAATTCAGTGATCTCTTTTTGGTCTTCAGAAAGAAAAGCAATGATATCTTTCAGTTCAAGCAAAGATCCTTTGGATCTACTTTAATAAAAAGCGTATCTCACCAACTTGACGAACCAAGACCCACTGCCAAAGAAGACAATACCTTGAGTTAACTGAGTTACAGACCTGATTACTCTAAGTTATACTCAGTAATTCCATAACCCATTCGGATGCTACACTCCTTCAGATAACGTTCTTTCTTCTTTGTTATTCCAAAAATGTCCTGATCGTGAAGGTTTTATCTACTTCCTTGATATTACACTGCCAAGAAGAGTAAAACAATAGTACCTGGTTAGTTCTGGTCATGAATGAAAGGATGAAACCCAGTCTGTGGCCTTCAGCAAGCCATTAATTGGAACAGTATCTTCTGATGTGTTCACTGGGTCTTATTTGCATGCACTAAATCTTTCCATTATTTCAGTGGCTACATGCAGAAATAAAAAGGGGCAAGAGCGGGTGAGGACAATCACCTTAAGCTGCTTGGCATGTAAGATCATCCAAAAAGCAAGCTGTATGTGGGCCCTCTGAATGTGAGGATGAGAGTACTTATTACTTACTAGTGTCCATTGGCAAGAAGTAGGCATGATTATTCAGAGCAGAGGTGATTAGGAATTCGGTATCCTGTATAAGGGTACAGGATGCTGTGCTTCCTTAAAACCTTTCTTAACATAGCTAGAAAGTTCTAAATATCCTTATGGAGCTGCAGTGGGGCAGAGGAGGAAGGTCGAGTTCCAGGCCATACTTCTTTCTTTGTAACATTGTCTCAGAATTATGACAGTGGCATAAAATGCTACATTTCCTTTGAATGCTACCATTTCATCTTCAGAATTTGTTATGCAGCTCATATTTGTACTCTACTTCTCATTTCTTTTATAACAAATTATTCTGTGCCTTTTTATGATCTTGTAGGAAGTCAAGGTTGAATCAAAGCCATTGTGACTGCCAAAGTGCATATATAAAATTATACCACTAAGCGTTAACCTTGCTTTGTAGGCTCACTTATACTTTTCAATTAAAAGCTATCTCTAGTATTGAAGCAAAGTACTTTATAGTTTTACAGTTAAAAGTCACCTTTAGTATTTAGGCAAAACCACTTTTATGGTAATTCACACTTACATTCTCAGAAAACTCTTCTTCCTAAAAGGGCTGTACAGTGACCTTGTTTCATCCAAAGTTTTAAAAGAACACTAAAGAATTAGTAAGTGACATTTTACTTGTATTTACTTAGTCCATTTAGTAAATGTGGGAAAAGGTAAAAATCAATACATTAAAAAACCCTCATATCTCCCCAAGGAAATTATATAAATACTGCACATATGTGCACGTAGGCCTGTGTGTGAATATATACCTGGGTGTCTTGGTACATTTTTAAAACTAAATCCAGTAATTACACGGCATTATTTTTTTCTCTCTCAAAATGCCAGTTAAGCTGTCAGGAACTGTGTAGGCTAAAATCGCATGTTAATTGTTACAGCTACATTTGCAAAATAAATAATCTCTTAACTATCTAAAAAAACTGTTGAAACTGGAAACACAAATCACTGTGCTCCTGCTTTGTCCAGAAGCCTCAGTCAGCGAGGATAAATGAGATTCTCCTGAGCTTCTCCAAAACAAACCTTGAAATGCTCAGTCATAAACAGGGAAAACTCTAAAGACCTGTATGCCCCAAAGATTTATGCACATGTTTAACTATACTCATCGTCAGTAATCCCACTGAAGTCAGTAGGGATACTCACAGTGCATAAAGCTACGTATACACATAGGACTTCAGCCTCGGGGTCTGATATTTCAATAGTTACTTTGCTTGAGTAATACCCTGAGGATCTGTCTCTGTAAAGACTGTCCAATTCTTTCACCAGTTCTCAATAGCTTCTCTAGAGAATAGTAACAAGTCACAACTCTGTTCTGTGGGGAAACCGTTGGCCTATCTCTTTTTCTTTTTTGGTATGTAATATTTTCACTGAGGTAATGCTGATTTCAATTAAATTAACATCCTGAATTATTCCTTGAAACAGCTTACCAATATGCCTTAGTACACAGAAACAAGTGACACTAGATGATGGAGAAGAGAAACCCTGGAAATGATTAGGCAGGAAAACAAGGTACTGTGTGTCTAATACAATATGGGATTTTCATTTACAGAGTAATAGGGATGGCATTAAGACTAAATCACCATAGTGTCAGAATGTGCATAGTGATGATAAAAGATTACATGCTTTATACATGACTGACGATGACACATTTAGAAAATATCTGGAAGGGAAAAGACAAAGTGATGTCTCAGGCAACTTATGAAACTGCAACATTTACAACGTCACCCTCAAATTAGTGTACAACAGGAAAAAAATGACCCCTTCAGTATCAATGCCCCCAGCTCTTCTGTTACAATGGCCTTGACAAGAGACTCATTTATTTTCTTCACAGAAATTGTTCCGAGGTGGTTGTTAGGCACAGTAGAGGCTTGACTCCTTAGACCTGGGCTGGATTAGACCGCCCCGATAAGATAAAGCAGAGAACAATGTTGCCTGATTGTCTCTCTCACACTTTTGAAAGGTTATGTATCTTCTCTGAGAGAGGCCTTCCTAATTTAATTTGCATTGTAGGGATTTTGAATCCCAAGACTGTGGCAGAAGTTAGAAATTATGCCAAGATAGATAACATTTTCTTAATACTGTAGTGGGAGCGTCTCATAGGAAATGCAACCTAATTAAAAAGTTACAACAAAACAAACATTTTAATACAAGTCACAGCATATACTAATTCTCCATGCAGAAATAAGCTTAGCTGCCCCTTGGTTTCCAAGAAAATAGACCTATTTCAACTTCATCTATGAAAGCATAAGTTGGAAAAGATTCACTGCTATTTTTCCTTAAATAGCTAAATAAATAGACACACATAACTCTTTAAACAAAATAATTTTACATCACACACATTAATTCTACTCACAACTCAATAATTAACTTATAATAGTACCTTTTTTTAATGAGAATTTTCTGCAAAAGAAGGCTTGGTTTTTTGATCCATAAAATTATATAAGCCAGCAGTATAGAGGAGTCCAGAAGTAGTCAAGTAAATCCATACTCACAACGCACCTAAATAAACTCTTGAAGCTCTTGTACTATCGACTACCACTTTTTAAATTCACCCCAACAACAAGAGATGAAGAAGCTAACTTTTAGGTAACAAGATTTGTAGCAGGTGAAAAGGCCAGTTTGTGTATCAGTCTCCTTTCCCAGGACACCTGTGACTTATCAAAGCCCTTTATCACATATTGCCATCTAACAGAGTCAGCTGCTTTGGGAAGTAGATAAAGCTCCTAGGCAGTTACAGTGATAAGAACAGCCTCGTCTGCTGAAATTCTAGAAAGAAAGTTAATTGCTTGTTAATGATTTACAAGATTTGACTAATTTGTCATTATTAAAGTAAATGGTTGTCAGCCAGCTGTAAACAGTGTAAGGTATTCTTCTTCATTTACATGTAATGGATGTATGAGACCAGGTTCTTAAATGTCTTTTTCTACTCAAAACACTTGAGAACATCCTTTGAGGGAGTAATAGCAGTAGCCAGAGTAATGCCATGAGGATAATGATCTTTTTCTCATAACATGTATCATATTAGCTGATAAATTTCATCAGGATAATATAAGGGCTTGGGAATTTGCTCATCAGCATCTTCCCCATAGTTTCAGCAGGATGTTGTTTGGCATTAACTGTTCCCACACTGTCAAATTTCCACCCTTTAAAAAGAAGAATTAATTCTGCAGATTTCTACGCAGAGACCAGGCTCCTCCTCTCCCTTTTCAGGGTGTGTCTTCTCAATCTGAGCATCTACTCTCAAAAAGTAAACAACACTACAAAAATTTTTCTCCCTCTGTCAGATTTACCTGAAATGATGAGGATCAGAGAGCAAAAAGGTCAGCAGGCTGACACACACAGTGACTAATGCTGATCACATAAGCCTCACTTCCATAACAAACCAGGATCAAAACCTAATATATATATATATTTTTTTTTTAAATACATTTGCCTGTCATGAAACAATACAGAATACACGAAAGACTTCAGTAAGCACATTACCTCATTTTAGGTACAAAGGGGCATGTTTAATAACTCTGAATACTATCAAGTTGAATATATCTGTAATGTTAATAATTATCAATAAGAAAACCCTGCCAGCAAAGACTGAAACTATTTGGAAAGATGTTCTGGTTCCTGAAGCCACCAAGAGTTGGCTTTAATCCACTCCCACTTTACACATGTAGGTAATTGCTTAGGAAAATGCAGTGTTTTGAATTTCAGTTCTCAAAAACTTCAAGAAACCTTCACTGAGGCACAGAAGTCCAAGAACAACAGAAAAATCAGTGCAGCATAAGGCTCAAAGCTGTACTGGAGCATGTACGTCACTGCACCATGTTCATCTGATATATATTTGTCAGCACCTCCAGTCCACATTCATAGTGAAGTCAAGCCCCTGTTCTTTCTTTCTCTTACAGTTTTGGAAATTTGCTGTGAAAATTAAAGGCCACAACTCCAGAATAACTGCTTTCACCTCACAGGAAGTAATATAAGTGCTATTTTAAATAAATTTCAGTTATTTTATACAGTAGAGATCAGATTTCCTGATTACTCCATCAGAAAGAGTATCGAAAAAATGTATTTCTATTTTGTGCTCTTTAGCCAACTTGCTCTTGATCTCAGTGGATTAAAACCTGAAAGTTACCAAATCTTCCTGTGAAAGGAGTGAAACCATCAATGCCTAAGAAAGACAGTGATTTTTAGGAGGTCCAGCACCTTGCAAAACGGAATTTAGTTAATATTGTTATTCATGACTGCAACAAAATGAAAAAGGGAATTACAAATGAAAACACAGAAATTTTGACTGTGCTTTAAGTCAAAATCTTCTTAATGTTGATGAAAACTTCCCAGTAACTTGAAATACTGAACACTTAATGTGCCATAGTTCCATTAATCATTTAACTCAGTATGTATAAATCCAAACTCCTGGGGAGACAGATTTTGAAATGATCGTTTCAGACAGTGTGTACCTCTAATGAATGCATTATTTGGGATATTTCCAACATGGTTAATAAGGTAATGTTCATAAAAGAGACAAATGAATGGATATTTCCGGCCTACCTTATATGCTTGGACAAATTGTGATGTATACAAATGACAAAGGATTAATCATACCCGCAAAAAAAATGAAATTCACTGTTTAGTCCAAAGGCAAATAGAGTTTATCAGTAAAACAAAGAATAGGCATTATGCCTGATTTTACATAGACAGTAAACTTCAAAACTGATCAGCAGGCAAAACAGCGATTTCAGTGTCTTTTTGAAAACTTCTACAGGATTTTGATAGAATGAGAACTGATTTTCCAATTATGACTAAGTTGAAAACCACAAATCAAAGCTAACAACTCTTTGAAGAACTCATCTATTGTTTCCATATCTATTTCTTTAAGGCAGAGGTAGGGCACATTCTAGGAATTTTTGCCATAAATATGTACACTATAAAAAGTAATTTTTAAATCAGCTAGATTGTTACTGTTAGTATCTAGCACTGTTCCAGAAAACATTTTCTCTTACAACTTAAACATTCCCTTTACACTGTCTTGACAAATCACATCTGACCATCTTAAAAGACTTGAAGTCCCCAAGGTATTCTATTGTGAATAATTCATATTATAACCAATTTTACTCTTAAAAGCGGTTGTACTAAACACTGGTGTAGCACGTCTTCCCTAAAAAAGTATCTTGTCCCAGAAGACAAAAAAGAGGGATTGAGATAAAAGGTGCAGATATTGTTTCCCTTGCTGCAAAGCCACGCTGAATCAAACCAGCTTATATGCTTTGGAGTGATGCAGTGGCTATGCATCTATAACTCTAAACTGTGCTAAATCTGATTCCTTCGAGGGAAGGTTAAAGTGGCAGTGTGGTGAATTGTTCCTTGCGAATATGTTAGAACATGTACCCTCAACCTCTCATCACCCAGTATTAGACACTTAGCTACAAAATATGGTAAAACCTAAGGAAATCATTGCATTGATGTAAAAATGTGGATTAGAAAGCTCTGAAAGCAATTTTTTTGAATGACACCTATTCAGCAGGTCTTAAAACAAGGCAGCAGTGCAGATTTAACATTAATTTAGAGGATTAAACCCTAAATTATAACACTTGTGTGGAACAGACATACTCCTCATCGTAAAAGTTAAATTTCTAAAGCAGAAACGAGGAAGGATTTAGAAGGCACGAAAGCTGTAAGGATTAATCATATTATAGTAGTGTTCCTCCTTATTTAAAATATAAAGCCCTTCATCTCTGAGGACATCAAGGACAGAAGAAATATGTGAATGAATAGCACACTGTTGTACAAGTATACTTCAGTGCTGTTGTTGAATTAAATCAGCCCATACCTACTTATCTTTTCAATGTGGAAAGCCTAAATGTAATAGAACTAGAATCTCTGTGCACTGTAAAATCAACAATACAACCCATTAAAATGAGGGCGTGAAGTTTTTAAGGGATCAAGAATTTCTGAATATTTGAATTTTAAAAGATTCTGCTATGATGGACAAAGACTAACATCTCAGAAGTGTAGCTTTCACTTTTCACAAACATGTAGAGCTGTAAGCAGTTTATTATTCCAGTCTTGGAAGACTCCTTGCAGTCTGCAAGTTACTGAGTACATCCTGAATCCTCCTAAGCTCTCTTAAACAGATAGCAGCTAAAGCTAATTGTAAAACAGAATATATTATTCCTATCTTACATGACAAAACCTGTTACTGGTGGATTCCTTTACAAATACCAATCAGGTCTACTCTATGATATGTTCATTTCATTGTCTCCAATAATCTGGGACACCCTGTTCTTTTACTGACCTTTGGTGACCCTGTCTCATTCTTCTGGTCTATACTGCACATCTACATTGATCTGTAGACAAAGCACTGTCAGATGGAATCAATAGATCATTCCTTCAGCAACAAGACTGGCTTTTGCTCAGTTTACTTTCATTTTTTTAACAGATCAATAGTGCTAAACTGATGTATTGTAAATTGGGGTGTAATTAGTACCTGTCTGCAGGCCTGTTAACAAGCTGCTAAAATATTTTGCAGACTTTTTTAGTTATACAGAAGATTTCAAACTCTCTTCAGTTGTGAGTAGGTGGCTATTTTAAAGACATTCGGGGGACAATAGACTCCATACAAATCAAACTCCCAATGGTTACATAGAAAGTTTTCACTTTGTATTGATAATGAAAAGACACACAGTGATTAGAATGAATCCCATAACAAAATTAAATCATCAAACCTGAATGTCACCAATGAATACAGCTAAATCCTCCTCTTCAATTTAAATGAAAACAATAGGAAATGGACCTGTTGGAACAGGTCCAGCAGAGGGCCATGAAGATGATCAGAGGGGTGGAGCACCTCTCCTATGAGGACAGGCTGAGAGAGTTGGGGTTGTTCAGCCTGAAGAAGGGAAGGCCCGGGGGAGACCTTATAACAGCCTTGCAGTACCTGATGGGGACCTACAGGAGAGATGGGAAGGAACTCTTTATCAGGGATTGTAGCGATAGGATGGGAAGTAACGATTTTAATCAGAAAGAGGGGAGATTTAGATTAGATATTAGGAAGAAATTCTTTACTGGGTGGTGGAGCACTGGAACAAGTTGCCCAGAGAACTTGTGGATGCCCCATCCTTGGACGTGTTCAAGGCCGGGCTGGATGGGGCTTTGAGCAACCTGGTCTGGTGGGAGGTGTCCCTGCCCAGGGCAGGGAGTTGGAACTTCATTATCTCTGAGGTCCCTTCCAACTCTAACCATTCTATGATTCTGTGATAATTCTGAGTGGTGCCTAATTTTATGCTAAGATATCATATAGGATTAAGACCATATAATAACTCTTAAGTTTTTGAAGACGTCACAACTGAGCATTTATCAATCAGATGTGTTTGATACCATCCACTGCAAATTTTTAAGTGCAATACAGTAATTCTAGCTTGGCCAAAACAAAAATAAGATTATCTATCATCATCTATATCATCTATAGTCATCTATAGCAAAGCAGACTTGCTAAAAATCTATCAGTATCACTACATCATGGGCAGAGAAGGTGCTGAGGAGTTACATTTATGTGTTGTTAAAAAAAGAGCAACAGAAAAGCATCAAACCTTATGTTTTCTTTCTGGGCTATTACTTTTTCAGGTCAAGTTTCTCAGATTCTTTGCTCTTTTCAGTTCCTCACTGAAAAGAGCAAAGAATCAGCACAATCACAAACCCTTTGCCACTCGTCATGCACAACAGCTCTCAACTGAGCCTTGTGTCTAAAACCTTTATGCCTATTGAAGGTTAATGGAGGTTACTGTTCAGGTTCTTAGTTTAATGAGAAAGACTTCTGGTCCAGCACCAGCATTATTCTCTGCTTCTTCCTCTCTCCTACCCTGGCTTGTATCCTTTTTTATATGTCCCTTGCTTACTTGATTGAGGTCATTTTGCTGACTGCTTCCCTGGTGTCCTGCTCCTATGCTTTCCTGGGAGCATCCTTTAAACAGCACCTGAAACCTCCAGTTTCCTTACGCATGACTATATTGCTGCTCCATGCTGCTCTTTCCCAGGTTCCTTATCATAAGCCATGGCTTTGCCAGGGTTTGACGAGCCCAGACTGAGATACTTTATGGAGAAAGGCCAGGCTCAGCAGCTCCAAAGCACCGGACACACTCAAACACAACACATTCAGTACCCAGAAGAAGAAACGTGCCCCAATATTGAAATTCACAAGCAAACTTATACATATTCTAGTTTAGTGTGAGTGCACTGCTGACCCAAGAGTTGTCTTAAACGGATTGTCTTTGTCCTTTTCTACCACCCATCATTATGAACTCATTGTTAAGTATCACATTAATTCAGGTCCCAAGCCCACAATGTTTACTCAAGTCTAGGAAAAACTGCATTAAGAGGCAAAGGGAATACAGTAAAATGCTAGTCCATGAGTCATGTAATTACATCAGACTCTCCCCTCACATTGAAAAGCATAACTCTTTAATAACTGTTGAGGAGGGAAGAAAAACATAATCTTCAAGTTATTAAAAAGAAGTGCCTGCTTGAGTCTGAAGACAACCTGAATAGAGAGGATAAAAGTCCTGGAGAAAAGAAAAAAAAATCATAGGTAGAACAACGACTACAGGGTTTTTTTCTCCTTTAATAAAACATTACATATTGAAGGAAGAGCCTTCAAAAAAAAAAAGAAAAAAGTTGCCTCTTTTCATCAGTTAAAGGATATACATAAGAGAGACAGTTGTGCACTATTTTTTTGTCTTGATTCAATTACACAAACTCAGAGTGAACAATACCTTACTTCGTGTGTATCCCTACTAGCTTTGAGAGAAACTAGCCGTGTGGCATGGATGTACGCAGTGGAACAAAGATATCCAGTTCCCCGGTAGGAAGTAACAGATGTTGAAGGTGAGCAGTCAGCAGCGGCGTGGCTGCAGGTCCCGCTGTGCTGCGTGCTGCTCTGAATAGCATATGCTGCTCTCACGCAGATGGTGAGGGCCAGCAGCCTCGGGAGCAACAGAGCTGCAAATCATTGTCCCTCCACAGGGCTTTGGGACCTGGACATTTGCGGAACTTAGCTCCTGTATCAGAAACAGCCCAACTGCACTGGCCCCAAGAGGCAGGTGATGAGCCCAAAGAGTCAGGACATCACTCTTACTGATTTTGAAATTTCAAGCAACTTGTTCAAATCCACCTAGACCTCTTTATCAAGAGTGGTTCTTGCTCAGACCTCCCGCTGCTCTTTCATTGAGGCCCTTGGAGACCCCATCCCTTGGGGCGGAAAGATGCCCAAGCTCCATTACTCTGTGAGGAGCTGCAGAATTTTGGTTTGGGACTGGTCTTTTCTGTAAGATTTTGTGGGGCACAAGAACATACAGACCTACTGTAACTTAAATAATTGTGCCTGTGCAACGTCCCGGCGGAAATTGTGAAAGCAAAATTCTTGGGGTGAGTAAGAAAAATATCAGCAGAATGAATGAAAGAACATTTTAGTTGAGAACACTGTCCTAACAAACAATCTGAAAATTTTAAGTGTCCTGGCAAGTCTTTTCCATTCTGGAACCTTATAAATTTGAGATTAACTTTATACTTTTCAATGTTTTTCTTAACAAGTATTAATTAAAAAATCTCCTATACGGTGTGATTAAAACATATGAGCTCTACAAATTCCTATTTTTCATAGCATTAGCAAAACCCAACACATTCGTGGAGTCACTCTTCCCTCTTCTTTTGGTTACAGACAGTCTATGCACTGTAACAATAGATCAAATACAGACAACTTGCTTTTTATCATTCAGTGTTATGCTTTGAAAGTCCCATACATCAGTGGAAACGACCCCATTGATTTTCTCTCTAGTATTCTGGTTGGAGGAGGGGAAAAAAACCCAATACCAAAAGGGATAAGACTCTAAAACTATATGAATGTGTGCATTAAAAAACATACCTGGACCTCAAGAGATAACCCAAAGTTTTTTATTTTGTATCTCTGTCCAGAAGCACTCATTTCTTTGCACAATATTCTGAAACACATTTCCCACTTCTTATAATGACTTTCTCTCACAAATTGCAATAGATTATTTGATTTTTACTTCAACTTAGATTTGGAAATAATATACATGCAATAAGATCATTAAACATCCCATGTGTGAAATACTCTTGGTTTCATTTAACCCTACTTGGGTACTACTTTTCATTCTGCCAGAAAACTCAAAAGACACCAAACTAGATGCCATTGGAAGTGGTTCATTTTTAATTCTCCCCTGTGACAATGACAATGTATGTAGGAGCACATACCCATATGTACGTGTGAAGTCCTAGATTTAAAGGAAGGCAGGCAGCACAGTACAGTAATTCTTCCATTTCATTCTAAATCCAAAAAGTATGACTCTCTGAATGTAATAATGTTTATTTCCTCTACAGTCTCATCTTTTCTCCTCCTCTTTCTGCGTCTAATCAACATTCAGGTTCACTTGTCAACATTCAGGACTATAACATAAGCTCCAAAGCTTCTAGCTACAGAGAAAGAAAATCTGGACTGCATATGTTACTTTATAGATTACATACATGCACTTCCATAGCGCAGTTCTCCTGTGAAGCACTATTAACTCTAATTCAGTCAAACACATCATGCATCTTTAGCAAAATACAAAGCCATGACCCTATCAGTGCCCGCTGTTCTCCGATACCGATCGCATCCTTTCCTACCTTTATCTGCCACCTTATTCACTTGGTGGAGACAACACCATGCCCATGAGGTAGCTCTGCATGGAGCAAGAAGGTCCAGGAGGAACGTGGTCTAAAACCAGGGCAACTCCACTAACCCTCTGCCTCACATCAGTGTTTGGTGGCTAACGTGCACAGCCATAACTGTCAAGCAACTAACACGCTCATTCCACTCTCTCTCCTTTCTTTGTATTTCCTCTGTCTTCCCCCCACCCCGTATTTAATGTCATTTAGTCCAGAACAGTCGGGTGCAATTGTGGTACAGAGCTGCCTAAATAATCACAAGGTGGTTTTGGCCAATCACAGGCAATAAAACGGCACAGCACAATAATCCAATTTGCCTCACAGAGTATTTGAGGGCAGATTCTGCATCTTCCCTGTCCTCAGCAGGGATGAGCTCATTGTCCTTGGTTCAATAAAGGACATGGGTAACTGAGCACATGTATGCATGCAATTTTGTCTTCACTAGTCCTCCTTTTATTACGTTTATTCCCACTGGAGTGACCTCTAATATTACTGAACTCTGAAAAGATTCAAGCCTCTGCCTATTAAAAGCAAATGTAAAAAGAAATTAAAAAAAAAAAATCCGAAGAAAAAAAAATCAATAAATGTTTCTTTCTTAAACCTTTCAGATTAGATTTTCCTCCTTTATGTTTTAGTCTCTGTACAGATCTTCCAATGTTATGAGACTAATCAGTGCAACCATACATAATAATCAGTCTTGAGAAATACAAAGCACAAACAGCAAAAGGAATAGTTTAAGCAACTCACTTTTTTTTACTGTTTAAAAAAAATACCTAAGGGCGTTAAAGGTGCTAAAAAAGTTATGTTGTCTGCCGAAATGTAAATGCTGATCACTGGAATTCATGTTTGTTAAACAGAGAAAACAAAATAATTTTTTTTCCTATTAAAATTATGAATTTGGTGCAGTACAGATGTATGCAGGAAATGAATGTTCAAACTGAAAACTTAAACAGATACAAGCTGGCTGTTTGATTCAGGTGAAATAAATCAACAGAACACCAGATGCAGAGACTGCAAGTGTGACAGTTGGGGAGCAAATGTTTTATGGATCCAAAAACCTGCTGTGCTTTTTTGTCTATTCTTCTTCTTGCCAGTATTCACCATCCAGTTTCTATCTACAGGAAATGTCCATGATTTGAGCCTTGGGTATCTGCTTTCCCTTGCATGCAGCCAACCGTCAACAAGCAACATTTCCTCCTGCTGGGAGGATGCTACATGCAACATATTTCACGACTGCCAGCAATGAGGTTTCATTAATCAGCCTGTAGGAGGTGCTGAAGTAGGCACAGACAGACAGAAAACAAGAATAGCAGAAGTCTGAATTGAAGATTTAGAGGAATCCGAGGTCCTCTCTCCAGAAAGTAATCTCAGTAGTTTTGGGTTAACACATCAGTTAAAACCCAAATATCTTGTCATTATTTCCAGGTTTAGACTTCAAATGAAGTTTCTAACAACACTGCTCAGATCTATGCCTTGCTTCTAAAAATGCCTTTTCCTGTAAAAGGAATTCCTGATGTCCAGAACAGGCTATTTGGGACCAGAGGTGACCCCAAGAAGATGCTCAAAAATTATTATAATAAATGAATCATCACGATTTGCTGCCAAAAAGACTGGCTACTTAGTTGCTAAAAAGGATGTACTTACAGGTACTACAAAAATGCAAGCTTTCTGTAGTATGGTTGAGACATATTGGTTGACATATTAACGTGGTTAAGTGTTTTTCTGTGATGACCGTTACTGCCCAAGATAGGCAGGATCTGAATAGGCTGCATTACCTTCATGTATCTACATTAGCAGTACAGCTTAATTGTTCCACCTCTACTGCATTTTACTTTGGTTTATGTACTGAAGTCAGAGTTGAACTTTGCTCCAGCATCCAAGAGCACTCTGGGCTTGTTTCAGCTGCATAATCTCCAAAGCAATCCCTCTCCAACATAAACTCTAAAGCAATCTTTCTCCAGCACAGTGACACTGACAATTTCTGCCTGTGCTACTGTACTAACCAAGGCCAAAGATTATTCCGGAGTGCTGGAAACTGACAGTCTGTACTGCTATGTTTTTTGAATGATTCACAGACTTCTGATGCCTACTATTTACACCAGCTCAACCTGGACTTCTAATTCAATATTTTTATTTGAATAAATCAGAACCACCTTGTTCAAATCTAAAATTTTCTCAGAAATCTAACATTAAAAAACCCCCTACATTCATGCATCCATTTGCTTTTCCTCTCAAATTTGTGTTTCTGATGTCTTCAATGTCGTTCACTCCAATTATTTTTTAAAGCATCGTTTTAACATACACCCACTTGACCAAGTTAACATCCTAATCTTCACTGAAGGATTAAAAAGCATACATAAATGTAATAAACCTACTTTTTTATCTTCAATTTCTAAGGTTAAGTAGCACATGATTTATTTCCTATATTAGTAGAAATTATGAGTGACAGCAAAGTCAAAACCTTAATTAGAGAGAATATAAACCCAAGATTCTGATATCAGCAATAACTCAGCATAGCTTAATTACACTTTTCTTTATATTTTCATCAGGAATTAATAAAAGCTCTGTCATAGTACAGCTACATATATGGTGCTAAAAATTAAAGATGTATCTTCAGATAATCAAGATTGGAAAAGATAATGAAAAAGAAACAAGAAGATAAGCTGCTTCAGATATTAATGTCATTCATTTAGTCTACTAATGGACATGAAGGAAATACTATAATTAGCTGCATCTGGAGAAACAATTTCACAGTCAACCCAGATTCATATACTGGTATGGGCATTTTTTTGGGAGCACTGTGAGCCATTTTTTCATTAATAGCAAACCTCCAGTAGCTGGTAAAGTATAAATATTACATTTTATCTTTTTGTATATTACAAAAGGAAATGGGTAGACTGTGAATGAGAAGCTGTGGGTATTAGTTTGTCTCTGCCAGCTCATGTGCTGATTGGAAAAGATTTTTTTACCAGGCTTCAGGATTCCTATTCCTAAGGCAGAAAAAAGACATTAACTTCTTGAGAAGTGTTTGGAGATTCGCTGTTTGGAAATGAATACATTTTCATACACCACCTCCACAATATGAATGGAAGGAATACCTTGTTAAAGAAATACACAGACTTTGGTCACAATTTCATCTGCATAGTGACCTGCTGTTAGTTTTATTTTGAAATTTAACATTCTTGCTTATATTTTTAAAGGCAGGTTAAAATATTCTCAGAGTTCCTAATGTACAAAGCAGCTGGCTGGCTTGAAACAGATCACATTTTCCCTGTATAACAACTGCTAATAATGAATAATCCTCTCCTTTGCTTCCTGCAGCTCATCTTTCTACGGGGTTTGTTTTGCTGGAGGCTGGTGGTGAGAAAGAGGCGGAGCAGCCAGGGTGTGGAATAATAAAGGCAACACGCAGCAAATTTCTGACTAATTGAGTGATATCTCCACAGGAGCATTGGCTATACAAGAGGAATACTTGAACAGAAGAATGAACAAGATACATTTGCTTTCAAATTCACAAAAATAAAAATATCTCTTTACTACCACTTAGTTGCTAGGCATAATTTCATTTAAACATGTTCTATGTGAAACTGTTACTTCTGAGACCAAATAAAAAGCAATATAAAGTGGCCATGAAAAGCAGAAAGAAAATCTGGTTTGGTTGCAATAAAGAAACACACTATCTGTTCACAAAAAAACATTCACAGTAATAACATTGATACCTACAAATCACTCAGATAACATGACCCCTCTAAGAATTACAAGTAGGCTCTAACTTGAAGGACCAGTTCTAGAAAAGAGAGCCTCCCTCCCTGTCTCTTCTTATTCATACTATGGCATCTCCTGGGATCATCGTAAAAGTGGTGACTGCATCAGTGTCATCAGAAAAAAGTTTGCGCATTCTCACGTTCCAGTAACAAGATAGAGCCTACCTGCTGAAGGTTTGGTTTTATAATGACCTTGATGCTAAATTGTATTTAAGCAGATAATCTTCAAGTGAAAGGCTACTTGAGTAACATACTTTTTCGTTACATTACTTTTGATATTACAAATAACTTTTATCACAAATACTATGGCCAAGCTTGGGAGCAGCTCTACTTAAGAAAAAGCTGTGATTCGCCTGACGTTTTCGTCTCTAATATCTGCTCTAATGGCTATCAATTTCTGTCTTACTCCATGCGTATTCAGTGATAATGATAAAAAAAAAGTGTGAATCTAGATGCCGTCTTTTATTCTCGAAGCACTACAAGAACTTCCTATTAGAATATGAATTAGAGTATGCACACGGTGAGGACAACAGAGGGTTTCCCACAGAATTAAATGCCTTTTTTACTACTGTTACAGTAGTATCCATTCACTCTTTTACACAATAAAGCCTTTTTGTACCTGATATAGTAACATTTAATGTTAAGTACTCCACAGTTCTGCACAGGCATGAGAGACTCTAGAGATTATACAAAATAGGAAACCTATTACAGCTCCATGCCAGCAAGCTAAGTAGTTGCCACTTTTAAACACACGGTGTAAGGTACGTTTGTCCCAGAGTTCAGACCTTTCGCGAATGAATAGCTACACCAAGCAGATATAGCCTAGGCTATACCAAAAAATAAAATAACGTACACTGCTCTTTGTGTAGTTAGCAACCATACCACTAGCAAGACCATTAGCTTACTAGTACTTAACATACAGAATAAATAAATAACAAAATCACCTGTCCAACAACTACCATGGCATTACCAGCAAATAAAAATAAATTAATGCCATCATGCTAATATGAATGCCACCCTGAAGAATAAATCTCACTGTAAGTGTAAAGACTCAAAGCCAATATTTTCACCCTTAGATATCACAAGCACAGGGGACAGTTTTCCGCACAATATCCTGTTAATTTCAGAGAGTTAGGAGAGGCTTAGCTAAGAAGCAAAATTCCTGAAGAGAAAGTTGGTTCTGTTCTATCTTGAACCAGGACAAGTATAAACAGAAACACTTCTGGACTTCAACACTTCCTTAATATTGGCATTAAACCTCAGTATTTTTTTTCACGGATTATTTAAAAAATCCCAACTACCATAGTCACGTGAATTCCTACACCAAAGCACTAACCTTAGTTATGGGATGCTTCAGCTCATTAACTGCCAATAATAACAAAATGCAAAGAACTAAATGGTGTAAGAATAATTTAAAGAATTAGAATATAATCAATCAGCTTTGAAGATGACCAAGAATGCAAGTTGAAACTGCTTAAATTTTAAAAAGTTTTACTGAATCTTTCTGACCCAGGCCAGTGTTTTTATATTTAACCAGGAAAGTACATCCAGAATCTGCCTGTGTTAGTGAAATACTACAAAATTAATTCCAGGCTATCAGGTGAAACATCCTAAAGTTGAATCTATTCCTTTTTTTGCTTAAACTTTGCTCAACACAATGAATCTCAGTCGTGATTTATTCTTCTAACACTTTCACACACTCTACTAATGAAACGCGTCCCAAGCCTTATGTATGTAATATTAACAAAACACTAAAACATTTGGAGCTGTAAAGTGGGAAACAGTTTGGATCAATGCAAGTGCATGAACATTTTCAGATGCCACTTGAAAGTATTAACGACATGCAGTCATTTGCTGACGATACGTCGATTCCTTCTCCAGCGAAAATTACTGGCCATAAATCAGGCAAACATTTACAGGAATCTGCAAATGAAACAGCTAAATCCATGATGACAGGGAGCCTCATAAAAGCAGCCCATTTATTCCCTCTGAGCACTCATCCCCACCAGAGGGATCAATAGCAAACCTCATACAATACACTTCTAAATGTCATGCTGCAAATCCTCTTTGCATTTATGCAGAAAGAAAAGACCTTCCTCCAGTTTTAGAAGCTGAAATCAAGTAAAAAGCATATTAAATGTTTAAAAAACAATAAATCTAAGATAGAACCTTTTATTCCTAGGCCTGTGACTTTAATACCCCCTTTTCTGAACTGTAAGGATTATGGCATGCAGAAAGATACAGATTCCAACTAGAAAAACAAAATGGATGACAAGGAATTGAAGAAATTTATCCATCCACTCTCTAGCACCTAAAAAAAGCCCACACAGAAGGCAGGAAAGTAGTCAGGACTGAATGACAGTCTCAATTCCCCTGACTTCGGAAAACTGAGGAAGACAGTATTAAAAAAACAATCAACCAAGTTGTTAATACAGACTCTTTGACTTGTTAAAGGCACCATCAGATTCTTGAAACTGTATGGCAGAGTTGAGCAAACACAAGAAATCCTCTTGGAAAAGCAGGGATGAATGACCAAAGTACAATGATCAATATCTATGTCAGTTTCAGAATCAGAGTAGACAAATATGTGTTAACTGAGGGCAAAAATACCCTTACATAAATTTTGAATGTTACATTTTGACTACCTATTCCCACTCTTTTTTTTATTTTTATTTTTTTCCTCTAGGAGTTGCATGGAACCAAGACTACTGAAGATGACTCCAGGACAGGGGTACAGGGATCTATATTCTTCCCCAGTATGAGATACAACTCAGAAACACTGTACCAGGTTACTACACCCAGGAAATAAAAAAGAAACACGGGCCATTGGTTGACAGCATATTCATACTAACTCATAGTTAATCAAAAAACGAAGTTGTTTTATCTGACATGTGACTTAAGATTGTACAGCTAGGCTAAAAATTTAAAAGCCTAATAAAATGCCTTCTGAGATGAATACTTACCTTATTCCTAGTTTAAAATAAATCTGTTGCATTTTCTATTAAAAAGGTGAGCCTTTCTGTGTAGTCAGACATACCAAATGAGCAGTTAAACCCATTCTTTCAATAATAAAATAATCTCTAACATCTGAAATATCCCTCATGCAAATGGATATGCATCCTGAAGGACAGAGATCAGACATAACTCAGAAAAGCCATGAAAGCCAAAGTGTTTCTGAGGAATAACACCCCTGTGGTGTTCTGAGGCAGCTCTTCCAGATACCGCCATGCATCTTTTAATTTATATCACACTGGCACGTCTATGCACGAACTCATCTTCTAAGGGTGTGCATCCCTCTCCCATGTCAACGAATGTAAAGCGTTTAAAAAAAAGGAAAAATGAAGCTTCACACAAGCAGCTGGAAACAAGTGTAGAGTACAAATTTAATCCCCCTAATCCCTTGTCAATTACAAGGAATGTCCTAGAGTAAAGTTGTATCAACAGTGCAGTTTTTAAACCCATAGAAATATAAATGAAGCCATCCTTTCTCTTGTTCCACTCGGACCATATTCACTGTAGCTCCCTTAAAGGATTAGGACCACTGTCTGAAGTAAAGACAGGCATCAATTTTTAAAATCTGCTCTGAAAACGGCAACATTTCACAAGCTGTGAAAATGCTTTGGTTTAGGGCATGGCCTGAGAGGCAATAGGCCAGCAGGATAGCACTGGGATTAGCCCTAATTACCTCATGTTTCACCTTAATTAACTACTGATACAGAAGGTAAACTCTGCAGGATCTGTGGCGAGACCTTAGGCCAGTAGGCAAGATATCTAAGCCGTCATTGTTTACACATGATAATCTCTCCTTTGAATTTGCTTTAATTGCTCAAAAAGATTAGCCGAAGGATATGCATTACATATTGATTAGCAATGCTAACTAGATACTATATAATTTTCATGTATGCTCCACACATGCAGCTTAACAGTTTTAGAGGTACATTTTTTATTAGTCAATTGTCAAAGGATCAACATTTAACTTTGGTTACGACAACATCAATCACGAAGAAGAAAAAAACCCCAGCCTTTGGTAACATGAATGGAGGGAGAAAAATAGAAAAAAAGATCTTCACTCTGTTCTAGTAGACACCATTGTGCTACTCCATTGTGAGAGGTAATCCTCTCCCACATGCATCCCTGCTCAGAGCACAAGCAAATTGGGAACAGAGGGGGAGCAGCAATAAAGCAGAGAGAATATAATATATATTTTAAAAATAGATCACAAGGTTGCCTTGTTTCTTGTCCTGTACACTCTTCATTATTCAGACTCTGCTTTCTTTTTCTGTTTTATCAGTTCTCAACTGCCTTGGCAGCCCTTGAAGATTACCAGATCATCAGATTTTGTACAAATCTAGGCAAAAGCTGATTACAGAATCTGTATAAAATATAATGCTCAAAACCAAGGGAAAAAGTCCTCCGTTATGTGCTACTCAGTCTACTGGCAGAGAAACCAATTAAAACTACACATTTTGAGTTGTTCTGTGCTTTGTTAACACAAGCAAAACAAAACATGAGCTTTCAAAGCTCCTGTGACCTGAAACACATTTGAAAAATTAGGAATATATTTTCTTAGGAAGGCAACCTTGATTTAATGTTACCCATAAACTGATCAAAACAAAACTTGGCAACAAATAATAGCGCAGTATAAAGGATTAGGAAATATTTATGTCTAAACCCCAGAATCTTAAATCAAATGCATCTACTGAGGTCTTAACTCAGCTTTAAAGTTCAAGACCTGAGATTTTATCTGTACTGGAAGTGTCAATTAAATTTATGAAATCAAGTTGTTAGTATAAGAGTTTTACTGTAACTGTAAGGACGGAAGGGCATATCATGAAAATTCAAGTTTCTGTGGAACTTTCATCCACAGAAAATTGTGGTCTTTTTTCTACACAGCATTTTACTAGATTTGCATCCTTAACTAACTTCCAGGGCTGTCCTGCCTTCTTAAGAGACACCCCAGAGAGTTTTCCTAATTCCTTAATGTACTTTTTTCATTTGCTGCTTCGTTTAATGCTTACAATGGCAAGGAAATGCACACTGCCTGTTTGAAAAAGCTCCCAGACCACTTGCTACTCATTAGAGGTGGCTGAAGAACTGAGAACTTTCCCTGGAATCTCACTTTCTTTGCATGAATGAAAAACTGCCATTCAGGGCAGGACAGTGTAATTTCACTGGTGACTGGTGCCTATTCCAGATCACTGCTTCATTTCACTTGTGGTGTCATCTTATGCTCTGAGCAAAAATTTGTAACTGCTTAGTTGACTGATGAGGTTTTGGAAAACATTTAAAGAAAAAATTGAATACATAACAGAAGTTTGTCAAACCCCCTTTGATAACCTCCTTCACTTTGAAGAAGTCTAATATTGAAACAAAGGCTACAAAGTCTGGTCTTTGCTTGTTTGTTTTAAAAATATACTTCAGCTGTAACTGCTCTGAGGGGCTTCCAGGTTTCTGGACACATTTGTGACTGTCCAGCTGGTCAGAGACAACACTGCAAGTAAAAAAAAAAAAAGTTGAACCTAGTCACATAGCATGTCCTTCTGTAGTTGATTTTATAATCAAACCATAAAAAAAAGTCTGAGTCTTAAGAAAATTAATATTGCAGTACAGGCAGTGAATGGGAAAAAAGTCCTACTTTTTTATTGTAAATAATACTATACAAAGTGGAAGATTTTGCTTTCCCCAATCCATATGTTAGAAGTTCTATACATATCTCTGTAAAATACTACATTTTTCTTATATGATTTGGTTTGTTTGCTACTGTGTTACAAAATGTAAACAATTCTGTTTATCTGAATGCAGGCATCCTATTTTGTATAAAAGGGCAGAAGGGCTGTGGTTTTATCATTTATATTTATTCATAGCCTAATCAGGCCTTTATGATGTTCGTCTCCTTGAATATTTATTACTAGACTAATTACTGAGCATAATCCTGTATGCCTTAAACACATTAAAAACTTGTTTGAAAATGTCAAAGTCAGATTTCATCAGCAAGTAAGGAAAAGTAAGCATGTTTTCAAACAAAACAACCTTTTTTTGTAAATAGATTTCGACAGTGAATTGACTAGTTACATACCTATAAGGTGAAAGCTTGCCTTCATTGGATTTAGGGAAGTTGGGCTTTCTTCCAGCGACCTATATAGCTGGGTTATTTATCTTCTTAGAGAATATTTGGCCTGCAGTTATCTGATATCAAGCTGTGATCTCATCAGCTCTCACACACTCAGCAGGGAGGGGCTAAGAAAATACTTCAATGTGAAATCTCTCAAAGCACCCTCAGGGCACCACAGCTATGGAAGGCGGTGTTTTAGTTGCTGAATATTTTCCTTTGGCAGTAATACTGACCCAGTACCCCACAATGATGCCCATATGCCACTGGAGGGTCATTTGTACAAATGAAAGACAAACTAATGATCTCACTACATGGATTTGGAGAAGTTAAGTATTTCTTAAATTAAACATTCTTTCATTTTTGTATGTTCTTGCAGAGATTTGAGGTAACTACTTTGGGAGAAATATCTTTGCAGTTCTAATCTTTTCTAGGACAGGCAGACCTATATATTTTGTGGGTCAACTACTATTTGCAAAAGGTGATATTTGTAAGAAAATAAAACCCTTGATAATTCAGCGTATGCATATACCAAGTCAAAGAGCACACTTCAGAAACACAATTGTATTTTCTGATAGACCACGGGGTTTGTTTATCATAATTTTTCTTTCTTTTTCCCAATTCACTGCTTTGCTATTGAAGTGAAAATATTTTAACAAAGGGGAAGAAAAAAACCCACAACTATTTAAAATGCTGTTTTACTAAAAACTGCCTGGCTGACTGATAAGCTGCCTGTCTGGGTTTCTCGGTCACCTGGAAACAAGTGGAACATTTGTAAAATATCTACCAGTTCTCAACGGAACATTTTTAATGAATCCAGGATCTTCACACAGCACAATGACATTTGGAAAGGATCAGCTCAGAGTTAAAAAACAAAATAAGGAAATTCACAAAGGAAAAAAGTGATTTTCATTAACCAAAGGACAGAAATTCATCTTTAAGTATGAAACTAGGAGTGCCTTTGGCACAAGGAATGAAATTCTTTACATGGTACAGCTAGTGGCACAGATATGTACACTACTAGACCCCAAGAAAATAACACCTGACTTTTACCAGGATACATGGGAAGAAATTACCAAATTGCAGTAGCAAATTGAATCAAGCCATTTAAAATCTGGAGGCTTTCATCAGCCTCTCGTGAATTCAAATTAAGATTTTATGGTCTCTTTTACTCCTACTGAAGTCAATGGCACAGCTCTACAAGGAACCTTTATTATGCCTTTCAGCTTTTGCTATTCTGGTCTCACTTTGAATGATGCTACTTTGCTAGTCAGCAACAGAAAATAAGGAGAAAATAAACAAAAGACTTGAAATAGCAGTAACGTACAGTTTTCTCTCTAGATGTTGCATTGGACCGTTTTCCTAAAATGTGTTATTTTAATAGGAATAATGTTTTCTTGGTTGACATCGTGGTTTTTTAACCACTATGTCAACCTGTCTTTTAAATACTTCCAGGGTACTAAAGACCTCCAGTCTTTACAAATATTCTGACTTTACTACTATCTTGGCCTGTAAGGAAACCAGAATTTGTAACTCAGTTCAAAACAAATTACTTCTCCATGCACAATTAGGCTTGTTCCTACATCAGATTAAATATACATGATGCAGCACTGCAAATACATTTTCTCTGTGCCAGTGAGTGGTCCAAGGCATCCAAGCATGGACTTCTCATCACCTCATTGGCCATAGGCATGTCCACAGGGCTCTCCTCTCCTACAGCAACAGCTGGAACAGAAGCGTAAGTGGGTCCAAGGAAATATTTAGAGGGTGGGAAAATACTAGCTATAGAGTAATATAGCCATATTTGGTCATTTTTTTCTTCTTTGCATGACATTAGATTTAGAAATGTCAGATCTTGGATTTCCATTTCTGGGGGCAGGAGATGTAATATTTAAGTACGTCTTATCTCCACAAACAACTTCATGTTTGTTGAAATTATGTTTTCTTGGCTGACAACTGATGCAAAACCTGCAGTGCTGAGATTATCAACAACTTGAATGTGCATGCAGCATTGCATTTTTTGGAAACTGGACAGGATTTGTAGCACATAATATCCAGCCAATATTCAAATTTCACTGTTATATATATTGGATAAGCGAAATAGAGATTTATGACTTCAAATTGGTTTCTGGAGTAGAAATCCCCTAGTATTACTGTCAGGGTGATATTACTACCACTATACATATTCAAATGGATGAAACAAGAGAAATCACGGAAATCAAGTTCTGCTGATCAGTTTGAAACCACAAAACATAAAACTTAAATAACGGCTAAACCCATATAATGACTTTCCTAACACCAAAAAAGAGTAAACAGGATTTCTTTTATATTGGTAAACTGAAGGGTGCTTACTGATCACTTCGATTTGTTGACTGGGTTAAGAATTAATACAACCACCTTGCTGTTACCTTCAGTTGCTAGAAATACTTTGTAAAATGTACTCTTTCTAGTGCCTGCATTATCGCACAATTAATTTTAAATGTTACTCCATTAAAACTATACTATTTTTAGAAAAAACCCACACAGACAAGCTTGATAAAAAGTTTTCAAAACTCTTTTTAAAATTAGTTTTTGAAACTACAAATAAAAATAAAATTCTAAATATATATGCTATGAATGAAAAGCTAATCTCTCCATTATAAAACATGTTCAAATAGCAATTACATTTATTATAACAAAACTAAGAGTAACAGGTATCAAAAAGAAAGTAAAAAAAAGTCTTAAGAAAAAGAAAGACCATGGATCAAAATTGATGTCAGGAAGATATATTAGAGCAGTCTCTCAAGGGATGTAGTAGAAACCCAGGCCCTGCAACTTTTAAGAGCAGAATGGACAAATCACTGGAAAATATACAATAGGGAACAATCCTTCACAGGTAATGAGAGGGGAGAAAACCAACAGAGGTTTTTTTCTTCTGCCCTTACTTCCTACCATTGATTCCACACCACTTAGTGTTGTCTCCAGAAATTGATCTGAATCATTGTTTAATTAGGAATGCTGGAGAGGTGGTAGGGGGAAATATCAAAAAGATTACAGTTATGTAGAAGTGCTTATCTGCACAGGGATTAGCTGGGTTTTGCATTTGTGGCAAGATTTTTACTTGCGTATCTCTCCACAGAGACAACATTTTTATCTTTGGTCAATGATCTCTTTCTAAAGATCAATATAGGTCAGATACCCATGAGTTTATGAGAGCAATCAGCTTCTGATGCAAATACTCATGAGCTACTGCTGACTCATATGAGAGAGAATAGGCAGATTCAGCTGTGAAATAACTGCTCAGCCTCTCCCAGAGCCTCCTGATACAGCATCCCAACAGAGCTACCAAGCCTTAAAGGAGACAGCTAAGGCTGAGAAGAGTTTAAATCAACAACACATTAAACTTGCTGATAACAAGTCTACATTCCTTTTTGGCAGCTGTGACACAGACAGTCCTATAAAGTCATAGTAGGTGGCAAGTCAAAGACTTCACACTACATAGACATGTAACTCCAGAGTCCAGAATTGCCTCAAGAGAGTATTGGCAGACTTTGCCAGTAATTAGCTACAAAACACACGTGAATGGAACAAATTATAAGCCCAGGAAACAGAGAACAGATGATGCTTGGTAACAGCAGCAAAAAACTTAGGCTTACTATAGTTTAAAATACTCTCTTTATCTGCTCTTTGCAAAGAAACCTCAGCTTTTCTTCAGTGACAGTCTAATGAAATCAAATTCAAATTTCTGTCATCGCAAATACACTCTGCTGCAGCACAGTCCTTTCAAAATTACTCCTGAAGTTCATTCAGAAGCTTCAAATCATGAACAAAGGCTGTGGACAAAAGCTGCTAAAACTGGTAAGGACCTATTGCACCTACAGGTGAACTGTATTATCATCTCATTTGCTTCTGGGACAGATGCCAGGATAATTATAAAATAATTTAATGCCAGCATAATTTCTAGAATGTTTGCATAGATATTTTCACTTGGGAACCAGACAACTCTTTTGTCCGAGGAATTAAACAAGATATTCCTTCTTCTAAAACATCTAATAAAATAAAATTAGCTTGCAGACAATACACACAAATACTTTATTCTTATCTATCTGTGGCTATGTATATCAACCCAGAAATGACTGAGTTGGAATTTGTGTATCGCTGAAGAGAATATAATCCAAGTATCATTGAACAGAATACAATCTATGTTATTAGCACTGATGTTATGAAAAAAGTATAGAGCAGGAAAAACACAGAGCTGTTCTTACACTCTATGATAATAACACTGAGTTATGATTTTTTCCTGATTACACTTTCTAGACTGCATTTAGGTAAAAATGATTGACACAAAAACTTGTTTCTCATTTTTGTCACTTTAAAGCTTAATGGTTGAGATCTGCTGCCATTACATTGAACTGACTACCTCTCATATAACAGAGAAGAAAATCTTCATCCTTTAGCTCCCACAGCATTATAACACGTCTTTGACCAGAAAAGTGCTTCCATTTTCCTTGGTTGCCTCACGACATAAAATGAAGTTGGCAAGATGAAGACAAATGGCCCAATAGCCTACTGCTGATTGGGTAAAGTATTTTGTATATGTTGGAAAATTCAGGACATCCATCCTAATTGGCGGTGGACAGAACACTTTAGTAACTGTGACTGTGCAAGACAGCGATCTATCCATCGTGGGGTCAAAGGGTGAGGTCAACAGGATAGGATGGTGATGTTATTATCTGACATATGGGTTATCTTCTATAAACTCTGTCTATATGACATATGACATGTGGTGAACTCTGAGATAGATATTAAAATCAGGAGCTCAACACGCTGAGTGGATTGAACAAGCGAGAAAGAGTTACTTATAGCATAATTAAGTGCCTGTGAGGTAAAGTAATTGATGTGAACACAATAATAGAGATGGAATTAGTAACACCAGAATCAAGGTTTGATGCAATATAAATATAGAGGGCAGACAACAGACGAAAAAAGAAAAAAATCTTTATGAATTAACAGAACTTTTCATGTATATGTAAACTTCCTCTTTAATAAAAAGTACATTAAAATCAGAGTAGAGAAATCCAGACCCGAATCATTTTGGTATCCTTTAGAATTTGTAATGGATGCTATCCCAAAAATCCTTTCAGTTGCGCTACAATTAAAGAATTGCTGGTATAAACCTGAAAGCACTAATTCACACTTGTTGGTTCTATGCACCCCAGCTATGTACAACTGAGAATCACAGAATCATAGAATGGTTAGAGTTGGAAGGGACCTTAAAGATCATCAAGTTCCAACCCCCCTGCCATGGGCAGGGACACCTCTCCCTAGAGCAGGTTGCTCAAAGCCCCATCCAGCCCCTGGTGCTGGATGTTTAAGGAGGGTTGAATCATTTTAAGACCCATTCACATGGGAACACAGCTACACAGAAACCAGGAAATACATGTAACTATCTACAAACACATGAAGAGGAAAAACAGATATATGTACAGAAACAGAATATGTTTTGTTACTCTGTACGAAAGATTACTTATATTAATTAAATAATTGAGTTAAAAAATAAGATGCTTAGGCTTTTACTAGTACCATTCTAAGCGCCAAGAATGATTTACAGTTACTGCAGGGGTAATTCAGATTTCAGAACTATTACTAAAATAATTCTTAACACTCTGGTTTGTTCTGGTTATTTGAGTTAGGCAATAAAGCCCCCTTTATTAACCAGCACTTCACTGTCAATGTGAGCATTCCAAAATATTGAAACTCATGCTAAAATCACAGAATTTGCATGAAAATTGTGAAATTAGATGTTATATATAAAAATTTCATAAATGAGACAGGGGAGAATTAATAAAATGCTCTATGCTTTGAGTTCACATTTTCAACCTTTTCTTCACAGATATGATTGATTGGATTTTTGTTTGATTTTCTTTGTTTTTAAAGACCTAGCATCAAACAATAAAAGGTCAAACTGCTTCAAAGGCATTAAATTCATTACACTACTGTCTGTCCTAACAGACAAACATAAAGCTACAGTAGTTAGTAAAGAGATTAAATAGATATTTAAATAAAGGCAAAGACTATCATAAATACCTCTTCTTCAGAGATTTGAGGAAATAATCAGAAAAACAATCTGTTTCCTCATAATAGCAATTTTCGGAGAGTTTCCGTAATGCTGTTATTAATTTGATTACAGATATNAACATCTAATAAAATAAAATTAGCTTGCAGACAATACACACAAATACTTTATTCTTATCTATCTGTGGCTATGTATATCAACCCAGAAATGACTGAGTTGGAATTTGTGTATCGCTGAAGAGAATATAATCCAAGTATCATTGAACAGAATACAATCTATGTTATTAGCACTGATGTTATGAAAAAAGTATAGAGCAGGAAAAACACAGAGCTGTTCTTACACTCTATGATAATAACACTGAGTTATGATTTTTTCCTGATTACACTTTCTAGACTGCATTTAGGTAAAAATGATTGACACAAAAACTTGTTTCTCATTTTTGTCACTTTAAAGCTTAATGGTTGAGATCTGCTGCCATTACATTGAACTGACTACCTCTCATATAACAGAGAAGAAAATCTTCATCCTTTAGCTCCCACAGCATTATAACACGTCTTTGACCAGAAAAGTGCTTCCATTTTCCTTGGTTGCCTCACGACATAAAATGAAGTTGGCAAGATGAAGACAAATGGCCCAATAGCCTACTGCTGATTGGGTAAAGTATTTTGTATATGTTGGAAAATTCAGGACATCCATCCTAATTGGCGGTGGACAGAACACTTTAGTAACTGTGACTGTGCAAGACAGCGATCTATCCATCGTGGGGTCAAAGGGTGAGGTCAACAGGATAGGATGGTGATGTTATTATCTGACATATGGGTTATCTTCTATAAACTCTGTCTATATGACATATGACATGTGGTGAACTCTGAGATAGATATTAAAATCAGGAGCTCAACACGCTGAGTGGATTGAACAAGCGAGAAAGAGTTACTTATAGCATAATTAAGTGCCTGTGAGGTAAAGTAATTGATGTGAACACAATAATAGAGATGGAATTAGTAACACCAGAATCAAGGTTTGATGCAATATAAATATAGAGGGCAGACAACAGACGAAAAAAGAAAAAAATCTTTATGAATTAACAGAACTTTTCATGTATATGTAAACTTCCTCTTTAATAAAAAGTACATTAAAATCAGAGTAGAGAAATCCAGACCCGAATCATTTTGGTATCCTTTAGAATTTGTAATGGATGCTATCCCAAAAATCCTTTCAGTTGCGCTACAATTAAAGAATTGCTGGTATAAACCTGAAAGCACTAATTCACACTTGTTGGTTCTATGCACCCCAGCTATGTACAACTGAGAATCACAGAATCATAGAATGGTTAGAGTTGGAAGGGACCTTAAAGATCATCAAGTTCCAACCCCCCTGCCATGGGCAGGGGCACCTCTCCCTAGAGCAGGTTGCTCAAAGCCCCATCCAGCCCCTGGTGCTGGATGTTTAAGGAGGGTTGAATCATTTTAAGACCCATTCACATGGGAACACAGCTACACAGAAACCAGGAAATACATGTAACTATCTACAAACACATGAAGAGGAAAAACAGATATATGTACAGAAACAGAATATGTTTTGTTACTCTGTACGAAAGATTACTTATATTAATTAAATAATTGAGTTAAAAAATAAGATGCTTAGGCTTTTACTAGTACCATTCTAAGCGCCAAGAATGATTTACAGTTACTGCAGGGGTAATTCAGATTTCAGAACTATTACTAAAATAATTTTTAACACTCTGGTTTGTTCTGGTTATTTGAGTTAGGCAATAAAGCCCCCTTTATTAACCAGCACTTCACTGTCAATGTGAGCATTCCAAAATATCGAAACTCATGCTAAAATCATAGAATTTGCATGAAAATTGTGAAATTAGATGTTATATATAAAAATTTCATAAATGAGACAGGGGAGAATTAATAAAATGCTCTATGCTTTGAGTTCACATTTTCAACCTTTTCTTCACAGATATGATTGATTGGATTTTTGTTTGATTTTCTTTGTTTTTAAAGACCTAGCATCAAACAATAAAAGGTCAAACTGCTTCAAAGGCATTAAATTCATTACACTACTGTCTGTCCTAACAGACAAACATAAAGCTACAGTAGTTAGTAAAGAGATTAAATAGATATTTAAATAAAGGCAAAGACTATCATAAATACCTCTTCTTCAGAGATTTGAGGAAATAATCAGAAAAACAATCTGTTTCCTCATAATAGCAATTTTCGGAGAGTTTCCGTAATGCTGTTATTAATTTGATTACAGATATTGGGCTAACTTGCTACAATGCTATTTGTTACACTCAAAATAAAAAGATGACTTGTGAGATATCTGCAGATGCAGAAAGATCTCATTTGAAAACTTAGACAAAACTTTGCTGGAACAAATCTGAGATTGCTGTAACTGCTCTCAGTAGATTGTTCCTGCACGCAGAAGCTATCTTTAGCTTCTCAGTTTCTATTAGTGCTAAGAAATCCATCAACTTTCCTTGATCTCATTTCTAATGTTTCACAGAGCAGACACACTTCATTCTGGCTTCCTGTATATAAAGGGAATAGCACTATACCTAATTAATAAAACAAAAATATTTAATTTTCCTGCCACCTCTATTATAAAAATGCTGCTACTTCGTTTTCAGAGGTATGAAATATATAATTAACAAATTAAAAATCCTAACACTTCGGGAACAACACACATTTTCAGTTCAAAGTCTATGCAAAGAGCTTTCACCATCCATCCAAAATACCATCATAGTTATTTCCCACAAGCCACATCTCAAACACAGCCCCCCCCCCCAAAAAAAAGATAATTGGTGGCAGGAGGCCTATAGCGAATTTTCCCTTGCTGGTGACAAAGGCTAAGGGTAGGGCTGTCACAGTCTGATTTCTTATTGTAAGATCTGGAGAAGGATGCCTGTTCCTCCAATGCTACTGTCACGACAACTCATCACACACAGCCATTTCCCCAGGGGCTACGGCAGCATCTGGCACTTCTGCTCTCTGGTGGCAGCTGCAATCATTTTCAGGATAATCTCCTAAAGGTGGCGTCTTTATTCAGCTACAGATGTCTTCATCTTACATCCTGTTGAATTCCTCAGGCCTAACATTGCCTCTGTATTCTGGTTTTATCCTTTTGGGTTGGTTTTTCAGTCATACCCTTATATGAAAGGTACTTACGGGCATTCAAAAGATGGTGGGGAAGAATTTTTCTTATGGACATTCATGCGTTGGTTTCCAGCTCCTTTTCAACAGTACAAATAAAACCATGAAAAATGATCTAAAGCTCCAATGTTTAAGTGGACAAAGCAATAACAGAAATTTTCTAGTTTATATAGAGTTCTCTCTCCTGTTTGTTTTCTACTTGCCACAATTTAATTGGTTTCTCTGGCTTGTCTCTAGATACAGTTATTACTTTGTTCTGTACAGAGTCAGACAGACTATTTATGAGGAATCCCAGTGGCAGGAAAGGAGAATATTTCATACGGTTATACATAGCTTAATATAAATCATTTGTTCAAAAGGTACTTATTTCTGATCTCTTCCATGTGCACTGCTGTAGATCCTGTCTTGCATATTTAGAGGTGATCGGGGAGGAAATCATACATCAAAAACTGGCTTTCCCAGGGACACGAGTACAATAATCTCATAATCCAGAAAACATTGGTACCTGCATGAAAGCCTATTATAGTATGCAAAAAACCCCAAAAGTCTCTGTAGATCTTAAACATCTTAGAAGAAAATAGATATTACCTGTTTCAAACTGTCTGTCTTACAATAGTGTTACCTTACACCAAAATTACTATATTTGGCAAAGGAATCCACTCATCAAGATGGAAAAATAACAGGTTATTTTGTTTTGGCTAACAAATGGCATTACTGCTGAAAGTTGCGGGGCTTTTTCTTTCTTTTTTTTTTTTTCTTTTCTTTTAGATATCAGAATAAAAGGATCTGCTACAGGCACATATTCTGAATTATTTTGCCAACAGTTTCCCTACCATCAAACCGCTTTTCATACTACCTTGTTCTCAGATAGCTTAAACATACACTCATTATAAACAATCCTTCCCCTTTCTTTGTTGGTAACAGGCAGTTCAAAACCAATCAATTTTCTTCAAAACAATGCATGTTTCAATTCCATTAGATTGATTTAATCTTGTTAAAGGAAAAATTGGGCTTAATTTAAAAGTCCACGTTAAGTGATATTCAGTTTTGGTTAATAAACCCAAATATTAGTTCTATGAGCATTCTTTTTTTTTTTTTATTTGCGTTAAAAAGGACATCTGATGTTATCCTGGTGCTTTATTTATGGTAAATAGAGACACCTTTTGAACATTTTTGTTTATTACTATTATTATTTTTGGCTAGGACTTCCATCCGTCACCCTTCTTTAACTGACATTTTTACCCCGTTATTATCCCTAATATATTCCACTGAGGGTTTTCTCTCACTGCAAAGAGGGGGAGGAGATCAGCCAAAGGCATACCCCCAACAACTACTGCCTTCTAAGCCTGCTCACTAGTCAGAAGTGGGTCAAATGGTCCTCACATGAAAGCATCTAACAAGGTCCCAAAGGAGGCTTCCCTTTAGTGGCAGCCATGAAAAACACTATTTCTCTTCAGAGAAGATGGATACCATCTTTCTGTGCACAACTGAGGTACTGATACTTGCCACTTTGAACTTGTTATATTCATGGATGCTTTCTGAAATGCTTATATCATTTGGGGAATTAAGTCCCTGAGACTGGGGACTCTGAGCAGTTGAAAAGGATCTGTTCAGAGGCTAAAAATTCTGAAAACAATGGAGTAAAGCTCAGAAGTTTGACACTGATTTCAAAAAAAGCGTTAAGGACAGCTTCAAATTACATATTTTTTAAGTACATAAAAATACGGAGGCTTTTTAAAGCACATTCTGTGTGGTACCTGAATTTTATGTCTCCCCACCTTTCCAGTCTCCTTTTATACAGTTTATATAGAAGAGACTTCTTATGGTAATACTACATGAGGGAGTCTGAGATGAAGCAAAACTAAACTGACAAAAGATAAAGAAGTAGAACAAATTATTTGATTCCTGTAGGATGGATGGATGCCATGTTTTAGTAATTAGAGTCATATGTAAAGAACAAGGAGGATCAGATCAATTAAAGAAATAAACTGTGACAAAATTGCATCAAACCACTGATCTGCAGCTGAGCCAGAGGCTTTAGTGAAAAGAGTCCTTCACACAAAAGGAAAAATCTGACACTAATCATAGAACAAACCTCACATACACATCTGCATTAACACAGCACACAAGTACTGCATTATCTTACACACTTTTATGTGCTAAAACACTTGCAGGTTCACTTATTAGCTATATAACTTTTCAGGCTCAGTAGTAAAGCTTTCTGCACCACAGGTCTGCTTTCATCAGCTACGCAGTCACATAATTTGGGTAGACTTAAGTAAGCAATAACCTTGGTTTTGAACAATTTTTTCAAACTACTCTGTTTTCACTTATCTTTGTCATCATGGAATTATATCTTTCAAATATATCTTTGCATATGAGAAAATGGAAAAAGCTAAAAGAAAAGGTTACAAGACAAAAAAAGAGAGATGCCTCCTCCCTCCCCCCACATTTTAAATCCCATGAAATGAATGTTTAGCTCAAGGATTTGCTGTTCATCTCAGTGCCCCTCAAGCCTGAGGCAGGATTAGGCCAGACTCATGTTTGAACAACTGGAGAAAATCAATGGATTTCACCTTATTAATAATTAAAAGAGTAATTCAGACTTTCAAGTGATTAAAACTGTGTGCAAAATGTATAAATTATTGTAACTAGAAATGCACACGTGCAAAAGGTGTTCTGAAACAAGCAACGTACTAAAGGAAGAGACCTATTTTCAGGGTATACTGCAGTAGTTAAAAGAGAAATAAACGACTTCACATAGTGCTCATTAGGTATTTACATGTAGCTAAACAATGCCTTACATGAACTTTAATGGAAACCTTAACTAATTCCTAGGTGATGTTACAACATGTCGGTAATTGAAAGCCAAATCACATTCTCTCAACAATCTATCTGTTGATAGCCTATCCTATCATTAAATAGGCCAAGGAAAGTATAAGAGAGGAAAACTGCAATTTGCTGGACTAATGGAAATCTTTTAATGATAGAAGCCATCAAAGAAGCATTGAAGCAACTGCTGTATTCCTTCTTGTCCCCCTATGTACAGGAGTAGTAATAGCCAATGCTTTTACACTGTAAAAATATCTCCTATTCAGACTGTATTAGAACATAGCAGGATGTGCCATGACATCTGAAAGCTATGTTGAAAATTTAAGAAAGCCATTCAATTTCACCGCTGAAATATATAGCTGCCCTAGTTGCTGTCTTAATAAGCAAGCTATGGAACTACAGCTTTGAAAGTTCAAATACCTGGTTTGATTTAATTTTTAATCCATTTATACTTTGCCAGTATCATCTTTTAGCTTGGTGTTCTTTATATTGCAGGACAAGAAAAAAACCCTTCTATACTGCTCAGACGTATGAATGTTACTTAAAATATTTCAGCCATTGAAGCATTCAAAGGGTGTGCTACACATAGATAGCTGAAGGCTCGAGTATATGTGGGTATTTGAAAAGCCAGTAAACTTATTAGTTGAAATGTACCTTGATGAGCCCCTGAAAGCAAGCCAATGTTCACACTTCTCAAAAGAGCCAGAAACTTCTCTTTTGTTGAGGAAAAATTCCATTTAAACACCAAGCATGAGAGCAAGACACAAACCCAACACTGAGAGGTTTCTTTGTACACTTTCTGATACATTTTCAATGTGCATCATGCACTCAGCTGTAATACAACATGAGGAAGGAAAAGCAGTTCCTGAAAGTGAAAGGTGTGGGCTTCATATATATATACACACACACTATATAAATATAGCACATACACACATTTATGTAAGTAAATCAATGAAATACAAAAGCAAAAGCCGGAACTGCTATCACAATTTACCTTACAAACGGCATGCCTGCACTGCAAGATCAAATTATGCTCTCTCACAAAGTTTCCATACAGTCAGGCTTTGAGCTGCAGATCTAGCCCATATAAATCACCATGATAGATGAAGTCAAACAACCCCCTCAAGCAAGCTGCCAAAAGGAGGACAAACGTTTCACGGAGCAGGAAGCGCAGTTCCAAGTTTTGCACTCATGCCCTCTCCCTGTGCTAGCTGAACTGGCAGTTTGTCTGCCTGTATCTCATTAGATCAGGATGTTTGAGCAGCTGCTTGAAAAGTTTTTAGAAACACAATTTTGGCTTGATAAAACCCAAATCTGCTTCCTGTGTCAGCAGCCCACATTGCTCTGAACAAAATCTATACTTGCTGCATTGAGGTCAGGCTTAGCCCTTCTGCTCTTTTTCACCAGAAAGCCACGCTTGTCACTCGTCTTTCTGGCAAGAGTTAACGAGCCACTCCTGCCATAATGAATCAGCAGGAATCAGTAAGCATCTCCACAGAGAAGTATAACACTTGCTAACAAGACAGATCTACAGAAGAAACCTTTGCCCTGCTGTACAGTGGATTTTTTATTTATTATTCCAATTTAATTTGGAGTGCACAGATGACAAGAATCTGGGAAAATGGGAAGACTTTAGAGTCTTTATATCCCTCAGGAAAAGATAGGCCTTTTTTTCTTTCTCTTGTACACATCACCAGTGTATTTTTAGCTGTACTATCGCATTAAAAAAACCCAACATATTCGTGTATTTGAATTAAAGCTAAAGTAAAGGCACAGTAACTTCTCACAAGATTCTGCCTTTCTCCATTTCCCTGCCAATCCCTATAGCATTTGTCAAATCCCTTCTCACTATGCAACCTACATACTTCTCCTGCCTCCCCCAAAGTATTAACATCTAGCCCATAATTACCCATCTGGAATTATAAAAACAATTGTGTTGTAGGGAAAATTCTATCAAAGAGACAGTCAAGTGAAATTAAAGTTGGCAATTCACAGAATACGTGTAGCAATTACATCTGAGATGCTGTAAAACTGCTCACTTGACAAAAAAAGGAAAATTGGAAAATTAGTATGAAGGAAATGAAAAGCATCACTGAGGGATTTGACAGCGAGAAAGCCCAAGTTAATGACAAACGCAGACAAGATCATTGGGTAGTGGACTTTAAACCCTGCAAGGCATAATTCTGCCAATAGCTAACTCTTGTGCAGCTTTCTAAACGTGGCAGTATCAATCAACATGCAAGTCCATTGTTTTAATGCTGACCTAAAACTGCTAAATCCCTTTTCCATTTAAGAGTTACTTTTCAGGAATTTTACTCCTTCATGAAGATTTTTACAGTTTCCATTTGGTATACTGAGAGAGTTTTTTTCTGATTTACAGTCAATTTACTGTGAAAGGCTGGCTTTAAAAGGACATAAACTAAAGAGCTGTGATAACATCCCAGCTCAAACTGGAGTTTGGCATTTATGCTCAACACAGGAAGAAAGATTACTTATATACAAGTATCTTCTACAAAACTGAAAGAAACTCAGCTTTCCTCTTGCAGTTCTGCAAAATAGCCCTATTTCTTCCTTATAAAATATAGGGAAAACCCATGATGGAGACAGTTACATTGTTGCTTTGAATTGGTTTATCCTATTACTGCCTTCACTAGCTGGCTACCAGAAAATAATACAATTTAGGGAATAAAATGAATGTTCAGCACATACAAAGAGCTACAGAATGATTACACTTCATCTTCACAAGCATTAAAAATATTTAACTAGTGGACGCTAATTCCTGCACTGAAAGGGTGTCCAAACATACAATAGGTCATTATAAACAGTAGAAACCTGACCCTACTGAATTAAATAACTTCCACTGACACCAGCAGGGTTGGATTTCATCTACAAGAAGTGAACAGTACTTCCTATACTTTCAACTTGTCATCTTTAAAAGAGCTCTACCTACCTGTGATACCTATCACAGTGTAAGACAAAGAGAACATAAATATTTAGCAATGTTTTAACAGTATTTAATTATAGTTATCCTTTTTCTGTTCTGTGTCTTTCTTATTGTTCTTTAAGTTTATGGATTCACCGGCACAGTCCTGGCCCTGATTTTGCTTTGGCTTTGTTCTCTTTGTTTGGGGGCAAATCAGGATCGATCCTAGGGAAGAAGAGAACTTTTTTCATACTTAGTAGGTATGTGTATAACAAATACTGCTTAAACAGTACTTAGTGCAAAAGGACCTTATCATATGATTATTTGTCCTTTTCCAGAGACCATTACTTAGCAGCAAACCCCGTCATCTGACAAAATCTGCTACTCAGCAGATTCCCAAAAGTAACCCAGCAAACTGTTCAATGTCATTATGCTTTAACAGCAAGTACAGCATTATCCTGGTGAAGTGTCAGCAACGAGGCTCACATGAACAGGAAACTAAGCTTTCTTAGAAATTATGGGAATCGATTAACAGATTATTGGGACAACTTAACTATATTGTCCCAAAAATTCTTTCAGAAAGGAAGCTGAGCAGGAAACAAATGAAAAAAACTTCATGTATAGATACAATCAGATTTCAGATCACTTACATACCATATGGACGCAGCATGCTACAAAGACAGTAGGAAAAGGATCCAAAACACATCAAGAAGCTGTCAGGGCCCATGGCAAGGCCAGCCCCCTACAGCTCCCCCCCAGCAGGGCCAAAGCTGCAGGTGCCAGTCCCTGCCATGCCACAGCAGCCCTGCCCCTGCTGCCCAGATGGCTCATACCTGAAACAGGTGCTGGTATGGCAGAAGGGAAGGGGTGAGTGGGTGGGAGTAGAAGATGGAAGAAGTGGGAGGTGGGAATCTTCAATTTTCCCTTTGCAAATTAGTGCTTACTCATACAAGAAGACCTCACGCCAAAAGGCAGTCAACAGTAAGCCTGGCGATCTGCCACACCTGAAGCTTAAAAGGATTTTGGAAACACTCTATAATAGGCAGTTGTGCCCACTTAAGGCCATCCTTAAGTATCAAGTATCTGTGCTTCAGTTCAACAGCTACAGAGCTTGTGCAACAACTGCTACTTCCCTCCCATTCCTGCTCTCATTTTGCTACTGCAGTTGTGTCAGCACAGTAGCTTGTGGGACCACACCGCGATGCAGTTCAGGCAACCTAATCTACCAAATCTCTTCTTGTGTCCTTCCTAAAAAATACGCTGAGTGACTGCTCAGTGGAACTGAACCGTGGTTCACAGCATGAGGCAATGAGCACGTCTGCCAGCACACCTGAGGGAGCCGGTGTGCCATAGCCTGGCAAGAAACGACAAATGCAGCAATATTTTCACAGGCTTCTGCTGCCAAACAAGGAAACTTGCTTATAATTACAGGCTGCCTAGCATAGCCTTTCCATATTTCATGATATATCGCCTTTGTCATAGCTCTTTCTCTAGTAGCACCTCCCCAAACTGTAATTTGCCTGCTCTTCCAGAAGTCAAATCTCTGTTCTCTAGTCCCTACAGTTAGAGACAGTAATCATCTCTTTCTTATGCTCTGATCTCCTGCATTCTTTTATTTGCTATGCTTTATCCTCCTTTTTAATTTGAAATGAACAGTTAAAATGAAATAAACAGAACAATTACGTTAGTGCACAGAAGCTATGCCGTGCTTTAGCACCGCTGAACAATCAAGCAACTTACTGGTGGCTCAGCTTATGCAACACTTGAAATAAAGGCTGCAGAAAAGGATTCTTAAAAATGAAAACTTTTCGGTAATTATATCCAAAGGTGGCAT
>VXBW01000693.1:435635-498940 GCA_013400375.1 Thinocorus orbignyianus | reverse complement strand
AAAAGTTTGAAGTTTGCTATATTCTCTTTGTCCAGGAGGTTTATTCTATTGAGCTGTGTGGCTTTCTTACGCCAAACCAGTCGGCCGATGATTTCTGACTTGTTTGATCTCTCAGGTTTGAAGCCTGGTGCCACTGAAGAAAATGGCACAAGTACTACCTTAAACAAGACCATGTTTTGTCTTCAGGCATGGCAAGTGAACAGAGCTGTCAGGTGCACTAACTGGTGGTCCCGTTAGTCTGAATGCTGCACTGCAGCGACTCCAGACAAGTTGAGGAAAAGGTTAGGGCAGGCGAGTTTAAAAGAAACTGTCTAAATACAAAAATGGGAAAATGGGAGTTTTGGAAAGACAGTCCTTATGTAAAGTGGCTGTACAGCTCCCTTCCTTCTGATGCCACCTCAGTGCACTAGCTACAGGAGTACTTTCTTCAATTTTTTTCATTAAAAAGGCTTTGCTTTAAGTAGTCACAGGTCCAAGCTTGTGATTGTGGTGGGCTAATGCAAATGGCATGAAGTTCAACGAAGCCAAGTGCAGAGTCCTACACCGGGGACGTGGCAATCCCAGCCACAAATACAGGTTGGGAAAAGAATGGCTGGAGAGCAGCCCTGAGGAGAAGGACCTGGGAGTGCTCATGGATGAGAAGCTCAACATGAGCCAGCAGTGCGCTCTGGCAGCCCAGAAAGCCAACCGCATCCTGGGTTGCATCAAAAGAAGCGTGAGCAGCAGGTCACAGGAGGGGATTCTCCCCCTCTACTCTGCACTTGTGAGACCCCACCTGGAGTGCTGTGNATTCTATGATTCTATGATTATCTAGCTATGGGTGTTGTATATGCTGTAGTACTTGCCTCAAGGGAATGACAAATGTCAGTAAGATGCAAAAAATAGACCCAGTGTGATATCAAAGGAATACAGGAAGTTTAGAAGGCATCATTTAAGAGCTCCTCACGCAGTGTTGCTCAACTGAAAACAGCTATGCAATATACTTCAGAAGATCTAAGTAAGACATAAGAGACTAAAAATCTGATAATGGCTTTAAGGGCTCATAGGGCATCCTGAAATACTTTAAACCTCCTATAGATTCCATGGAAACAGGAAATGTAAGGACATCATCTTAAGTATTTTAATGTCTGATTTATGAAGAACTCAGGAGAAAACACCGGTGTCTTGTTAGGGAAAAAAAATTACTCTGTGATCTCAAAGTCTTTGAGTTGAAGGGAAAAAAAGGGCATCAAAAGACCAGGGTTTATCACACTTGCCATTTGGGACTGTGCTAATCAGCAGAGGGAAACAGAAGCACATTCATCTTTGCACAGACTCGCCACTGAAATAATCTCTGCAACACCCACTGTTCTGATAAAAAGGACACTTTAGCCTAACACAGCTTTAAGGCCAAACAGTACATGAAAACAAAGCACAGTTATTTCTGTTACGTCTTTGGTTTCCCCAAAATCCCCATCTGCTGGTTTTCTGTATCATTTTTTTCTTTCAACTCTTGTCTCCTTTGTGTTCCTTTATTTTTCAATTCCTCAATTCTATGCATTACTGAAAACATTTTCTCTTACTTTTCTCTTTACTTCTGCAGCTCTGATCACCAAAACAGTACCTATTCCTCCTCTGAAAGAATCCAAATCCAAACATCTCAGTACTTCTCCTCCCCACCATGAAATATTCAAGGAAAAGACAATTAGGTCTTACAGCCACGATTTTGTGACAGATTAAAGGACACAGACTCAAATCAGGCCTTTGGCTGTTCATGCCCTACCCTCAAAAATTATTTTAGGAGACTAAATATTAAGATAAAAACATACAGAACATGGAAAATCCCCTATTTTGGAGGGGGAAAAAAAAAAATAAAAAATGCCAAGCTTGGTAAGAAAACTTCTCACAGAGATAATGCAAAAAAGAGAACATATATATTTCATCTTAGTTTAACAGTAAAGCCTACTACAATTTTCTTTGGCATTAGCAGATACTGAAATATCTGAAATAGAATATGAAAACTGTCAAACTTGTTTTCGTTATGTTCCTCATCCTATTTTCTAGACCCAAAGGTCAGCAACAAACCTCCTAACCAGGAAGTTAAGGTGAACTATAAAATCCTACATTAAATACTGCAAAGTTTTCATGAAATGCAAAAGAATTGCTGTTATTTGGTCACAACTCTTATTTTCATTTTAATTCAAGTAACCTTTACAATTATCCAGGAGTTTTTTGGTTTTGGTTTTGTTTTTTTTTTTTTTTTTTAAAAAAAGAGCGCACTAGACAAAGTACTGGAAATGCTATCACACTGACCTACGTTGACCACACTTTTCACCGTGTTGAACCACTCATAAACCTTCAAGTATCTTGGGGATCATAATTCAAAGTAGTAAAAATGAATGCAGTATAGCCACAAATGAACTGAAGAGACTGTACATGTTACTTTTCAGTATGCCTCTGTGGTCCACGGGAGTGTCACTTATCCACAGGCGGAATGCCCAGGACCTACTAATTTATGACATGTACTTGCACCTACCGAGGCAGTGCAAGTAACACCAGGATTCTCTGATCACATAAAGCTACCAGGGGTTCAAGGCAACTGTCACAGCTATTTCTGCACCCATATCCCATGTGTGGGGAAAGGCCATAGAGCAGACAGGACAGATTATGCTATTACTGTCCATCCTTTTATCCAGAGATACTTAGGTTGAATTCATGTCCGTTGCCGCCCCTGAAAATTCATTTGGAACCAAAAAGAAACATATTCTAAAGTTTCTTTTCAGCTGAGTTTTCTTACAGAAAAAATAACCTCTGCCCTAATGTTAATTATCCATATAGCCACTTCATTATGTGCTGAATGGCCTTAACAACTACCCTCAGCTAGAACAGCCAAATCAGGGAAAGCTGGCTAGAATTTCCGTAGAAAACTTCATCAATTCCCAAGAAGCTTGTTAACACCATTGGACCAAGAGCGGTGAGCAAGCAGAGCTGGTGGGCGGCAGCAGGTGAATGTTTCAGTATATTTGCAGGGAGCTGCCACAGATGGGAGCACACGCTGCCCTGCTTACGGCTGCAGTGAGAGGTGGTCAGTGGCACATGGACAAAACTGGGTTAAACAGGGCGCTCAGCTGATCTGTTCTGACAGCGACTGAACTCTTAAGATCAAGCATTACAAGGAACCGCAGCAAATCCAAATATCCCCCAAATATATCTTTTGAAAAGTCAGTCTTTTCAAAAGCAATAAGGAGGGAGAATTACCCAAAACTCCCTAACCCTAAGCATATCAAAACTCATCACCACCAAAACAAGTATAAGGGCCTAAAATAAAACTTGATTTAAAATCATTATTGTTTTGTAAATACGATGTTTTTAACTCTTATTCAAAAATAAACTGTATACGATAGCAGCAGAATTTTAACAACTCAGAGTATCACTCAACAACTTTAAAAAGCATATTATGCTACTGCTGGTTTTGGTTCTACCTAGTTTGGTTTAGTACCTGACAGCATGCTCCGCTATCCACTTCACTAAATAAATGAATAAATACTTCATGCTTGTATATTTGTTGCCAAATTACAGCACTGTGAATGGGAAAAGGCTAGTGAGAGAAGCATGACATGTTAAAAGTGAAATCTCTTTGTTTCTGTTTTGAAGAAGGATATGCAAACATGAATCATACATCATGCTTCTGCTACAGTAACTCAATATCCTCTGCTTGGTTAAATAACAGACACTTGGCACATACAAAATTGACATTCTTGCCAAGAAATGAAATTTGCAGCAACTCTGAGCTCTGCAGAAACCCCACTGTTGATACTTAAGTTGTACACAGCACTCCACCAGGATCAGCTGCAACATGTTAAATGAGTATTCAGCATCAGAATGACTATTTAAATCTCTTTCCATCTCTGAAACAGTTGTACTGAGGCTGAAAAGAAGGCTTTTGAAAAGATCTTCAGGAAAACAGAAGGTTCTTTTTTGCATTGCACTGAATTAAAAACCAACATCAATGTACACAGAGATGCCAGAACTGGTGCAAGTTCAGAAATTTTGCCTAACAGCAGCATCAACACAAAATCAATTCTTGAGTGGTGCTCCAGAAAAAGGTGAAAAGTTAGAGGTGCTACAAGTATGTCTTAAAATAAATGTAAATAAAACACTTGTCTTGTACTTTTTCATCAACCTAACTCAAGTAAAATACATAAAAATGTCTAGACATCTAACCCCATTTCTATCAAGTTGTTACAGGAGTACAAAGAGTTGGCAGCAGCTTCTTCCTGAGCGCTACCAGAATCTGATTTCTGAATTTGTATTACCCTTTAAGGGGGAGGAAAACAGGCCTCCATCTAATTGATTCAGTGCTCATATACTTCCTTGCTCTTGTTTAGCTTCAACAGATCTGACAGAAATTACTTTAAGATCCCCTTTTACATATCTATTCACTATGAATAAATATATCTGTAACCTCCTCCCACTCAAACATACTGTGAGCTTAAAATTTTGTCCTTCCTACAGAGCAAAGTCCTGGAATATAGATAGCAATTCACTATTTCCCTTTTTGAGGCAGAACCACCACTGCCTTTACTTTGAATTATGCAACTATCCATGTGAAGACAAAAGAAAGCTTAACATACCATTTGGGACAGTCATCAGTTGGAGAGGGAAACCTACCATGATTTTTCCTGTTGTCCTGATTATAATATTTTATGATTTAACCTAGGACATTCTTAGTCTTTGTTTAGGAGGAACAATGATTATAACTTTTTCATTGCTGTTTAAAAAGGCTGGAGGACAATTTAGGTAGCCAATGCTGCTTTGGTTTCTCAGCTACTTGTTCCCCCAACTAGGTAAATTCAGAATCATTGTGTCTTGGAGCAGCTATAGTTAGAAGAATTAACATTTCTTATGATACTTTTTCTTACTTTTTCTTTATTAAAACGGACTATTTTAATAACAATATAGTAGTTTTCCTTCAAGTTCATAGACGTACAATTTAAGTTATCTGTCTATCTTCAGTGAGAGAACAGTGATGGTCTTCTGTTTGTAACTTACAAAACCAAATCACAAGTTAGCTTTTACTATGCTACTACTTGTTCTTTGCAAATACTAGTAAAAGAATAATGTTAGCATACAATTCACTAAAATATGGGTATCTAGTACCATTTTCAGTCCCTGGGTGTATCTAAGACACCTGTGTTGTTGGGCAGATACAATTTAAGGGAAAATCCCTCCCCACTCCTGGGTAGGTGGACATTGTGGAAGAGCTGAACACGTGATGGCTTTTAAAATAGTACTACTAATAAATAATAGTCTATGATGATACAACTAAATCCTGCTGTTAAAGTCAGCTCATAGGATTCAGTGCAAAATACAGACAGCTGAAAGTTGTGAGGCCAGTGTGTGAGATAGGTGTCTTAGCTCCCATGATAGTCAATAATAGTCATAGGGGTCTAGAAAGATTCAGTAAGCCAGCCAGATGACATCTGCTTTAAGATGTTTTCTTGGCTCCATTGGCTTTATTGACTGTAAAGGGAATTTAGATACATAGCTCATCTTAATCTGAGCCTCCCCCAACTGTCTCTCTGCACGAGAGACCATATATCAGAAAGCCATAACCAAGCCTTCGACTTGATTAAATATATAATTTCCCTCCTCATTGTGAAATTGATAAGGGCATCATCATTATACAGGCAGAAGATACTGCAAATGGCAGTACGCTTAGCTGTTCTGAGGCTCTGTCTCTCTGCTTCCAGCTCTGAGTGCAGAGGCTCTGTCTGGTATGCACTGACCCCTTCTGGAGACGGGGCCTCCCTGATGCTCTGAAGGACTTCAGCTGGCCAGAGGTGAGCCAGGTCACCTTTGCTTCCTCCCTGGCTGTCAGTCTTTCCCTGCAGTGACACTGCTCGCAGCTGTAATTTCTGCAGTTTACTCCATCAAAATACACATCTCTCAGATACTGCCCTTCTCCAGATGCAGCTGAACTGTAAGGATATCGTTCATTTGCAAAATACCCTTTATACTTCCCTGCAATTTTGCTCTTAAAGCTGTCAATACATAAAGTAACTGTCACTGTTTAATACCTACTAAACCATAGCTCTAATGAAGAATCCTGTAACCTAATGATAAAATTCCAGAATGGTGATGCCCCACGTGATTATTATTTCTGTCGCAAGAGAAACAGTTTCTAGAATATAAAAGTGTAAAATGAAGGGTTAAAGAAATCAGTCAATAGTATGTGCATGTTTATGCTAAAAAAAAAAAAAAGGTAAAAGAGCATTGGAAAGGTCCAATTAAGAAAGTTTGCTGTGGTCAGTTCTTTCCTCTTATAATTAAGACAAATCTGTGGATTATTTTTTTACCCACTGAAAAAGTCCTAGGTTTATTACACATTGCACTTTAATTACCCACTTATTCCAATGAAATGTCACATTTGACTCTGATTTAGACACTGTACAACAAATATATAGAATTACTGCAGAATAATCTCCTTTGCATTTAAGCATCAGGGAGGTATAACAAACTCTTTCTTAATTCACTCAGTTTCTAAATATATGTGGTACTTATTCAGGACACTAATGAAAACTTACAGAGCTTTCACTCCCTTTAAAATAAATTTCTTTGTCAGTTGAACTATGGAAAATCTAGTGAGATACCTTGCCTTACTTCTAAACTTTGAAAAAAATAAGCCCAGACCTTCTTCCTCACCATTTCTTCCCCTTCCTTTCTCAGAATGCACCACAAATTAGAAATCCTATGCAAGTGACTTTCTTTTCTTTTATTTTCTTTTTTTTTTTTCTTTCTTTTTTTAAAAAAAAAAAAGTTTCTTTCTTTCATGTGATAAAAAACCATCCCCTGGTTAAAGGAAAAGAAATGCTGAAGAGTCCTTAAAGCAAAGTCTACAACTCCAGGAGAGAAGGAAGATAAAATAATAAGCTGCTTTCTTCCATTTGTAAATTTAAAATGAATTTACAAAAGGTGCACTTCTGCAATTAGGATTATTGACTAAATTTTAAACCCTAAGGTGGGCAGGCTCAGAAACAAAGGCTGGCCACATATACTGTTCAGGGTTGAAAAAGAAGTAGTTCAGGAGGGCCTGTTTCTTTACTGCCATTGCAAAGTTAACAAATATTTTCAACTGTGAAAAGTGTAATCAAAATGGTTATAGGGTGCCATTGTCTTCTTCTTATGCATGTAATGGGAATGAATCCGAAGTAAATGAGAATCCAAACTCAGGCAAAGAATATAACTATTCTAGAGCAGCACCCCAGCAATGGAACAGAGTACCCTAAAAGAAAACAAATTATGGCTACTGCCCTTGCAACAATGACAAATCCAGACCAGGAACTGGTTAAAGTCTATGTATTTTGCTTTAAGGACTCTGTTCCTACTTTTTTTTCTATCTCCCTAGGTCTGCTTCCGTTTATTCTTAACTTATTCATAACCAATTTAAGTAAAAAACCTTCACTGAAGCAATGACAGAATCAGAAGCACTTAACAGATGAGACCATGATTTTGCGATTCTCACAAGTATTTCCTTTGCTAAGACTGCCTTAAGCAACCAGCCTCCGGGAAACTGACCTACAAGCGTACATTTCAGTTGAGTTTAAAGAGATTTGGATGAAGCTCCAAAAATTCAGATATATTTGTAATTCTTGAGAGATGGTGACAACACATTTCAGTAATTCCACAGACAATACACCTTCTAAAATGTTTACAGAGGAAGGTGTTCCAGTTACAAAAAAATTGTTTTAGTAACCTCACCTTAAAAATGCATGACACTAAAAAATTAAGCAAGTTATTTCTAGCCACATTTCAGAAAAGAAAGAAAATCAGAAAGGAAACCTATGGCAGCAAAGGGAAAAAATGTGAAGGACACAAAATAGTATTTGAGGATAAACGAATCATTTGTGACATTTGCGATCACAAATATGACATTTGTACCGAAATTAAACAAGTATTTTAACATTTTAGATAGATCAGTATTGGAATATGTCCTTTGCAAGACATCTTGCACACAAAGCAGGCAAAGCCAGGAAGAACATATGTCTAGTAAATAAGACTGCAGCCTTGATGTCCTTTCTATGTTCTTGATGTCACCCCTACAGGATTCCTGCTTTTCTGTCAACATGGGAGGTTAAAATTTGTGTGTATCTATTAGAAATAGCTTGGATCACGAAGAAGAATCAGAACCGGAGAAGTACTGTCTGACATTCACACGACCATTTAACACGTGTACGTGCAAGTAATATACTACTACTCAGTCATGATTTAATAGTCTCATTAAAAAAATGTTGGGGAGGAAAAATTATGGCTAACATACAAGCAAGGCTTTTCTGTGTTGCAAGTTGTTCATTAGATTATCATTCAACTTTACAGATAAGAAAAATTTCTCTCTCTCCATTTCTGCTCTCAAAAAGATCCTGCAGAGATACATACATACACAGAAATGCACAGATGATATATCACAAATAACTGTCAAGCGCTGGTGAACCCTGGTACTCTGATGGTTAACTGGAATGCAGCATTCCTTTGAGAGGATAAAAGGAATAAAGTTCTGGAAGCCAGAGGTAATATTTCAGCCTCAGATTTTATTAGACACAGTTTCGTTTCTAAGCATAGTATGTCCCATAGAGCTAGAGAAATTACTATCTCTGGTTCTCAAAGACTGGAATCCTTCATCTCTCTCATAATCCCTCAGTAAGAAACAGAAAATCACTTTCAACATCTCCATAACACCTTTAATTTTTCATGTTGAATGTTCTTTTTATTGCTCATCTAAGAAAGGTGCCAAAGTATCAGTTATTACTTATTAGTCCATACCGGTTTATTACTTCTTTTAAAATATGGTGCTTCCATTCTCCAACTATTTGCTTTACACATTACTATATATATCAGCCCAGCACTCTTTTCTCTCAAAAAAGGTTGGGAGGAGCAGAAAGAGGTTTGCTACAGGATCTCATCAGTCCAAGAGTCTATATATGCACCTAATTTGGTGTGATCAAGTTGAATGCAAATGTCAAGTCCCCCTTCTAAAAATCAGTGAGATGAAAACATGCATTTTAATGACTGATTACATTTTTCAATAACTTCTATAGATGGTAAAGATAAGGTATTTTTAATGGGAAAAATATTGAGGTAAAATCGAAAGATGATGTTATTGTACATGTTCAATTCCCACAAAATACAGAAAAATCTAAAAGCTAATGATTTTATTTACAGAAAAATAATAACTATAAAATACATTATCTGATAAAATAATATATTCCATAGAAGTCCCCCATAATGTTAGGGCTACCAGACCCCTAAATCCACATCGGGAAATTCAGAAGCCCAGAATTCCTCAAATTTTAAACAGTTCAGGGCAGGGCAGGAAAAATAAGTAATTTAGCTGCAAGATGACGCACAAGAGACACAAGCAAGGCAGAACTACAGTGCTCTGCCATGTTACAGCCTCTGTTGCAGAGCACCATTATGCCTAGAAATGTCAAAAATAACATACTTCAAGAGATTATCACCTTTCTCCCTACTATTTAAACACAGAAGAACATCTCAAAGCTGTAGCAATGATCTGGGGTTTTTTTTAAGGTTTCCAAGTCCAAATCTATTATCTCGGTATGCTTATGTTTATGTAACCAATGATTCCTCCATACCAAAGTGACTTTCACCGAAGAAATCAAATGGTGTATTCTTCAGGTATCTACAAAATGTCTATAAAACCAGTATGGACAGCTTACTGCTTCTTTTTTAAGGCAAGTGCATACAGTCGTTTGCTAATTACATGCCCATTTTATACATGGAAAAACTATTTTAGGAAAAAGTTCATCTTCTACAGAAGTTTCCACCAGTACATGATGCAATGATCATACTATATGTTTCAAGAGCAATTCCAATGGCTTAGTTAAAAAATATACATCTTTCACCAGGAGACAGGCATAAACTCATTTCCTGCTATTCCTGTTTTCTGGCTTTCTGAGTCAAACCTTTAAGTCTCTCTGTACTCTACTTTGACTACAATGTAATAGTTGTCAAAAAACTGACATGCAAATGCATTTATTTTTCAAATTCGCATTCTGAGTTAGTCAAAACTTGGGGTTTTTTTGGTTGGTTGTTTTCTTAAACAGAATGGAAGTTTCAAACATAAACGGACTAAAATTCAGATTCTGTTTTTACATTTTGAGACACTCTAGTGTTGCCTATAATTTTGTATTGGTTTGCTCTATAGATGCTGTCCTAAAGTTCATCTCAACTAATATCAAGAAAATATTTTCAGAAAAATTAGTTTCCCATATGACAATTTTAATCAGACATTTAAGCCCAGTATAACAGCTTATGTTTAATAAAGTCTCTGGGCTTTAATTTGTTTGCTTTTAAAAAACATGCACTGTTCAAAAGAAACAGAGTGAAAAGCACTACAGAAAGGGTAAAATAAGAGCAACAACATCTGCATCTTCAAGCCCATTTTAGAGCGACATAAGTCAGTAGCTTAGTTTTAATGGCACTGAGCTGCTTTACACTGATGGCCTGCTGTTACTGATCCTGAGAGCATAATGAAGAGTATTAAGTGTTTAAATATAGATGTCAATAAAATACGTGACAAATAATGGCAGATAGTGGGAGTTTGCAGAGATCTATGCTGATATAAGTTGTAATAGACCATTAATGAGAAATGGACTAGTGAAAACCCTGATAGGAGAGATTGATCAAAATAATTCATAAAGCTTTCCCATTACTGATAAAGGACTTCTCTAAATGAGGACATTATGGCCTAGAGGACTTGGCTGTGAATTTACAACACACTAGTGACACCACACAAACTCCATGACTGCACATGCTGCACTCGGGCTGGTGAAATCAAGTAAGTTTCCTCAGGCCACATGTTGTATTCAAAACAGCATGAGGGTCAGTGGTAGATATTGCTGTGGATTAGCTGGAATGCTATGAATGGTCCTATGGATTATTGCAAACCAGTATTTCCTTAATTAGAAGTTGAAATCTTTACTGCAATTTTGGTAGCTCGTTCCAGCGATGAACACAAATTTACTTACAGTTATTATAGGAGGGAAATACTTGGAAGTTACCTTTATGTAGATGCACACGCATCAAAACCTGGAGATTAATCCATTATCTACTGTTTCTACTATTGCTCTAATTCAGGCAAAACTGATGAATATGAAGCACTATTTCAGATGAATCCCTCATATTAAAAACTCTCAGCACAATGACTTGTCACCTGAGGACAGGGAATGTTCTTTACTCTCTCTACAAGGTACAGTATTGCCCAGACTTTTGAAAATCTGATGCTTATCATTAAAGAGGATTATTACATGTTCCTCACTAAACTTTCATAGTGTTCATCATGTGCAGCTCTGGAAAGAAACAGTGTTTAAGACTGCTGCAGGAAGCCAATGGGTTTCAACACTCTTACTCACAACTATTTTGGCATCTCATAAATTATTTACTAAGACTACAGTTAGCAAGCAGCAACCAGCCAGTCTGCTAGGGATTAACCTATCTAAAATGCTACTTGGAAGACAAAACAAAATGATGTGTGCAGAAAGGAAAAGAGAGAGAGAGGACTCAGCTGTAAGGTAAAAACAACAGGTGATTGCTTGGTATTCAATGCTACACGATTCTTAATGTTTCAGTGTCTCTCTGTAACACGTCCCTGATGTAAACTATAATACACTTTGCAACCAAAGCAAACATATATATGTACTCACACACACCCCTATATGTATGTACATATATAAATAAAAGTAGTGAATTACAGAAATTTCATATCCAGTAGAACTTTAAGCTGCAGAAAAGAAGAGGAATAAACAGAAAGAAATAGTGTCTTGTCTGATACCTGATGACACAGGAATCAAAAAGCACTGCAAGAATACTATTAGCTCATAAATCCTACTCCAGCTACAAAGTTGTTATTGGATTGAACTGCCGGGCCATAACACAAGCTAGAATGTACTATGAGGAGAAAGATGGAAATACTCAAACTGGTCTTCCTTGAAGTAACAGTAGTAATAATAATAATAATAAACCGTTTAATTTGTGTAACTGGAATACTGCATCCAGTTCTGGGCTCCCAAGTTTAAGACAGGAAACTACTGGAGAGAGCCCAACGTAGGGCAACAAAGGTCATTAGGGGATTGGAGTAGCTCCCTTATGAGGAAAGGCTGACAGAGCTGGGATTCTTTAGCCTGGAGAAGAGAAGGCTGAGGGGAGACCTTATTAATGCTTATAACTATCTGAAAGGTGGGTTGAAGTAGGATGGAGCTGGACTCTTTTCAGTGGTTCCCAGCGACAGGACAAGGAGCAATGGGCACAAGCTGGAATTTAGGAAGTTCCAGTCAAATATGAGGAAAAACTTCTTTATGGTGAGGGTGACAGAGCATGGGAACAGGCTGCCCAGGGAGGCTGTGGAGTCCCCTTCTCCAGAGACCTTCAAGACCTGCCTGGATGCAGTCCTGAGTAATGTGCTCTAGGCAATCCTGCTTTGGCAGGGGAGTTTGACTAGATGATCTCTAGAGGTCCCTTCCAACTCTGGCATTTTTGTGATTCGGTGTCATATACTAAATTGAAGGAAACAGTTAAGAGATATACAGAAGTTTGCTTGAAAAGATTCATGTCAGTAAATATCAAACATTTTTAACACTTCGTCAGCCTACTTCACTAAACTTCAACTGGGTCTGCAAGTTCTCTCCAGACATGATCAGTCGTAACATCACATCTTACTTGCTTTCTCTGACTGTTCAACCAGTTTTCTAAGACAAAGATAAACAGTCCTCTTGTGTTATAGGAAGCATAAATAATATATTCAGATCCTGCCTAATTTATGAATTCTACATTTTTACCCCAATTTTCCTATTCTCTCTTGTTTATTATTTTCTCAGAATGTTGCCTCTGATCTCCACAATGAATGAATAATGGTTCTTTTTGCAAGTATCTCTTCCAATGCAACTTCCCTTTTGAACAAATTACTTCAACACTGCTTAATGCAGACTTCTAAAGTATAAGCCTCTTTTTTCTTTGCCCAACCATTCTTTTCAACCCTATATTTTCAAGGAAAAAAGGATCCCAGATCTTAAATATGATTCTAAAATGCAGAAAGATAAAAATACTTTCTGATTTTTGCTAACAGTTTCTCTAGTTACTTGGCTAATTTGTTGCATTGATAGAAATTGTATTTTGGAAACTATGTTATTTAATATATACTCACTGAGCATTTTGAACACTGATGGAAGTCATTGATTTCTCCTGAAATATTCACATTAAGATCTATCTATCTTCAATCTCGGTGTAACAACCTGTGTCATCTTGCACAAAACCCACTAGAAGGTGGTCTGACTCCTTTCTACTCTCTAATGTGTAGTCTTTCAGAATTACTAGACTCAAAAAAAGATCACATCAATTCTTTCTCTCTCTGTTGACCCACCTACTTCAGCAAACCTCACGGTGAGGGTGGAACTGTGTAACTAAAGACATATAATGTGCATTGCATTCTAGAAGATGTGAAAATGCAAAAAACCCAAACCAAAACAAAACAAAACCCAAACCCACAGACACCTCTTTATTAGCTCTTTGGTCAAAGCACATATTTTTCTAATTCAAAATTTTGCTAGTATTAATTCATCCTGTAGAAGAAAAGGTATTGAGAAGTAAGTAAAAAAGTTGTTTTCTATAGTTCCCTACTTTCCTTTTTCAATATCCTCCAGAAGAAAAATACCCAAGACAATATTGCTGAACATAGTGTAAATGGAAAGTTACTGGAAACTTAATGTGAAAAAACTGAAGTATGGAAAACAGTCTAGTTTTGTTTGCTAAGTGGCCTCACACTAAGCTTTTGATCCAGGTGTTATGGGAATGGAACTGACACATACTACACTTCCAAGATTTTAATGATGCCCAGAGCTTTCATTTTCTTTTACACTCTGACAATGGGAAACACGGCCTCCTTATGTACAACATAAAATCTAATAAAGAAGCCAGCTGTTCTTTCCCTGGTGAACTCTGCAACTCCAGTCTGAAGTACAGCAGTGTCAGGTTTATCAAGAAAAAAATGTTTTGTAATTGTACTGTACCTTGACAAGTACAATACACTCAACTCTTCTTTTTTCTTGTCTGCATATATCAAATACACTGAAAGAAATTGTGCATCTGACTGGTATATACCAGCAAAAGAATCTATCTGCTTAATAGCTAGCAAGTTTTACATAGTTTCTTGGTTTTCCCTGTCACAGCATTCTAAAGTATATCCTTTCTGTCCTAACATATCTCATAAGCATCTATTGTAATAAAGCAAACTGACATATCTGTTCTGCCAAATGTTGGCTATCTAGTGAAAACAGGTAAGTCAAATATTATGCAATAAGCGTGCTAATTGGGAGACTCTAGCAACATCACAGATGAAATTTTGCTCTTGACAACAACAACAAGCAAACACTGATATTTTTGAGATCACAATATCATCAAGAAGATTGCCTGGTTTTCCCATATATCTCCTTGTCGTAATCTAAAAAAATTCAAGAGGTTGATAGAATATCTCTATCACACAGCATACTGCAGCTGGTCGTGTGCAGCTGCAGAAATGTTGTCCACAGTCATGTTGCTCTAAGTGCCATCATTGGGACACATCTACACACCACATTTGGAGAACATACAAATGAGGGAATTTCCATTTACTGCTCCTGTATTTGAATTGCAATCCTTCATTTCAGCTACGAAGTGCCAGTAACAGCGCAGAAATGTTAAAGAAACACAGTTTTAACCATCAGTTAAACTCAGTTGTAACTAAGCATGAACATGCTTTTGCAGGTCATGCTTCCAGTGCAACCAGGGTCCTCTTCTGATCCTTCTTGCCAGGACACAGTCAGCTCCCACATGGCAATGTCAGGACATAGCCTGGGCTTAAGGGTGAGGATGTCTCTGAAAATTCAGGTTCAAAGGTCAACTTAAATGTACAAATAGCCTCAGCACTCTTTCTCAGCCTCAACAAGAGTCAAAATAAACCACAGAAATACACAGAAAATCTGTATTTATAAAAGGAAAAAAAAAAAGGAAAAAAGAAGAAAGAAGAGCTTTACCAGAGTGGTAGGTGATATAACACTAAATATGATAGTTTGAAAACTTCCATTGGCTGTGGTAAGAAGTACAGGTTGTTTTTTGTTGCTTTTGCTGTTGCTTTTTGGGGGGGTTGGTGGTTTGTTGTTTCCCCCTCCCCATATATATTTTCATTCCACTATACATGCAGGAAAGGCTACCTCAAGAACTGTCTGAACCTGGAATAATCTTAGTAAGCATCTGTGTCCTCAGGAATACCATTTTGCTATTATCTATATTGTCACATTTAATCTACAAAGTAACAGTCAGTAGCACTGTAACTAAGATATCCAACGGACACTTACCCACTGGATAGAGTGATTTCAGAAAATAGTTTTTCACATGTGTGTACCTTGCTCTGATGCCCTTTCTCAATCACATTCATCATCAAGGGCTTTCTAGCTCAATATATATAAACACCACCAATAACAGAAAACTCCCGTCATTTAGTGATTGAAGAGAGGGTTTCTTATCCCTTTTCTTCCCATTCCTTGGGCATGGAATATACTTTCATAAACAAAGAATTCCTTTTCTGTTGAAACTCTTTCTTAAGGTTTAACCATGAAGATTAAATAAATGCTAAGCTGCAATTAGTTGAGCAAGTGCTAAATTTATCCTGACACTGAGCCCAAAATATGGTGAAATACATTTTCCCTGGGAGCAGAAAGAATTAGGCTGATTTCACCTTAATCATTCTAGTCTGCTGTTTGCTAGACTCAACATGAAACAAGTTTTCAGTGCTGTTTAGAAAATTAATTTTAAGTCTTTTACATTCTAAATTTTAAATAAAGAAGTTGCAGCAAAACCACTGTAGTAATTTGGTATTATTCACTTACCTATTGAAGTTATAGGAAAGCCAAGCCATTTGCACAGCAGTTCAGATATCCATGTTAGGAATCCATCACCATATTGAAAGGACATGAAAGAAAAGGAAGAAAAAAAAAACCAATAAGCTCTCCTGCTTGTTTCCTCAAACAAAAAAGCATTAAAACAAACCTATAAATAACAATGTTACATTCTGCCATAGCATATATTTATTGAAGCAGGTAACTTCTAATGCTCTTTTTTCCCCCTGTTATCATTCATTACAGGAAGACAGTTGTTAAAGTAGCTGTTGAAAGAAAATGGTGAATAGTACTTACGTTACACATAAATAAAAATTGAACAATCCTGTTATGTTTGATAGCATGCTACATTCAAACAGTTTCACAGCATTTTTGTAAATTACTTGAATGCACTCTTTATCTGAATATCAGCAGGCAGAAGGCCAAAATGGAAATTATGCAATGAGAAGGAAATTGAACAATTCAGATATGTTTATGGAAAGCTCACAAATCAGGGCATCTCATTTGGCACCAAATAAAGCTGTTATTCATGATGTGAAGCTACAAAAAAGGAAAGCTGTTCTCTTGTATAAAGTGTAGCCATAGTGGTATGAGCTAAAAGAAATAGTTTCTCAATAAAAGACATAAAGGGTGACATTGCCATGAAGAGATGCTTACACTGGGTCATGTATACTCAGCTGAAATCAAACCACCAAGTAACTGTACTTGTGTACCTTTTCCTTTAACACCATTTCTCTGATATGGTATAATGATCCCAAGCAACAAATTTCATCTCTAAGTCATCCCTTTCTATGCCTACATAAATATTTTAGTTCTACATTGAACCTGGAAAGGACACAGATTTTGAAAGAATATCTCTTCAGATCTAAGATCATTTGCTGAGCTGCTAGGAAGCTATAGTGACTACACCAATTCCTGTAAGTTGGACTCTGAGCTCTTCCAAGATGTGGCCTGCTCTGTAGATTTATCAAATTAGATTTCCTCTCATAGACAAACATGCCAAAAAGCTGTGCTATACAGTAGAGCTATAATTAGAAAACCCAAATCTTGACTGAGCTTTGGCATTCATCAAAAACTGACTTTCCCAGTCACACCAAGCCTATATACATAAAAGAAAACACTTGCTTTGTTAAATCATTCTGCCTATAGTAAGTAATTTTTAAAATGTAGCAACATCACCATTAAATAAATATTTATTATTCATTCGCACAAGTCAAAATTTATTCACAAGATTCGAAGACCATATAAATCCTCAAATACTAGAAAGCGAGATGAACAGACTATTTGAGTTTATTCTGCATGTAAATATGGACCTTAAAATGGCACCTGTGATAAAAAGTTACTTCATTTCTCAAAGATTCTGTTTACATGATTGTGTTTTAGCTCTTTTGTAGTTTGTGCATTTCACTCAGCCTACCCACAGGTCTCTAAGCTTAGATGCATGGTAACCTTCTTTGGTGTGTTACACAGATATAGGCCACTTCAATTTACTTCATTGAGAAAATCAAGGGAGAAGCTTTGTATTTATATTGTTGAATTGTTCGTATTCAGCTCAGTCTTTACTAACGTGGACAATACAAACAGATGGCATCAGTAATAGGCATGGAAAAGCGAAGCACATTTCAATTAATGTGCCAAATATGAATATATGACCTTGAAGGTGAGGGGTCCACCTTATCCAAAGGGGTCAAGAAACTAGAATTTCCTTCACTAAGCTCACATTTCAGGGAGAATACTGAAGTAGAGATGGGAATATGTTACATTCTATATGTTTCATGGATTGTGGACTTTTTCTATCCTATTCTAATATAAGCATTCTGTGATTCATCAATGCATATGTTCAGCTGCTTTACAAAAGTGAAAAATTATGACAATATCCTGATGCTCACAAAAAATAGTTTAAACAAACTTCCTTTTCTTAAAAAGGAAGTTTCTTATCAATAAATGAGCCAATAAAACATGCTTTCATAACCTCCTACTTTGAAAAACAGAAAGAGAAGACAGCTGTACCTATACTCCTATTTACAATGACATAAATAGGAAAACACTGGTATTAATAAGAAAACACTCATCTCCCACCAGAAGTCATAACACATTACTGTTCCCTATCTTCCATGGTTTCAGTGATATTTTTGATATCACTTAAAACCAACAAAATAAAAGAACCCTTTGGCAGTATTTTTTTCCTCTCTCTTCCCACAACGTTCACAAGTAGCTATAAAAGCACCATCTTTTGTTGACTTTTGATTTTCTTGGCAGTCACAGGCCAGTTCTTCAATTTCTGTAAAAAGACACAGCTCAGCTGAAGTCAGTAGTGAGGCTTCAGCCCCCCTCCAGCCATGTACATGACACTGGAACTGTTTGTTATGGAAATTATTCTGCCTATCACAGCCCAGATATTCAGAAAAATGTGGGTGCTTTCCTGAGGATGGGAAGATATATAAAACTGCCAGCTTACTGGCTACTGTTGCATATTTAAAATACAATCAAGGGCATTCATTTCCAAAGAACACTGTATTTGTACATCCATTTCTCTGATAACCTGCATCGTAACTCAGTGAGGGCTAAGAGGCAGGGAGAGATGCACAGAGAAACCAATGGTGCTGTCATTTTTTCTGCAGGCAGAAATTACATTATCTTCCTTATTTTTGGACAGAAAATTACTCTTAACATTTTTTAGAAGTTTATCTGCTTTAAAGGGGTCATTCAGAGGTCTCTACTGATCTCTTTCATATTCTCATGACAGTTGACTGAGCCCTTGATCTTTGACCTGGATAGAAATTAACCCTTCACAGTCCACCATCTAAGCTGAGACATTAATATTCCTAATAATGAGAAGTTATTAAAATCTTAAAAGTTCAGTGGAGCATTTCAAGGACAGGGGAATTAGACTTCAGCAAATACCTACAGATTTATTGCACAATGCAAACCATTTGATTTGTTGGGATATACGCTCCAAGACAAGGACTCGACCAGTCTTTGCTGGCATGGAAACAGCCACTTCAACTAATTTAACTTGATTTGCACTACAAGAGAGGTAAAAAACCTTGTTTTGGTCAATTGCAGCTATAAATTACTCCTCTTAGCTCTTCCTATCCTCCCCCTCAACTTCGTAGTGGAAGGAATATAATTTGTTAAGCAAATTAAAACCAAGAGAACGACAGCTTATCAAATAGCGCATCACACTTCATCACTGGCGTTGTATTACACAAAAGAACTGTGCTGTTGGTGGGGGCTAAACTATTGAGTGTGCCAGTGATAAAGCTGCACTGGGAACTGACAGCTGTCACGCTCCAAGTGCTACACCAGGTATAGGCACACATGGAAGAAAGTAGCAATCAATCAAGGTTCCAAATTCACTAGATTCTTCTCAAAGTCACTGCATCGCTTTATGTGCCCTATACACTTTAGGCTATAATTTTTTGAATTTTCTATTCCACTTAACTGAAATTCCTAGTTAAGTCAATGATAACAAGACTACCTATATATTTTCCATGCAGTACTATTCTGATTCAAGTTATTCCATTTATGGAGCAGCATTGGCACTTGAGATTTCCACCAGGAAATGTTCCCTGCCTCTATCTGACCGAATCAGATTGAATAAAGTTCGGGAATAAAAGGATTATGAGGAACAATTAAATAAAGAGGAATTACACACAGAGAACAAATTGAGACCAGAGTGAAAAGAAAATGAAAATACAAGTAAACTAAAACTAAAATAAAAATTATCATGCAGGGAGAAAAAAGTATAAAAGAGCAGAAATGCAAAAGTCACAGGATTCTCTAGAAGATGAAGCTATGAGACCAGAAGGATCAGCAAATCTGTTTGCGGAGGAAATCAACACAATCTGTTGCAATTATTATTTTTAGGTCTTATCATCCTGCTGTCTTAAACAAAGATTAAATACACCTCACTGTTGTAGGCTGCTGGTCTGCAACAGAGAAGTTCCAAAACACCAGACCTAATGAAAGAGAAACTCTCAGAATGGAAATGTGGCCAGTACGTCCACTGATAGCCTCTGTAGCCTCAGCAAGATTTCCTGGTTTAACAGCTGCACTAAAGAAGAAAGTAATACTTCCTCTGCACTGGCTGCTGCCATTTTTCTTTGAGTGGTACCGCAACACTGCCAAGCAATGAGCATCTTCTGAAGATGAGCATAAATCCAGTGGCAACTGCCTGTTACTGAAACCCTGTGTGACGCTAAACATTATCAGGAGGTTGCAGCCACATGTGCAGAATAAACAAGACAACATATTAACTATTAACAATTACTGAAGGGCTAATTGAATAAAATTTGCAACGCAATACTCAGTTTGTCCTGTCAATCCTAATTAATTCATCACCTAATAAGTTGGAAAAACAAAGACGGAAGAGTACCAGAATTTGTGAAACTATGAATTTCAGCAGTAAGCTTTGTGTTTACTGTGGCTGACTCAGTAAGCCATTGGTTTTGGCTAAGGGAGATTAGAAAATTTCTGAAAGAAAACATTATTACTAGTATGAGTGCAGTTTTTTCTTTAAATCACTTTACAATTTAATGGAAAATTTTAAAATTGGTTGTTTTTTTGTTTTGGTTTGGTTTTTTTTGTTTTGGTTTGGTCTTTTTCAGATCAGACATTCATGTTTTGGACAGCAGAATATTTACACCCGTCTGCTTAATAACAACACATACCTAGCAACAGTGAAGGTTACTTGATTTTGATATTTATTTGTAACCTTTATTAACGCAAATAGATTTTGGTCAAGTGCTCCAGGACTTTATTGAGTGGTTTCTACATTAATCTCCCTTTTGGTGATGAAGTATCACTGCTGTGTGTGTCAGACAAAGCTGTAAAGTAGTCCTCCAGTAGTTGGCTATTGCCACCATCAATTCCTGGTCACACCAAAACCAAAAGGATGATGTATGTTTCATTCTCCTCCTTTTCTGGTCATCATAAAGAAAAATGAAATTTCTTTGGAATACATACTGGAAAGCTTCCTATGACAGAAGTACAAGTGGGAGGAAACTCTGACATTGTAGTAAAATAACACAATACCAGAGTTTTAAAAGGCTGTCCGAATAGTCATGGAACTTATCGCACTTATCAGCAGGTGCGATATAAATCAAATGTGATTAGAGAGTTTATTTACATGCTGTCAGAATATTTGCTGTACTTCTGTTACAACTGTATCTATAGATAATATAATATAAATATATTATCCCGCTAAGAGTCATGTATAAAGAATTATGTCCATATACACAAACACGTGCACATATTTTAGCTGTATTCCCATTTCTTTGTGATAAAAAAACTTTCTTTTTCAAAGATTGAGACATTCAAATGATATGACTGAGAAACAAGTTCTGAGGAAATCCAAACTAGCTGAGAATACCAGAACACCTCTCCAAAGCCGCTGGGATGCTTGTTCCTTAAACAAGCAAACAAGCCAAGTTCAAAATCTTTGTCTTCACTCTCCAGGCATTCGCTAAGCTGAGGGGTGAGTGCATCTAAGATTACTTGGAGCTGCAAGCTGAAGGCCAATGTGCAACTACACACATGACACAGTGTGATTTTCTAACACAAAAGTGAACTTATACACATACAAATATATATACACAAAATGATATGTAGATAATTTGGAAAGATTCAGATATCTAAAGATCAGAACAAATAAGGGATATAAAAAGGAATAAAACAAAAATTTACAAAAGAAAATAAACAAAATCAGTAATAAAAGAATATTTTATTTCTTAAAATGAACTCCTTGTGTTCGGTTACTACTCGTTTATTGTCACGTAGCTAACATTATTATCCTTAAGAAAGGCATTTTTCTTATTACCTTCAGGCAGAAAAATATACAGTAGCCCTTTACTTCTGTTTGCTGGAACAGGCTTATAACTTGGAGGGCATATAAAGCACGATCAGGAAAATACCCTAGTTTTATTGTTCTTTGTTCTAAGAACTGTGCATGTCCTCAAAATGTCATCAGCGATAAACTGTAAAAGGCATCACATCAAGTCATTAAAAGACACTCCCTAAGGCAAGAGACCACAAACCGAAATTGCCTGCTACCTTATTTACACATTTGGCCCACCTAGGCATGGTAACTTCACAGTCTCTTTATTAAATAGATATTTCCATACATTACAAGTGTATTTAATTACTGGACAGTTGAGAAGAATGGGGGAGAATTATGTTTATTTAATCATTTGGTTAGTTTTTCCAGTGCTGAGTGAGCACCCTGGAAATATGATTGGCGGGCTGCTCCCGATGAAGCCCCAAGGGCCGTTCACCTGTCACTTCTGCTGGCAAGGACCGGTGTGATGGCCCACGCCGCTCGCTTTTGACAATGAACAACGGTGACCCAGTCTCAGAGCATACCTGACTTGGTCATTTCTCCTTTCTTTAAAAGAGATTGCATGTTATCTACTGGTTAAAACCAGCAACCTTCATGCTGCACAAAGCAGTTAAGAAAACAAAATCCTTGCCTAACTGAAAAACACCAGGCAAACAAAGGACAGCTTCTGAACAATAACCTTAAAATCTGGTCATGCTTTCTCTGGAGTAAACTAGAATAAGATCCATCAGAAACAACAGAGCTACAGAGGGATGTAAAAACAATGCTGAGAAGGAAAAAAAAAAGTTCTTGAAATGAAACAATGACACTACAAGTCTTTTTACAAAAATTCTCATTTAAAAAGTGTCTAATAGTTCTTTGGTTTTATATTTTTAGAATATGTTTATATCTCAAAAACAAACAAAACCAACTGTAAATAGGAACTTCAGGTTACCCAGTGAACTGACAAGTGAGTATGGAGTAGAAGTAGTTTTCAATGTTAAGCCAATTTGCTGCAGCAAGACAACAAACTACATCTTTAGATATGAGACTATCATATTGCACTGTTATTTCCTAACACAACCCCGTATATACAAGTCAGTGCATTCTCAGGGCTCAACATAGCCTTGTGATACAAAGCAAGTAATATCTCTCATTTTGGTACTTTAAATGCAACACACAAATGTTCCACAGGAGGATGTATTTCCTACTGGTAACTCCATCAATTTGATATTTGATATTACTTGATGAAGCACTGTTTGCTTTGTAATTGTATTTATATTACACTGCTATTTTCATTTTTCTGAAGCCTTTGGACACTAATCACCAAGTTACACCATGTTGTGAATTGCAATGTTGGAAATAATTTCTGTGCTTCCAAAGACAACACGACTTAGTACATAACACCTTTCTTTCATTGCTATTGTTTTTTAATATATATGTTTAACTAATCCACTTCATGTATATATTCAACCTGTCCACTACAACTTGGCCAAAAATCCAGAAAGGCACATTAAGTACAGATCACAAGACACAGGGATATCATTTGGAAGGGAATCTTTGCAAAGGTTTCAGTATCAAGATCACCAGCCACTGTAAATTCTCTTTCCTGACGTCAGTGCAAGTACACTTCATGATATGTATCACTTGATGTCCTAATCCAAGAAACATACTTTTTGAGTCCAATGAGGAGAGGAAAAGGAAGACTGTCTTTAAATGTATTCTTTATAAAAGCAGTATCTTTCTGTGAAACATCCTTTTCTCAAGTATGCATTTGGAACAAAGGTACCAAACTACTAAATCCATCAAAGAGGAGAAATTAACAGAGAGTTCTGGTTATGTTCAAAAATGTTCTTGAAATGAAACAGATTAATGGCATAGGATAGCCAATAACAGCACAAACCAAATATACAAAGAGCATTTCCAATTAATTTAGTCTCATTTAGTTTGTGTGAATTATCTACTAATCAAAGTACATACATAGGCACTGTGACCCTGGTGCTGGAAAACTTCATCATCCATGTTTACAAAATAGTTCTCTGATCTAAAAAATATGATTGTTGCCATTTTACTTGAATGGCAAAATATAAAAAGAAATTGCCAATGCTCACAGTTTAACCATGGATCATCCTTATTCTCTCAGCATTCCTTTATTTGAATTGAATGTTTATATCACTCATGTGTGAACATGCATAAGTTACACAGATTTTTCAATTTGACTATTTCTCTGGAAAGTTTGGGGTTTTTTTGTTTGGTTTTGTTTTTGTTTTGTTTTGTTTTGTTTTTTTTTGGGGGGGTGTTGGTTTTTTCTTTGCTTGTTTTTTGTTTTTGTTTTTGTTTTTATCATTCGTGGCTTGTAATTCGTGGCTTGTAGTATGTCTTTATACAAGTCTCACAGTATCTTTTAGGGTCTCTACTGAAAGGGTTTTCAAATCCAAAAGGTTTCACATATGAAAGTTTCCTTTAAGGACAGCTATACAAATATGCACATGCATGAGTGTTTTCCACATTTTTTTCTTTCCATTGATATTTTGTGACTGCTTTTTTTTTCATTGTTACATGCAAGTTAAGAAGAGCAAAGCATCTGTTAAACTTTCAGTTCCCAAACCACTCACAGAGCTACCTGTTTTCTCATATACCAACCAGAAACAGCAAGGTATCTGCAACTTCCAGGGAAAATTTAGGTTAAGATACTCTGGAGAGATCTGTCAGGTGCTGTTTTTTTGGAGGATGATTCTTAAATAAAACCATCAAAAATAACCTGCTTTAGGAGATTAAATTCCCTATTTCCTAATTTAGACCTGTAAAAGCAAATTATAAAACTTTCATTGACTTCAGTGCAGTTGAGGTTCAAGAATATGAAGGGAGTTCTGCAAAACCCTCCAAGTGATGTCATCCAAAATGAGAAAATGGAGATAATGGTATAAGGCTTCCTATGTCAGCTCTTCAATAATACAATAAACAGGACATGGCACACCTAGCATGGGTAGAGAACAGAGAAGTTTCCTCATGATTAGCATCCCAGAAATTGAAATCTAACATGCCAATGTGACATTGAGGAAAACACTATTTATGCCTAAAGCTAAGAAAGATTGTTGAAGAACATTTTATGCAGGTGAAAATACGGTTTATGCAATCCTGCCAATGTCATTAATGCACAGGCTGATCTACTGTTGAACCGCTGCCACCAAAGTTACAGCTGCCCAAGGGCTTCAGCTACTTAAGCAGTTATTAAAAGATTTGAAAGAAATATGAAGAAAAATATCAGTACAACATGATAGTCTGTACTATTCACTACTCCTCTTCTAACAGATTTCTCCTTCCCCCTTTAGGATATTCACAGCATGTGGTATCGTCCTTGATGTGCTTCCATGAATGTGCCCTAATATCCTGGAGGGAAATGAAAAAGCCCTATCATACTGCTTTTTCATTCAAATAAGAGAAAAATCTGTATACTGAGTGATCAGAATAGTGTCCTTAATATGTAGAGCAATGAACTGGCTGCCAGAGAAGGCAGGATTCCTGATTTCATGGACCAATGGTCTAATCTACTAAGGCAAATTCTTCTTCCTGCATATGACAACTGTGAGCTTTAGCCATAACATTCAAAACAATGAGATCATGAAAATTCATTTTTGAGAGACAGATGGATGATATCCATTATTAATGGAGCCCCAAACAGAATCTTTCCCTAAACAATGCATGCAGAGCCTTTATCAAGATCTGTCAGACAAGAAACTTGATACAATAAAAATTATAATAAAAAAGTTCAGTTTCACAGGAGTAGATATCACAGGTAAATGCATGTAATATTACAGTCCACTTATTGGTAAAAATTCAATGAGCAGTTACCTAATAGTATTCAATAGATTCAACTAATTAAACTCCCACAACCATACTTCTCTTTTCATACATCATATTAAAGAAAAACTGTGATGGAAGAGAGAGTTTCCTTCTGTTCTATTTGATAAATATGTCTGTCAAAACAAAATGCCAACTAAGAAAACTGAGGAGGTGATAAAACCACACCTCAGTACAGATACCTAAACAAAATGCTTGTCTTCCAGAAGCCTCACTACAACCAGTGGGAAAAGAGAGGCGCTGGGACAGGCTGGTTCAGAACAGCAGCCTACCTTTTGTGTTCTACAACATGCTGGAAAAATACGCTGAAGGCCCAAAGCTGGCTTATTTCAACATACGATACTTCATCAGAGGGCAACATAAAACTCTTAAACCCAAAAAGAAACTCAACTGTTCTGCCTTCCCTGCCCACAGTCGCATTGACCTTGTTCATGTATGGGAACTAAGAACTACTAGATTCCACCTACAAAGTGAAGGGTTCTCAACTTGGAGATACCAATGTAATTTTCCTAGATGCATTATGTGAAAACTAGTGACTCTCTCTCATCTTCCTATTGTCTTAAAATGATAAAAACAACCTGACAGAAGATTTACGACTTTAATCCTTGAGCTGAGACAAATGAGGATTATTTTTTCTCTGAAGAAAATAACAAAATCAGTATTTCTGGTTTTCTCCCTTTCTAGAGTATCTGGACTACATGAAGAGATAAAGTATTGGCAAGAAAAAGAAACTTTTGTAAGGTAACCTTATTTTCCCTTAGACTTTGGAAGTGTTTCAGCTTGTTGAAGATGAATGGTCAGTGTGTATGGGATTAATTCCTTGCCCATTCAAACAGACGCTGAAATCAGCATGGTCAGACCAAGAACAGACAATTTTTAGACAGTCTGGTAACTGATTACCAAAAAAAAAAAATTAAGTATGTTAGTACTTGGTAGTTTGGTGCTTCTCAAAAGCCAAGAGTAAAAATGAAACTGTCATACATGCAGTTACATGGATATCTGTTTCATGTCCAGACAAATGCTATCCTTCTCTTTTGTCTGTCATTCCCCTCAGTCCCACCAGTATTCCCTCTCCCGCTACATGCATCTGTTCATCTGACCTGTGATAATTTGGCTAACAATTCCAGTGTGTGTTAACATCTCTTTAAAAAGGTGACCATCATCAGTCAAACTTGGAAAGACCCGGATAGTTCCAACTAAGAAGTAATTCCATTCTGCTATGGTCCTGAAATATACCAAAGATGAAGACGGAATTGGTACTGGTTTTTAAGGGAAAAAAGAGGGAATGTTTTAAACCAGCCATTCACTCATTCCTTCCTCACAACTAGCTCAGCCATGTAATGGGAATTATTATCAATGTTATTTGGTAAGCGTTACAGCAAAGGTACTTCTCCCTTTCAAAAGATCCTTTTCCTTCTCTTATTTGTTCTTCCTGTTTTTCACATTTCTTTCAAAACCACGGAGTACAGAGATTTGTATTGAGTCAGAGCTGACTTCAAATTCTGACAAAATTGTCAGGAATAACAAACATTTCCTATGTCTGAATCTTGAAAAGCCAGGTTTGCTAAAACGGCTATAACTGCTCTGCTTCTTCTAGCTGCTCATGTCACTCAAAGAAAAAATGTGTACCCTCAGTTCCAATTATTCTCTTTCCTGTTGCAAAATGAGCCTGGTATCAGCCAAGTCTCAATGTTTCCTTCCCTTCTTGGCAAAATTTCACTTTCTATAGGTGACAGAAGATTGGAGCCATCTCTGTTGTCAGGTATGACTTTCAGGAAAATAGGTCCAGTAGATCAGCCCCACATTCAAAATCAAGTGTCACTAATACATTTAGTTACAACTGCAGGTGGTATTAATTGGCAAGTTATGCTTTGGATTAACAGTGGACTTAACACATGACTGGAATCCCTTCAATTAGTACACAAGATTTCTTCTACTCAGGCACGTCAAAGTCTGCTTACTTTCAGTTATGCAACTTTTAAAGCTAATCCCTTTGTTTTCCTTTGTTGGTGAGCAACAGCAAAATGTAGAACAATTTGCCTCATCACTAATGTATTAGCTTTTCTTCTGAAAAAAGATTGAGGTAGGTGGCACTTGGCCAAGACATTTACAATCTCCCACATGTGCAAGTTGTCCCAGACTCAGCAACCACCGTTCTTCTGTAAGGCTGGTGACTGAGCTGAGCTAACACGACATACCAACACTCACCAAGTGGGCACACGCTGAGGATCTCGCCAATTGCTTTGAACTTTTGCTTGTAATTTCTCCCCAGTTCAAATTTGGCATTGCAAAGTAGTTCTTGTTAGAGACTACATAGAGATCAAGTTTCAGATTTCAATCACAAGTATTTTTATCATAGCAGAATAATTTTTATCTATCTATATATATATATATATATAGATATATATATATATATTACAGTGGTGGTTTTTTGTTCAGAACTCAAAAATCTGGATGTGTTGAAAAAAGCTAATGCTGTCACCTTGTTTCCCCTTTCACAGCTACATGCCACCTTATTCTATGCAATGTTCCTGTTAGTAATAACTTCAGTGTAACAGGAGTAGATCTGCAGAATAAAAGGCTCGCCACCAAGAACCCAATATCCACACAGTACCTTTTGGCAGAGCCATTTTAAACTAGACCTAGTCTGCTCCCATATTTTGCATGTCCACAGGCTGCTGGAACACATTAGAGTTTCTCCTGAAACATGTTTTGATTTAATTCCTTCTGAAAGGAGCATAGCTCCCATGCCCCAACACCCTCCTGTAAGAGAAGCCAAAGGACAGTAACAGGGGATAATTGCATTCTCCTGATCTATGCTAAAGTGCTGGAGTAGAGGCACCTTTTCATTCCTTCTGGGTTTTTCCCTCAGATGACAGACTGACTTTCTGCACCTGACTCAAAATAAAATCAACCAGGTAAGGTTTCTGAACACCAGATTCCTTTGTTTCTACCAGTGTTCACAAGGCAAGACTGCATTCAGATGGAAGAAAAAGCAGAGATATCAGTACACACGGGTCTTAAAAAAACATAGGAAATGAACTCATTAACATTAAAGAATCATAATAATCTGATAAGAAATAATAAGAAATTTTGAGAAAATTGAAAGGAAGCATTCATTGCCTTTTAGGACTGAACTTCCCTGACCACAGCAGTCAGCAAAGACTGAATTTAGTTCACATGCATGTAATAAATTATCTCAATATTATCAAACATTTTAATTCTGAGCCTGTCCTCCACAACGAACAGCAGAGGACAGCAATTGCATCACTTTCTACTGTCGCCCCATGGTTAGCATGTGACCAGTGTCATCAGATCAGTTGTAGAGCCCAGAGAGATATGGCAAAAAAAAAATCCCTTCCAATAACTCAGACGTGAAATGAAAAAAATTCAAATAATTTAATATCCACAGAGATTGTAGAGCTTAAGTTTAGGTCCCCTTAAATAATGGTAATAATACATTTAAGGGAAGGACTTTAAATATAAACAAATAACAACTGCTAGAATCTCAACTGAAAATACTTTACGGGAAAAAGCTGTCAACATTACAACATTCTTAACTCCAGCTGCACTTACAAGGCCTCAGATTCAAAATCTTGGCTACCATTCTGATGTTACTTGGACAAAGTGCAAAGTATTAAATATGAGGCCAGGCAGTGGGGCTTGGAGAGCACGATGCTGTCTAACCAATGCATTATATTACTGAAAGTGAAGCAATCCTATTTCCCGTGCTTTGCATATTATTACCCTTCCTCCACAGGTCATCACGCAATGCATCGCTGCTTCCATTAGAAACATCTTTGCTCTGATTTCCAACAGAAATTTTCATTTTATTGCACAGTTTAAAGAATTCTAAAGTATTTGATTCCATGCTGTATGACTGCTAAAACTTACTTAAAAATTCAGTTCTTAAACAAAAAAAAATTCTAATGGGATCTGGTAAACAAAACAAGTAAGTGCTGTGCCTAATACATCACATGGGAGATGTTACAGGAATTAGCTTGTGTTGAGTTAGTTCATGTCCCCAAAGAGCTGTGTTTGAGCTTTTTGAAGCTGCTCACTCAGAGGGATTATCTCATTCAATCTGCTCTAATCACAACTAAATGCTTTCAATTGGTATATACTGGGACAGAATTAGAGAATCAGAAGCTCCCAAAATCCATGCGATGAGCTTAGGGCGGGGCAACAGAAAAGAAAAAAAGGAACACTGTAGAGGCTAAAAAGAAATAAATCTTTTTTGATATTCCACAATTGAAGCTTACAAGTTTGATTCAGTGCATAGTAATGGATTTACACCACAACAAAACTAAGAAAATGACATAGGACATTGGTAAAGCAACTAATACAGCTTTGGGGGTTTGAATGCAGTATGCTTCATAAATATTCACAGTGAGCCTAACAGCCCACTATTATCTTCCTACTTCAAAAGCCTCCTCTTAATACAAAATTTTCAAGAAGGCCATTAGTGAAGATAGAAGTAATTGCGATTACATGTACAATATTAGATGAGAATGTTAGCATTACCAAATTTGCCAAATAAAAGTTCAGCAGGAACACAATGGAAACTGCAATGTAGTGTTTTCCTAGAAAATCTGCTGGGCAATAACAGCAGCACTTACACTAGGATATTAAAAGCTAGAATCATGCACACGGATTTCAGAGCAAAGACATCGGATGGGCTGTGGTTACATATTCTACCCATGGTACATGTATGCAAGTGCACCATTCAGTTGTCAATTTTCTCCCTATCGAGGGGTTCAACAATTTGATTTCTAGCTTACTGCTGTCAATAGATTCATACTTTACTCATGATTTAGAGCTATCAAATAATTTTATGCTGACATCAGTTTCCTCCCTGACAGCTCTAAAATATGAAATAACAAGCAGTTGGTGTCAGCACTCTTAAATCAAGCCCAAGGGCCCCCATGGCACCATACTATGGCAGCTTGTTACTGCTAAGCAAATGTCAGTCCAGTCAATGTGTGTAGGAGGTTGTCAACTCCCTGGTTGCATCTGCCCTAATAACTAGTCCCCTCTAAGGTGAAATTCATAAAGCTACCATCGTATTGCCTGAAACCTGAGGTGACAGAGGCTAGAACAGATAGTATGGCTTTCCAAGCTCAATGAATGGTTGCCAGTTTGAGAGACTGGGCTTTACAGCTCTGCCTTAGAGAGGTTATTATTCTTCTACTGCTTTTGCTAGGAAATGCAGAGAGTACACAGTCATTAACATGCAGAGATATGTTATTTTTTAATCCTCACTTTCTATATTGAAGCGTGAACAGCATGCTACTCTTAATGGTGCGATCTAGCCAGGGGCGTAGCTAGCAATTTGGAAAGTATACACACACGTCGGCCTCCCTGTTGGTCCCCCGCCCTCACCATACCCATAATCTCCCAAGGTAGACATACCATTATACATATCCCCATCACTAGCACAGCAGGTGCTATTAGGCAGGGGATCTAGCAGCATGTTCATAAAAGGCCTGGCAAAGAACAAAAAAAAACACTGCCCGCCATGAAATTAAAATTGTATGCTGTGGTGTACAGAGCACACGCCTGCTTCCACTTGAATAACTTTTGAAAAAAAATAATCAGAAAATCTACCACAGAAAAAAGGAGACAGATTTGAGTTCCATTATCTACAGTAAAATTTCGTTTTTTCATCTTTTTAGTGCATGAAGCAAGACCTTAAGACCCTAAAAATTATAATGGATATTTCTTCTTATTTAATTTGAAATCTGGGTTATACCTGCAGCAGAAGGCAGGATTTTCTCTACAGTTAAGTATATGAAAATATATATCACAATCTTATTTTAAATACAGTTAATAATACTTTAAGATTAAGTCCCAAGGTTATACAAAGCAAGAAGATGACAAACAGAGCACTCTATTTTCTGGTAGGCACCTACAATGAAGTATTTGTAATTAATTTACCTTCCTTCACACAGTTTATTTACATACAATATTCACTATAATGAATTTATTATTATCCACTCTGGTACTGACTAAAACAGTTTTGATTTAGAGGAAAGAGACCACAAAAGCAGGCTTTATTTCCAGCTAAGAAAAAGAGAACACCAAGACATGCAGAGCGCTGACCCTGAAACTACAGAACTATTCCCATTTTTTCAAGGTCCCCTCCAGGATAGCCCACAGCTCACGATTAGAGTTAATCCAATAATACCCCGTAAGCAATGGAGAACGTGCAAGCTGTACCCTTTCACACAGTGAATTTCACAAATACACAAGCAAATCCAGTTTAGGCTTCCCCTTGTATGAGACCAGTGCTGATGAGCAGCTAAGGAGGAGAGGGATCAAAGGGAGAATGCTTTGAAGGCAAAATGCACATGCGTTTGAAGAGGCAATTAATCCTTGCAAAGGCACAGAGAAGAGGAGAAAGATGCCTGTCACCTCGACAAGACTGGAGACAACACAGTACCTTCTGCATTAATTTTTTATTTTAAATAAAGAAAAGGAAAACTAGCCTTTCGTAGCAGGCAGGCTAGAGCAAAAGAAATGCATTTAGGCTTAAAATTAAGAATGGTCTTGTAAAGCCTCACACATCACTTTTTCTCACTGATAAACGTAAAGTTTTATCTTACCAATCAGGAGACATAAAAAGGACACAGACAATAAAGCTTAATGACTCTTCCGTTTCTTCCTGGCTTCCCACCATCTTGACAATTTTCTCCCCTCATTTTCTTCCTTTTTCTCTGGTTGAAAGTTTCTCTGAGTTCTGCTTTGCTTTGTCAAGGAAAAACACTATTTTTCTGCAGCTTAGATGACAATAGCATGCCTTTCCCATTTGAACAGGACAAATATGTAGGATATATCGATCACACAAGCTGGGAGAATATTGCTGTAAGCAATCTTGGGTCTTTGGAGGCCAGAATTAAAATACCACTTTTCTCCATCAGAGTGTGTCTAATTACAAATAACTCCAGAAAAGCAGCTGAAGAATGCTTTGGCTCAACTGTAAGATGCTTTTCCACAAAGATGTGTCTTTAGGCTCCAATACTCTCACGCATTACGTTTTACAAGAAGGAAAAAGAGAAATCCAATTGTAAAAAAATAGAAACATAATTGATTTCTATTTGACAAAGCGAAGCATGAGAGTTTATTCTTACAAGTACTCTGTGAAGTGCTGCATAAGTAACTACTGCAATTTGTGTCTCTCCAGGGGCAAACGCATGGGAATCTAACATCAGCACTGAAATAAGAGGAAAGAAGGCAAGGGAGAGACAGAGACAGAGTGAGAAGCAGTGTCCCAGAGCAATTCTGTTCCTCTGCCATCTGTCACAATCACTGCCGTTCCCAAAAGACTGGTTTAGAAGGGCCACTACAACTAATGAGCACTGGAGAAAGGTGGATTCCTGAAACAAACTACATATAAACATCAAAAGCCAAATAAAACAGGCAAAGCTCTTAATAAACCCTCAATACAGCAGGACAAAAGTCCAACATTATTGGTCCCAGTGGTAGCTTGTTGGAGCTCACACTAAACTCTTAAGAGAGATGCACAAGTAGCAAAGCAGACAGGCCATCATACTGAGGTTCGGTCAGTTTTATTGGTTTGCACATTTTTTATTTCACACTTTATTTTGGTTTTTGCTGAATAAAGAAAGCTGTAACACTGGAAAAAATAAATCACAACATCATAACAGAAATCAGACACTTTCATGTCTGCAATAATAATTTATGTAGTCAGTGTTTCCAGATGAGTTTTTTAACAGAAATTTCAGCATTTCTGACTTCAGAACATAAACTCATGGATTTTTTTTTTTTCCTGCTTGTACACAGAAAACCAACAAATATCAGATAGCTGGTTCTATTTCAGATTCTTTCAAGAAAAAATAAAGTGCTGTTTTAGGACCACTATCAAAAGATTATGAAAACTAGCATCATAATCAAAACAGAACATGATGCTTGAATCTTAATATAGTGAGACTTCAGCTGTAAATCTAGAAAAGGAATCTTGTCTGAGACCTCTTTCTTCTCCTCCAGGAGCTGAATGAGTTTCTGCAATCATGAATATCTATGAAAACTGATCTGTAACTATGAAAACCTGATCTGTAGTCCACTAAATGTAATAGAAAGACCTGAACTGATTTTGTCTTATCCAGGGATAATGGTATTGTTATCCTGCATTCCAAGTTGGAAGGAACTTCAAGTGAATGTGATATTTTTGATCTGAAACACTGCAATTCAGGCTTGTTTTCCTAGTGTGCTTATCTACAACAGTGAGATTAAATTATTCCAGTAAACTCCTGAGAAAACTTGTTTACCTCATTCGTACCTTCCTATCAAAGAGAAGTTTTCAAAAAACTGCCAGAACTCACAGCCAGCAAAGCCCCAAGAAGGAAGTTGCAACTGTCTGAAAACAAATCATCATCATCCAAGAAAAGCTCTGAATTCCAATAAGAGTAAGCCTTTGGACACAAGCAGATGCCTTGGGACTTCTCCACTGGTATCAATTGCACATGAAAAGTCATTAAGATTGCGGTGGACCACAATTTGAAGACAACAGAAAGTCAGCAGAAAATTAAAGATTCAAAATAAATGGAAAGGAGAAAACAAAGTTTGCACTTTAAATACTGACAGCAGGCTCAAGCTGATTTAATTTTAAAGCTGTATCCTTCTCTCTGCTTATAGTTCCATATGGCTGTACAATGTCTAATGAAAGTATACAGCAATTGCCCTCCTGTAAAGTATTTGTCCCCCAAATCCTCCTCCTTCTTTTCAAGGTGTGAGTCAGCAATTCACACTGAGCAGCACCATTCTGACTGGCATTAACATAAGCTCTGGGGCAAAAAAGAAGTGTGCTTCATGGTGCATGGGGAAACTCTGCAGAAATGCCAGAACTCAGCAAGCTTCTGACAGCTGAAAAAGTGAGAAACTCAACAGGATCAGTGTGTATGAGCTGTAGAAACAGGGAGAGAGGAGACAAAAGGCAGGCTGTATCGAACAGCCACTGCCTCCCTCCCCTCCAGCGCTTCCTAAGGTCTGTAAAATCCCAAGAGAATCCAGCTACGAAAGGCTGCCTTAGCAAACTGGAGTTGTAGCTTTGGTAATGTAGCTCTTCCCACAACAAGTTTAGCTGGAAACCAGCAGAACAGTAAATATCACAGCTAGCAAGCAACTAGATTTATAAATACTATATATATCATATACATGTGTATACACATGTAGCCATTTACATATATGTTACATGTACGGTTAAAAACATCTTTCACCACAGAAAATATTATTATTCTTACTAGAGTAGAATAATAATAGATATTGCAGGAATTTTAAGGATCTGGATAATTTTGTCATCTAGAAAATGATCCCACATACAATATGTTGTCACTTCAGTGTTTCTTACCAATTTTTAAAAAAATCACCTTTAAGTAATCTGCAATATCTCTTTTGCTTAGAGAAAGAGATGTATTTCATAAAACACATAAATTTAAAAGCACCAATCCATTTCCATTCTCTGTGTTCTTAGAGTGAATTTTAATGTCTGAAGAAGAAACTGAGATTTTATACTAATAAACACAGGGCATGTCACGGACAGTCGCAGAGCAGCTTCTTTCTTCTATCTCTCCCAGTTTTATACCCCAAAAAGCTTACTGCTTAAATGTCATAACCGTAATGACTATTGCAAGATGAAACACTCTGTAACCTGTGTCAGATTCACATTTCTGGAGAGGCCTCAGATAAACATGGAGACTTAACATGAGAATTAAGTTCTGACATAGTTACAAATGTGGGCAGGCAGTGGAAGACAAACTCAGGCCTTAACTCTTGATAGAACACATAAATATAAATGTCTGTATACCTGTTAATATATTTGCAAAAAATGTTGATTTTCAAAATACAATATACAAAATAATCATGCAAGTAGATTCAGACTGGCATGTTGTCCAATAAAAGTTCATTAAATTCACTCTGAAAACTAAATGAATGCAACCCAAGGAATGAACTCAATAAACAGCCTAACCTATCATGTGATGATTTTACTGTAAAAACATGTGCAGTTTCTTTGCATGAACACTTGTTGTTGCAATTCTGTAATGATTCAGCCCATCATGCCAGGCCTCTGCAATTTACTTAGCAAGAGACCAATTGGTATGTCAGTGCATTTTGGTATCCAAATAAAACTGGTTATCTCAGACCACTATCACCATGCCATGTTCCAAAAGTATTTCAGCAGAAGCAAAACCTACCCTATACTTGCATATGGCTGAGAATTTAAAATTACTTATTTGTTAAACGTGCTTGTTTTTATAATTGAATAATAATAAAAAACCCAGATACTACTATTTCAGTAATAAAGATCTATTTAATCATATTGCTAACAGCAAGAATGCAAACACTGATATTGCTTAAAATAAAATTCTTTGTCCAAAAAAAGAGACATAATACACGTGGCAACTGTGCCACCACTGCCGGACTTAGAAAAGCTCACTTTGTTATTATCTTTAGAATTGGCTTAACACATATAATGTTGCTTCATTCACAATACATTTTTCTCTTTTGAACTTCAAGAATTTTGGCCAGCTAACACATACAAAATTCACAGTACTGTTTAAGGAAACTGTATATTTTTCCCCCGGAGCTCTATACATAGAAATTGCAGACAGTTATTTAAATGGAAAAGTACTTCCCAGAGGACTGAAAGAAAGGTCTACTCTTGCCCAGTAATAAGTAGTTGTGGACCTCAGGTACTGTGATCCTACATTAGTCACTTTTTCAACTTAAAAAGTTTTCCACCTCAGTATTCTGCTTCAGTAAATAGGATTATCATCCAAACAGAAGAAATGTTCTTTCTTTCCTTTTGGTCTGATGAGCAAAGGATGGGATATGCTACTTGTGAAGAAATCTTACAGCGAGTTTGATGTAGTGTCAAATCATCAGTGACAACCAAACACCTTTTTCTGGGGCAGTATTTCACATACCTTCTGTTCAAGAAAAAAACAGTTTCCATACTGTCTGACTTTGGCACAATAAGTCTGTTTCAACACAGACTTATGCTCATGCATAAACTAAGCATGATGTTGTTCTTTACAATTCTTCCTTACATCAATAGTCCCTTTTAGTTCTCAATCCTGTCCACAACAACGGTGACACACAGATCGGGGAGTCAATTAATCCTGACTTTCTGCTCTCCTTTGTCAAAATCTATGAAAACCATACATAAACCCCTACTTATTCTATATCTATAGTAAGTCTTGCTAACCTAGAGTAGTTGATGTTGAAAAAAAGAAACGAGTGCAATGTTTTCTTATCAAGGGAAATCATTGTTTTATATACAACTGAGGTCTGGATATTATTCTTTGGTTCCTACTCTGGAATTAAATTTTGCATGTCTTTCTACTACAGTTGCCTAGCAGTAATTGCTTACTCAGGGAGTAACCATGAGAGAATATATGGTGTTTAAACAAAACACGGTGATTTACGTACACAGGAAGCTCTACTTTCTTTTCCTGCTTGAGCTGCATTAGATCCACCACCTAGCACCTTAATGACCAATTGTACTTCTTCCTTTATAACTCATCTGTCAACGCAGCCGCAGAGATGTCACATACATCATAACTTCCAAATTTCTGGCTGAGAATGCTTGGATGAGCTCTCCTATCAAACTGGTCCATGCTGCTGCTTTTTTCTGGCAACCTGCTGAGACACGGGCAAGCACTTCATCATTATAAACAGTGAAGTATTTCACTACTGCTTTCCTATCCAGCGGGCAGAAAAGCTAGGAGGAGGACACAAAGAGCAGCCTGCAGTGCTGTGCAGACCTACAATCTTGCTGTCTAACTGTTCTCTTTACCCTTCAGCTGACACGATTTAGAACTTGTTAATGAAGTTTCATGACCTAAAGCTCAGTTGACTTTATCTCTCGCTGCATGTAGTTTAAAGGCATACTTGGAAAGTTCAGCATCCAAAAGAACCTTGTAAAATCTAAAAAGGAATCTGTTTTATTTTTGTCCAAAGCCAAATGTTTGTCTGAAAAAGTTTATGTGTAAGACTGCATAATTCTGCCCTTATAATAAGTAATACCTGTGCATACAGTGAGAAACCATGCTCATTTTGCAGATATAGTTTAGGTGGTCAAGTATCATAGCTCCACTTTCTGTGAATTTTATCTTCTTTCAGCTAAAGGAAGCCAGAGTTTTTTATAGCTTTCCTTCACCCTGCTGTTTCTCTTTCCCAGTAAGGTCTATTTAAAACTCCCTTGTTGCATATAACAGAAGGAAAAGAACCCTGTAACAGAACCCGTCACTTGGCTGTGCCAGAAGCTGGATTTTTTTTTTCTTTTTCATTTTCCTTATCAATTTAAGCACAAGCTATACTTGATAAAAGTGTTTCATTGGGCCCATTATAGACAAATTTGATATTTTGCTACCTTGCCCTACTTTTGACACTAGAAAAGAGTTCAAAGAAATTATTTCATAACAGTTGGACGTTTTGCAAAAGCACACGTGAATAACTTATAATTAGAGCATATTTTTATATTTACTATTTTAGTCAGTGATTTATTAAGATATATTTAAGATACATAAGAATACCATTAGGTTGCATTATGGGAGCTGATTTCTTCAGCTAGAAAACATGAAGTGATAACATCAATGCATTGACTACGAAAAAGCAAATGAGGTAATTATGAGAGCTTACTGGAACTTTCCAAAAGTAACTCAGCCAAAACTGCCAAAAGATTTGAAGCCCCTTGCATGCGCTCAGCAAATCTAAGGTAGAAAAAAAGACCACATGGGCAGCTATGTAAGGCAATGGAAATCTGATGGGCTTAGCAGCTGTGAAACTCTGCTTCTACTGTTATTATTTGCTTGGTTCCATATATGAGTTTACTGTTATGCAGAAAAAGCTAATTGTTCCTAGGATCATATAGTTTGAGTGGTGAAAAAACATTACCAAATGAATCAAACAGACCATGTTCATTTTTGGTGTATTCTACACTTTCTGCCGCCTAGCACAGTGCTACCACTCCTGCATTCCTCTGAATTTATTGTAAACCCTACATTTGTAAACCCTACATGCTGGACTTAAGCATTTAGGGAGAAATGTTGAGTGCAGGCAACAGCTCAATTACAAATTACTGTTGATGTGCTGACAGTTTTTATCTATGTCCCCTGTCATTCTGCCATGTATGCAACAGAAAATATTCTATCCTCTCACTTCTTCAAACCTTCCAAGCTTTTATTGCAAGCTCTAATTTTATACAGACACATAAACAGCAGCACAGAAAAACATAAAGAGTCAGAAAAAGGAAAAAGGAACAAAGGAGGCATTGAAGTTTGCAGAAGTGGAAGAGAAGACCGGTAAGAAAGGGTATGAAAGCTAAAGGAATCATTTCTAAATTAGTTCAGCACTCATTTCTCTTTATTAAAAGAGCTTTATGAACCTAAATCCCAATGGTCAGATATTCAAGGTCAGGATCTAGGCTACAGATGCACAACACACAGGCACTTTAAGCAAGAGTAGAGAGACTGAAGTGTTTCATATTACAGGTGATAGTCTGTGAATATACTGGAAAAGATGGGTAACATGGTAAAATGGCAGTCATCCTTTTTGACAGTCTGGAAGTGAAAATACGAATTTTAAATAGGGGAGAAGCATATCAAAGCAACTAGGACATGAGAAGTATATGACTTAACTTGTCCGTTTTTTCTCTTTATCCTAGTAGGCATATTTTACTTCCAGTTCTTTCAGGCTGATTATTCTCTCCTTTTTGGCATCATACACTGTTAATAGTTAAAGATCGTTATCAGATGCCTCTTAGTTATCACTTCATCAAACTTTTCATGTTTAACATAATCATTCTTAGTAAATTAGACCCTTTAGCCCTTTAATTTGTGTTATTCTTAGCTGAACTCTCTCCAGTATGTCAGTAACTTTCTGGAATTATGCAAAGTTTTCCATCAGTAGTCTCTCTAAAGCCAAAATATTTTCTCTGGACCATTGTGAAATGTTTCCTGTACATCTACAACCAAACAAACCATCAAGCTTCCACATTTAATGTTAATATGCAGAGTCTGTAGTCCTTTATCATGTCCACAATTCCAAACAAACTCTAAAACCTAAGATGAACTAAAAGCCACATACAAAAATGCCACCAGGAGCTCCATACTTGATATTTATCTCTCTACTTGATAGTCTCAGTTCAGAAGCCAATACATTGACTCTAAATAAATATTTCTTCAAATTCCATTTGAGAGCTGAAAGTCATTCCTGTATTTTTCTTTTTCTTGTATCACCATTCAAGGCAACAGGTTTCCTAAAACAGTTGAGATTCCCTGGCGCAGCTGTGTGATTTCCATTCTGCCCAAAGGGACTGCAATAAAACAATTACTGGAGTTCAGCTTCCCATTAAGGACACCTAAATGCAGGTGTCTAAATGCAAGTGTCAACACATGAGGTAGATGCCTAAGCTCTAATTATAAGGCAACGAAGGGGTGGTCAATAAAATCTGTGTCATTAGAAGAATGACAGGACAGACCCAGTAGCTTTCTGAGGCCATAAACTGTGTTCAGCAGGTTTTCATTGTTTAAAACAGGCCCTTAGACACTTACCTCATCCATTGCCGCCTACAGTTAGACACCTAAAGGTATGAGTTCAAAATCTAGTGTTTCATCCTAAACCAGTGACAGGACTCAGTTCCCTGGTTATCTGAGGCTTTTCTAGAGGACAGGGCTGGCTGAAAGAAGGTTCTGCAAAAGATGCTTGTGCTGCTAGAGCAGGAACTGGAGAAGAACATCCTGGGACACCTCAAATGTCACTAAGGTGCCTATGTTTAGGTAACTGAATCCCACTCTATGTGTCTCTTTAGAGATGACAACATGCAGTCAGGTATAATATAGTCCTGTAGTAGGAAGCTATGGATATATACACAAAACTCATTACACACTCATCTCCTACCTAAATGCCTATTCCTATTTAAATCACAGATATGGTAAGCATCTAAAACTCCCAAAAAATTTAACGTTTTAAAAGGCAACTGGTTCCTTTTAAAGGAAACTAGGTCTTTTTAATGAACTGGTTTACTGCACTGACCATTAAACTAACTTTCTGGTACTACAGTAGTCAGGGACTTGTGTTGATGGGGCAAGAAGTCTCAGTAATGATCCTCACCAAAAGTAGCTGGTGTGGTAGGGGTACATGACAAGGGGTAGAATGCCAAGCTCAGCTGGAGCTGGTGAGAGTTCTGTGATTTATTGCAGTGGAATAAAGGTTTGATCACAAGTTTTTTAAAAAAATTCCATAAACAAACATGTTACTAATGAAAAAATAAATAAGTAAATAAATCCAGTGAGTCAGCAGAGATCAATAAATATAAGGAAGCATGCAAGTGGATTTCAAAAGAATAGAAACTGATTGTGCTAACTGCAATCTTCTAAGTAACAGTTCAAACCAGCCCTTCAAGGAAGGACATTCCCCACCTACAATTTATCACCTCCCCAGTTTCTTCCACTGTCTTCCCAGTCTCTTTTACCTTACCATAAGACAATTTCTAATGACAAACGAATTTGGAGAAATAAAGTTGCAAATGTAGTAGTATACAGAATACACAGATAACATAATAATGTTGTTCTTTGACATTATACAAATAAATTGTTACAACCAGAATACTCAAGCAGTAAAGTTCAGTTTTACTCGCAGAAGTGTGTGCTAAGCAAAAGTGCCAAGTAAGGAATACTACCAGTCTTCATAGAAGAATCTATCCCTTGACTATACAGAGTCCCCTAACTATACCATTTCTTAAGTCTATTCCAGCTAAATGGGGTTGACAGATCCAATAAAATGAAAGGGGGGGCAGGGAGGTGGGGAGAACCTGACAAATTCCTCATTATTGTTTCCGTTGCAGCAGTACCCAAGGATTTCAACAGGGATCAGACTCCAGCATCAAGCAAGAAACTGTTACAATAAGGTTAGATTAAATGTTCATGTAAAAGAACAAACTACAGAAAATAAAAATCAAACATTTTTCAAAAAATGTAATAAATTGGCTATGTTTGTTGCACCTTTACCCATATCCAAGCATTTGAACCTGACTACTGTCTCACTACTGTCTATTTAGGATTATCACCGCCTCATCGAAAAATTCAAAAGGTTCCCACTTTCCCTCCCAAATCAAATACAGAGTAGGAAACTATCAGATGGCTACAAATTCACTGAAACTATCTAAAATGCAATAAGGTCCATCACACCAGATGCTTTGCTATTTCTCCTTTCAGTGGAATTGCACACAAAGGTTATCCTGAGAGGGCTCAAGGAGTCTTTGCAAAGAGTCTGTAACACCGGCACTTAAACAATCCTGCTGGTCTCTTGCTTAATCTGGGAGCATAAGGTGGTGTTTATTCCAAGTTTATTTGGGAATACAAAAGAAGCACAAATTATCAAGCCAGGTTTGTTATACTGAGTTTTCATAAATGACTGGGTTTTTTTTTCTGTCTATAAGCAAGTTCTCATTAAACATGTTTGCCATGTAAAAAAAATAAGACTTTTACTCACTTAAAACCATTATGAAGGAGTTTTATAAGCCAGGTGGACTTTGCTGCATTCTTTTCCCAGGGAAAAATTCATAAGAGATCTTTTTGGACTCAGAATATTGAAAGTGTTTATTCAATGCTTTATCTTGAAACAATGAGATGCTTAACAATGAAGTTTGAGAAATACATCCACTTTTAAGTTGGTAAATCTAAACAATGCTTAAAGTCTGTCTTTCTGAAAAGTATTACCCTTTATGTTTCAGATGTAATGCTTACCTTAGAGCCCAGTGTTTTTAAAGTTAGTTATACCCTGCATAATTTCTAATAGTTCAGCAGGATGCTGAGGATCAATATTCCTTCTCAAGTTCTGCCACAGAACAGAATTGGCACCTTCCTCCTTTGTCTCACTATTAAAATTTGTAAAGCTGAGATCTTATTTACAAGCCGACAAAGTTCATGTGATGATATTTACAATGTGCTTTGAAATACTCAGATAAAAAGTGTTACACAACTGCAAAAAAATCATTATCATTCAACTAGTTTTGTCCTCTGCACCCAAACAAAATGAAGCTGGCAATTTATATCTTGCAAGCAATCTTTTAAATAGGTTTCTGTGTTTATGCCACTTGAATTCAACATCAATGGAGCAGGATAAAATAGAGCACTTAGCTCATTCCTGCGGTCCTAATTTATTTTCATCTTGCTGGTTTTTGTTTTCATATTGAGTTCTAACAAGAATGAAGTACACAGATTTTTCCACTTCTGACATTCTGTATAATGTAAAACATTTATTTCATAAAGAAAACATACTTCTTGCCAGAGGTCTGAAATAATATTTTTTACAACTTTTGTAGAAAAATGGGAAAGATCAATTGTTACTTTTGCTCAAGCTACTTCTGTGGGCAAATTGGTGATTTTTCTTGTTTCTTTCAAGATTGCTTCCTTTCTAACTTAGGTACTTTGCCCACTGAAACATGAAGATTCTTAAACTTCCAGTGACAAACAAAGACAACAGACGCACTGATTTTAGAACAATTCAGTGGTGCTTTTTATACAGAGATTCAGCAGTAAGCTTTTCCCAAATGTTTTAACTTAATCTTGATACCTATGCGCCTGTGTAAATTTAAAGTATTAAATGTAATGCTTTAGGACTAAGACAAAAGAAAATCTGTATTACCTGAATACCAAAGACTAAAACCTACTGCCCCAAACTGCAGTGAATGCCATCATTCTTTACAAACTCTAAGGTACTGCTGTAGTTGGAGTCAGCCAAAGATGAGAAATTAGCAATTTACATTTTACAGATTTATACAAATAAATACAAATTCCCTCTCACTGTGGGAATGGGAGTGATTTGTACAAGTAGAAAGAAAGTCTTAAAAAATCATCACTATTTTAGAGAAGCTTAAATAAGATGCCATTCTAGGAGAAAGGAGAAAAAGAAAAAGTTTTCCTTTCAAATATCCAGATCACACAAATCAGCTTTTGCTCCATGTTGCAATGGATTCTAGGTGGGTAAAAAATTGAAGTAAGGATGCACTGTATTATGTAATTTAGCAACTCTGCTGGAAGCCATAAAGTAACTAGGTACAAAACAGCCAGTACTTAATAAGTTTCAATTTTAATTCTGATTGGAAAGCAAAATAAGATACCAGGGTAGTCAGTACTGAAACAACTGCTTAAAATTGATGCCCAGTTATAAAATACGATTTAATCGCACATCTCAACAGAGGTCCCTGTTAAGCTAAAAAAAAAGATACCCAGGGATATAAAATGTAAAACCATTTTTTTTTAATCAGTTTTGTTTAAAGACCAGTTACAATAAAGCCTTCATATAATTTACTAAGCTAGAAACAGGTGTATCTAAGTTTCTGAATCCATTTGAAGAGTCCTACTGTTTTACAGTGTATTGGGAAAGATTGCATTGCTTTTAAAACACATCATGCTAATTTCACAGTAATTAAGGATATGTGCCCTTTTCAACATACAGCATACAAATACAGTCAGTCCAAAAGACAGGTCTTCACATTCTCAATACCTGACTTACATGCAGTATTTATTACACCGTTATGCGATGAGAGGAGATAAATTTTCTAATACAAATAAAGTGAAAGTGTTTTTTTTCCAATTTGAGGGCCATAAAACACTTATTAAAGATAAAAGCAGGTTATTTGGCTATATTGAACTCTGCAAGATGCAGTCCGTGCAAGAGAATGAAATAGAAATTTCAGTGATAGAAAATCACCCTCTTTCTCTCTTGGTAGTATAATAACCTTTTAAATCATGTTTGACATTTGTAAGTTGAGTGAGCTGGCAGCCCTGTAAAATCTATGTGGTAATATATGTGGTAAACCCTTTCTGGAGCAGTAATCTCATTGCTTTGTCTAATGGCTCCCACTTCATGTGGCCTACTTGTCCCCAAGAGACTTATTTGACTCTGCCTTTCCTGAGCCACTGGTTGCTAATGTTCCTTATTACGAAGAAAGCAGAAAAGTGCCCGAAGGCAACGGCTACTCTGCTAGTGGTACAACCACCAGTGACCTTCTGCTGAGGCCTTTTTTCCTCCCCTTCTTCCTAAAAACACCCATAAAATATGTACATGTGTTATAAAAGGATTGCTTTGTGTCTCAAGGAAAAAAAAAAAAGGAAGGGAAAAGAAAAAAAACAATATGACAGTGCTCTTTACACTGCTCCAATTGCTAATCTGACAAGCTCCATCTGGTAGGCAGACCTTTTATCTTCTCATCACCCTAAGTCTCTGAAGGAAAGTGGACACTAGTGGCATATGTGCTTTGTTGGTTACCATGCTTAATGAGGTACACAATTTATAGGACTAACTGGAGAAACATTATTTAAACTTGGATAAGGAAGGAGTGTGAGGGTATAAAGCAGGCATTGTATATTTTTTCCCTCTTTCATCAATTGTTCACCTGGACAAATACCATATCATAAGCAAGACCAAACCATATTATAAATAATATTTAATTCATACATTTATACCTGAGTTATCTAAGGAGACTGTAGTAGATTTATCTAAATGTCTTCTTGGCAGTGATGCAACTACCTATCTTATGTTGCTATTTCATACATTTATTTATTGTTCTGTGCTGTGAACTATGGAGGCATTTTTTTTTAAGTTTGAAGTCTAAAGATACAAACCATTTCCTATATTGAATTGCCTTCACAAGAAGGTTGTAAGATATACCGCTGTAAAATTTGTGATGTATGGTTAGATGGTTATATTACTACCTATGATGACACCATTTCAATTCAATTCAAATAAGGCATCCATCTGGGGCAAATCTATCAGGTAGATGTTAAATATATATGCTCCTGCTTGACTTATGTATTCTGCAGATACTGTGTGATATCTTTAAGTTTTGATCTTTTGATATCTAAAAGAAATTTATTTCAAACCATCAAGATTTCTTTTTTGTATGTACCAGTATGTATCAAACTGAAATAGTGAAGTCAATTTTCTATATAAATTTGTTATCACAACTGGCTGAACATTTCCTGTATGCCATAGTCTTACACTTTACAGATGCTTGAGTTGAAAGCATACCTGACTGGTTTTGACCAACCACACTTATTCCCCCCAAACTGTATATATTATAAGAGCTAAAATGACATTTCTGAAGTTCCTCCTTCTTCAATGGTATAAAACACAGTATGAAAACAAGATTAGGCTTTCAAAACACCACATGCCCTAATCTCCAGCAAGTGTACATTACTGTTTATCTCATAACACAGAAAGGAATCTCCATTTTTAAAAAGTGTTTGCAGCTGCCCAACACTGAGATCTTTCTCCATTCTGCTGTGTGAAATGGATGTGGCAATGAGGTGGTGGCCACATCAAGTCTGCAACAAACCTGGAGAGGAGACATCTTTCTCGTTCTAATACCTAAAGAAGTCTTAATTTCAATAATATTTCTCACTACAGTAACGCTAACTGCATGACTTCCATCCTGCCATGAAGTCCGCCCTATAACCCTCCTATGATGTTTGTTACATTCACCATCAGTTTTAGCCAGTAAATATAATTAAATTAATCTTCCCAATTGCAAAGACAGTATTGTTTAAGTATTTTCTCCACTACTAAGCAGCAATATTCTCTGCACATATGCTTGGGGGAACTCCAGCAGGATTCCAAGTCTTATGCAATCACTGCATGGATTGCACTGGACCACTCTCTAAAACAAAAAATCCATACTGTAATTCAGTTCCTACAGTTCTTGTGGCAGCAAAGTCCTCAGCAGCCTCCCAAGGCCTCTGGTGAGCCCTTTCCTCTCAGAGCTGTCAGACTTCTGCCTCTGTATCCTGCTTCATCAAAGGCTGTGGAAACCTCCTCTCTTTCTAGTCATAGACTGAAAGAAAAAAGAAGCTTTAACTACTCATTAAAGACAGAAGGAATACGCTTCTTAGTCCTAGCTTGTCATTCCCTTCTTAATACTCCCTGCACCCTTGCCTTTTTGTTTAATGTTTTCTTCTTTATATTCTCTTCTACCCTGTGTTTAGCTCTCTACTGCTTTCTTTTTTTCTTGCACTCTTGTTTTCATCTGCCTATCCTTTCCTTAACCTCTGCCTTCTACCTTGCCATCTCCTTTGTGTTTATGCTCTGCTTTCTCTGCTGTTTCCTGTACATGGGCTACTCTTGAATTCTCTGTACCATTGAAACTTCTCATCCATTGCATTATTTTAAATCTCTGTTGTTACTTGTGTTGTTTTCCCTCAAATGCTCAGTATTTTTCCATTTCTTACATTTCATTTCCTCTGCAGATAGTTCTGTGTAATTCCCAAATTTTTTGTTGTTGATATTTTTCCACACACAGTACCTAATACCAGTTTTCCAGAAAAAAAGGAGTTGGATGGCGATGCCAATACCACATCCAGGGTAGGAAAACAACATATATATGCCAGCCATTGCTCAAATTCATTTACCTGAGAAATAATTGAAAAATCTGGGAAGATCATCCAAAAGTGCAAAGGATATTTCTCAAAGTGTCTTGGGGTTCATGAGAAGAACACAAAATCTGATAACACAGATTTCTGCAGCTAGCACAGCAGAAATATCTTTCTCTGGAAGTTTTAATAGTTTAAGCTCCTATTGGTATTAAATCAAAAGATTTCATTTTTTCAAAAGAGAGTTGCTGATGTTTGTGCTCCCAGAGACTCTGGGAATGTGCTGCCATTGCCCTCTGCCTCCAAACATCAGCCCACCAAGTAAGGATTCCAGAAACATAGACTGCCCCAAGTTTGATCCCAGACTCTGAAATGTGTGATTCTCTGCTGAAAAGAGTGTGCCTTGACAGTGGCTGTCACAAGGCCCTCAAAGCTTCTAGGCTCCTACTCTTTTTCAGACATAGAAGCCGCTAGCTTGTTGATAGGTAAGCTAGCAGAGCAGCAGAGACACCTCAGGGCCAGAGATACAGTGATTCGAGATCCTCAGCAGCCCCCAGGCAAACCGGTAGGAAACTAGGCAGGAATCTCACTTGTGTTGCAGTGAAAGTTTCTTGAAATCAAAATGCTTATGCATTTTCTGAAGAAAAACTGTTCTGCTAGAATATTCCCAACTAACTCTACTTGCAATTTAAGGAGAGAGGTCAGACAGAACGTGGTAAAGGAAAGAAAACGTCATCACTTGCATTTTACATAATCCCTGCTTCCTCCATTACTTTGTCACAGATGTACTAAAGAATTCTTTCTGCTCCCTAATTACATACACAATAAACTACTTGGGGTTCTGTATGCCGATGATACTGCGCTCTGAATGATCCATGACCCTTCCCACTATAGTTGTTTTAGAGGATAACATCCTCATACTCAGGTTGTTTCTGGTTATTATGAATAACTCATATATTATTCATAATACTGTCCCTTGTCAGAGACTAGCAACTGAACAAAAAGTAAAACAAAGATAGGTAATTTCCACCATATTTGTCTCTAATGCAAACATGAAGAATGAAGAAAAGCAATATATGATGCAAATATGAGACCCTAATATAGTAGGCCTTTCGTTCGCTGTCAGAACCATTCAGTATCTTCTGCCTTTGCAGGAACTCAGATGAAAACATGTTTTCAAAACCTAATGTATTCAATTTGATACTGGCCATAAAACTGTTAAACTGTACGTCACAACCAACAGGCAGCACATTACCCTGCCTAGGTAATGCTTCATGAATCTGAGAGCTCCTGCCCCTGGATATCAGCACAATGAAGCAATTGTCCGCCATCTGACTGTATCATGACTGAGTCGTGCCATCTGTCCTTCCTTGGTTTCTGGCCACAGCAAATACTGCATTCCATCAAACTCTTGAAGGGGAAAAAAAAAAACCAAAAAAACCTTGAAAAATATTTACTAGAACCGAGTTCTATTTCATTAAATACACACGTATATATTATTCTTAACTTTGTGATTCTATCTGCTCTATACATTCATCTTATTTTCATCTCCCAAGCATTGTACACTGTCTTCTTCCAGATGCAAAAGCGCTATGTTTCCAGGGATTTGTTAGAGAAGAGTTGGGGCATGGTCTGACCATAGCCACAGGGCTTGTGGGGATGTTTTATCACTTGCAAGGTCTCCATTCCAAACTGGGTGCAACAAGTCCCAAAACAGGAAAGTCAGTTTCTTTTTGGCTCAGTTGAGACAAAGCTTTTAGTTTAACAGCACTGTTCTTCTAGGCTGAAGAGAAGACTGGAGAGTCTACGACTTGGAAGGCTTGCTTAGCACACCCCGTTATAAACATAAATGATATCATATATATGCTTATTATACATCCAGTCATGTACTGGCTTCCAGTGTGATCACTACAACTTGTTTCTGTAGACAGAAATGCAGCAAATTATTATGGGTAGGAATAAATTCAAGATTAATCTCTTTAATCCCTCCTGTGCATTTACTAATGGTTTTTCACAGGAACTCCAGTGTAATTTCAACTCTTGCTTATACTGAGTGCAAGAAGATCACATCTGTGTTTGAATGCATTTTGTACAAATTCTACAACAGCTAGCAATTCCTCAGCTGATTATTCAGAGGCCATCGGGCCTGTGGCTGTCACTCGGTCAAACAAGGAAAACAGCACAACAGGAATGTTAATTAGTATAGCATAAGCACAACCATAATGAACCTTAATTGCTTGTCAGTGGCAGTTGCCATAAGGCGAAAGATCTACACCAGTTCTTGCACCTGTGGCTATAGCTACAGGTACATTCAAAGCTAAACATAGGCCCTGATTACTGTTTATTATCAGTTTGTCAAGCAAGCATCATGTACATCTGTATGTGTTACTTTTAAGTGCTTTTATGCTTCTGAGTGTGAGTTAAAAAAATCTTCACAATTCTCCTGATTTTGCTGCCATTTGAACCATCTCTCACAATACCAAGAAACAATTTCATGCTTGACCAGTTTTTTAGTCTCATATTTGATCTCAGCATTATAAGAAAAAATTCAGCAGAAAAAAACAAACTAAAAGGGTTTTACGCACTAGAACACAACTGAATTCAACACAAGCTAATGGTTTGTCACAAATTGTAGCCACCAAATTCTAAAACATTAACAGTACTTTTAATCTCATTCTGATAAACTGCTGAAATGACAGTACGTTCCCTAAAAACTGAAGTTCTTGCAAACAAGCCTTTGAAATAAATGCAAAATAAAAAGATCACACATTACTTAAGCAGATTCCATTACATTTATGATATCACTCTGACTCTCTTCTAAACAGTGAATATAAATTATGCTGATTAACATCACAGTCTGAGGTGATCTGAGGAGGAAAATGGATTATGATCTGTAAAGGATGAACAGAGACATCAAAGCACTTAGTTACCACATCTCAACTGCAGTCATCTTTTAGAATGACACTCAAAGTGCTGACAGAATAGTGAAATCCGGGCAAGCTGCTATCTGAAAGACTGCAAATTCCTCTTTCTCAAGAGGAAAATAACACACTTCCCCTGTATTTTGTGCCTTCCAACAGCTCCAATCATGTCTGCATCACAAAGGGATTTTGTTGTTTAGAATCTCAGATTTCCTCCAACTGCATAGAGGCATTCTTTACCATGTATTATTACTTCAGATACTAATAATCAGGGGGAAAGAGAACTTCTACCCTATTTAGAGATGGATATTTCACTAAATTCTGTGTATCTCAGGTATTTAAAAGACACATATCAACATGATGTCTACTTTGACATACACTGAATAATATTAATGCATCCTAGCCAAATGCAAATGACAAATTCTACCCATTAGAAACACAATCAACTACCCAGTGATTACATATCAATCACTTTTCATGTAAAGAAAGATGGAAAAGTAGTAATAGCTTACTAAAGCTTATTTTATTTTCTTGTCCTTAGGAGAAGGAAGAAAAACAGTAGGGGAGGTTGTAGGTTATAGAGGACAGTTGTAAAGTGTAAAATGGCAAATATTTCCCATTAAAGTAGAAACACAGCTTTTTACTACAGTTAGCACACTACCCAGTATTCTAGAAGGTATGAGTAGTTCATGTAGGGAAAAAGAAATCACTTCTGAGTGTACAGATATGTACAGTTACGTACAGTTGCATTGCAGGCTGATGTGGCTTGGGTACGCCTAAACACCAGGTACAAACACTGTTGTAACTCTAACAGTCCCACCAGTCTCTCACAGAAAAGGATGCCTCAGAGCAGTGATGTCTTACAAAAAATTCTGTGCTTAATGAAAGGGATGGTTTTCAGTCTTTCATTTTGATTTGTAGATGGTTTTATTTTATTTTCCAGTGAATGTGCAAACCTTGGCTTAGCAAATGTTAACCTAATGAAACTAACTTGCTTTAATCTCCCTTTAAATATCTCTTTAAGCTATTAAGGATTTCTTCCTTATTTCATTTTCCTCTTTACTCTTCCAACCCAAGTGACAAAATGTACAACAATGAAAAAAAAACTCAAACAAAAAAAAAAAAAAAGAAAAAAAGAACATTTTCTCTGACACTTCCTACAACCTTAAATATTTCATACATGCTGTCAGTATTTAGCACTCTATTTTTAATTCTTTGGTATTCCTGTTCTTTGGTATTGCAACAAAACCCACAACGTTGTTCAAATACTCATTGAAGACTTCAGTAAATATTTAGTCTATTATGCTTAGAATTCCACATATGAAGGTCAAACAAAATCTCTTGGAAGAACACAGTGAAATCACAGATTTTAAACTTTTGAGAACACAGATCTGACACAACACGGCTGTATTTCCATTTTCCTCATCATCTTTGAATCTTTGTCTTTCACCTTTCTCTTCCTGAAGCAAAAAAGCAACTCAGTCTGTAGACTAAATTGTCCTGCTATCCGCAGAGACGTCAGTCCTTTTATACCTGAATCTCCTTTACCAAAGTTGAGATCCAGGCAAGCATACCACTACCTGATAGCAAAAAAGAAAGACTGATTGATGTTCTTAATGCACCTCATGCTAAATATTATAAAAAATTTAAATTTTTCTGTTTCTTCATGCCCCTTCTCCACTGTTTTCCCTTTCTTTGATTTCCACTTTCCACTGTTCCAAGCATCTGCCCAGAAAATATTTTAAATAAAAACGACCATAATTAGGGTTTTCCCTAATCTACTTTTCAAAATTTTGTTCTTTCTAGTAGATTTAGATAATTTTCACTATTTTTCACAATGAAGAAATAAGCTTCCTTCTACTCATCTTTTAACAGAAGAAGAAATACTTACTCTCACTCTCCCTTTACAAGGAAGGGACTTTATGAAGCAATCAACATCTAGTCAAAGTGCAGAATATGAAATTATTTTTTGAAAGTAAGAATGCTTATATTGGTTTGTCTCTTAGAAGAACTCACTTAGCAGGCACTATAACACAGTACTAAAATAGATTTTTAAAAGAGCAGAGTTTTTCTGCTTATACTTATTTTAGGGAATGAAGATGATGAAAGTGAAATTTACACTGAAAATCAGTTCAGAAGTAACTTAACAGCAAGTTTCTGATATAATCCATATTTAATCACGGAAAGAAGTTTTGATGAGTCAATCTATTCCAGAAGAAAAAGATCATGTAGCAACGTCAAGGGGAAACGTCATTTTTCCACTGCTACATCCCCCATACCTGATATTTAGTTCTGAACAATATCATCTCCTTCACTTCATACAAATAATAATACTTGTGCTATTGGATTGACTGGACTTAGAATGCCAAACACAATTCTGCATTAAGATTATTTCAGTTCAAGATTTCTTTTTCCTGGGCCCTCTGATAAGTAAGACCATACTAATCATAAAGTCACTTATTGTGGCACAAACTTCTTTCTTTTCTGTTGAAAAGTGAATAAAAAGTAAGATTTTTGTAAAACTGACGATGTGGATTATTATTATGTTAGCTGTGTTTATATAGCATGCTGTCACACTACTCAGTCTAGTCAAGAGGACTAAATCTGCACTTCCATGAGCCCCAGACCGACCCGGCCAAATTAAAAAAACACTAACACTCCACCACTGCCTTCAGTTATTAGGCACACATGAAACATAAGGGGTTATAAATCTTCTTATGACATGAAGATTGTATCAAATCTGCTGCAGTCACTTCTTATGAAAACGTCTTCCCTCTGACAAGGATATGTTTTTAAAAGTATGCGGGATACAAGGGAAAAAGCGCAGTGACATTTTTGTAAATTGTATGCTTTGATTGTCAATGACTTAGAAAGCAGTTTATTTTTAAAACAAACATTCTCAAAATCTTTGATGGCATATTCATCAATCCATCTGCTTCACTGTAAATTCTTTGAAGTGCAGGTGGTTTGTAACGTCATGCTACAGCAATTAATGAAGTTTTTGAATCTCTTGCTCTTTCATGCTCTGTTGAATGGTGAAAAGGGGTTATCATCTTCAGTTTTCCATCCCAACAGTATACACAATGTATTTTCATACATTTTCATATCTCTTTCAATACGTACATGCATTACATGTTTTAATATAGAGCTACTGAATGCAATCCAACTACATCTTAAAATTATCAGGATGACAGGTCAAAAAAAGAGATGAAAATGTAGATGCTGCTGTGCTCCATAAATAAAAATTGAATAACCGAATAAGAAAAAGCCCATGAACCTAACTATATAACAGGTAAACTACAAAACTCAGTAAGTTCCTGAAATAAGCCTTATGTTTCACGCTGTTCTATAATGAGCTAGCTATTGGATGTGTTTGACTCTTCTCTCCCAGCTGGAATTAGACCTGCCTAACTCTTTCTTGCAGGCTTTACAGAACTAAATAAGGATTCTCCAACAGCTCAAATGACAGATATTTCTTGAAGAGCAGGTTCAGAGCTCTGTCTGATACAGTGATGGTCTTAGAAGACAGCATCCCCAAAACTGTGCAGCATTCATGTCTGTGCATGTATGAGTAACTCTATATATTCATCCTGATAGTATTTGATCAGCAGGTTTGCTTTCTTTAAATATATGTTGGAGCACCTTATAACAATCAAAAGAAAATTGTATAACTCAAAGGAGAGGCCAAGAATAACTGAAAGTTTCTGAATGCCTGCATTTGTGCTTTGTGGAGATTTAAAGACAATTCAATGAGTAGTCCACAGTGAAACTATTGTCTTTGATTTGATGATAGGGATGGGAAAGGTGAAGGGAATGAAAAGAATAGGATCCCTGCATTCTTCCCACTGTCAATTCCACGGCAAGTCCTCTTTAAAAAAATGGAAATCCCTGGGTGGTCTTGTGGATAGCAACTAAATGGGAACACGCTCTTTAGTACTACAGTTGTACAAACCAAATTCTAGACAGATGGACTTTGAGTCTCTAAAGTGCAAAGAATAAACCTGCTGTTTATGGTTGCCCTGTGATGCCAGTACATTTTAAGTTTTAAAAATTTCTTTCACTGCTTTAGTCTTTTGGTTCTCATGCTGTCCTTAACCTCTACTGTTTTTTCAACTATGACTGGAAGATGACTTCAATGCATAAAAGTAAATTGCCTAAACATACCCTCATTCCAAATTGGTATAATACAAATGACAAATAAAGGGCACTGAAATAAGTAAAGGAATTCTCAAATGTGGTATTATTTGTTATGTGAGAGAGCTTTTAATATTCTATCATCCTTTTTAACATTCATAGATTAAAACCTGAAACAGACACTCATTGTGCCAAGAAAGTACTAGGAAATGACTCTACAAACTAACTTGAAAGTGGTTGTGCTCTTTCTGTCCCGGATTTAACTTTTTACTACATCAAGAGAGAATAACTGGCACTAATGTCTCAACACCTACATCAATCTACCCTGCATGCAAGAATCCCTCAGCACAACCTGTTACTCTGCTTACACTTGCACAGGTATATTGGAAGCTTATTTTGTGGTTCTTTTTTGAGCCTGGATTTGTTTTTTCCAGCTAAGTGTGAGAATACAACTACTATACCTTCAGGTAAGACACTGAAAGACTAACAGTTCTCCAGCAACGTCTGTTGCTTCAGTGTCTCCACATACATGATTGAACTATAACCTAGTTGTCTTTTACTCACAAAATCCAAGCTCCTCACTACATTTAAGCCCTTGACAGGAAACTTTCTTCTCTAGAGGGAGCCTGAGGTTACTGCATTCCTACTAGCTGCAACAAGCTTCAGGACTCCTGCCCTCATGAAAACCATGAGATCAATCACACTCCATGCTTTTGACTTTTCATGAACTCTCAAGGCTCCTTGGTTCATGCAATTACTTCTTGTGCTATGTTCAAGTACAATGAAGACAGTAGCAAGGGCAATTGCTGCCCTCACCAAATTTAGGGTTATTTTGTGGAAGACAGCAGTCAAAACCTGGGCTTTTCCTCTGCTAATGCAGTTCCTCTGTAATGTGCTCAGATGCAATCAGGATTCCACAGGAAATAAAGTCTTCAAGGATTCCCTAATACGCTCACATCAAGAATTATATGTTCAGAGAAAACGTTACTATTCCTAACTAAGGTAACTCAGGAAAGTCTCACTGGATTGCAGCATATCACATGAAGCTAAAGACATTTGCCAAAGGTGATCATGGATACCTCTTTGTAAAACCAACCTCTTTGCTCAAGGGTAGAAGGTAAGTAACATCCACTGACAGCAGCAAAACATTAATGTCCTTCTTTGAACCTAAGCTAAAAGGGAATTGAGGAAGACAATGACAAAGACCGTAAACCAGGGTTTACAAGGCAGTGCTTCCACACAACGTACTGATACTGAACCACAAATGGAATTTAGTTAAATTTATAAGCATTTTAGGAGATTTTAGGCAGCTGGGTTGAATAAATTATTTTTACATTCCACAGTCCTTTTCCTTAACACAACATTCATCTTTTATCAGACTCAAAGCCTACAACCAAACAGTGAGAAAGCGGCAGTCAAAGCCAGTGGAATTTTGTAATTTGAAAAACTGTATATTTATTCAAATAGAAAATGTAATTTACAAAACTGAATCCCAGTATTAAACTCTTGCATAGTCATAGCAATCTCTTTCTCATGCTTGTGAAATCTGATCTACAACTTAGGCAAGAACCAAGTACCAGTTTTGTCAGTATCAGAGAGTTTGAGTTACTGGATTGAGTACATTTCCTTTTCATTTCCTTTTTTCTTCAGCTACCCTTGAGGTTACTCTCACAGCAAAATCCTTACCCCTCTGATTTCAGGTGGGCTCAGAATTATAGAGAAAGGTTTCAAGTCAGGAACAGTATATAATATATGGAATGACATTGCTGATTAATACTACTGCAAAAAATTATACCATAACACATCTGGACACAGAAACTACTGTTAATCCATCACATAACTCAATAGACACCACTTCTGTGTATTTCTGTCAGATCCCAAACAAAAATCAGTGTTTCTCTGAAGCCTCTTGGTAACTTTCCAATATACAGAAACATTTTCACCAGCAACAGAAAGTAGGTATTATACTCTATTTGGTTTTCTTTCCCAAATACGTCTACTTACTTCCTGGTCTGGACTTTTTTCACTAGGATCTTCATCCTAACGTTTCATCTTCTCAGAGGCCATGAAAAACACTGCTTCATTCACCTTCAGCGTATCCATGATCTCTTTATTGCTCCAGCAATAGAACTGTCACACCAGCTGCTAGATTTGTCAAGCCCAAAAAACCTAGTGAACATCACTTGACAATGATAAAACACAGAACATTTCACAGAANTCCAACTCTAACCATTCTATGATTCTATGATTTTTTTCAGACTGTTGCATATTTCTGTGTCTGAAAAGGGAATAAGCTGACTATTATTAAACTGCTTTTGACTAATGGTTATTAGTCACAAAAATAAAAACTTCACAGATTTGGTTTCCATTGAAATCTTGCAGCTTAACCAAGTAAGAAGACCTGCCAGATATTTCTTACTATGTTTTAAAGAATTTTAAAATATATTCTTATTCTATGGACTTAACAATGTATTTTCAAATACAGAATTCAATCAGTTATATCAGCTGGGTGACCATAACAATTATGCAGCCTTACTAAGTGTACATTATTCATAAAAAGGCTGTCTAGCTCAGTTCAACAGTTTGCACAGTTTGCCAATCTTAGCATAAAAATGTTCTTATCTCTTCATTACAAACACTTTCTAATATGCATATGCTAAACTCTGGGAAAATACAGATAGGTGCTCTGAAAGTAATTACTGTCTCAAAACAAAATAGTCTACTCTCAAAAAAAAAATTCTTTTCAGAGAACAAAAATAAAATGTAGCTTCTCAAAGATTCCTAAGACATACATTTATTCGATATGAAATTGCACTTTTGCCATCTTCACTGCAAGAGCTGTTAACACCCTGGTACTCGTGAAACAGAAGAGAAATTACTTGGAAAGAGGGAAAAGATTCTACAGTTATATGCACTGTAAAATTGGCTCACGTTAAGGAATAATGTGACTCCCATTAAAAATTTGCCATTTAACAAGTGTTATGACATAACTGATATTCATGATACCATGATATTTCTCTTTTCCTAGGATAGCAGATGATATATTTCATGTAATTGGGCAGTATCATTACTGAAGAGCAACCACTGTAAACTGCTTTACTTGGAATAAGGTACTACTTGCAATTTTCAGAAAATAAATGAAAAACTGGGTGCATAGCATTGGGAACCTGTTATTAAACAGCACATTCAGCAAGAGAATGTGTAATTTGGAAAGAGAGTCATAAAGGAATATGCAGAATTACAATGCTGCAATAGGTAAGTAATTTAAATTCACATGACTGATGAGAAATTCAGAATCAATGCTCTTCTTAGACTGAGATGCCCTCCTTCCTTTCCCTAACGCTACTTTTCTCTTTCAATTCTTTCCAGGAAGCCTGCTTTAATTTAGTTCTTTTGATCCAGACGTGCAATGGGATCTTCACAAGCCTCTTGAATGGACTGATGCTGTGATGGTTAGTGAATCAATTGTCATTTCTGATTCTGCTTTCTCAGCTGAACCACCATATAAAGTGGCTGCTTTTCACAATCTTTTTCCTCTGCCAACCTGCTTTTGCTTCCTTCTGAGATGCTAAAGTATGTCTCATTTCTACTAGTTTAGTACAATTTCAGACTCAGTCCCATTATTTTCTTTGTTCACTAAAGATTCATTAGATGGCTGAGTTACAAAAATAATGGACTTCCAGGAATGAACCATTTACATAATTTACACATTTGGTTAATGATGAAGTATAAAGTCTTAAACGTCAAGTGGCAGTCAGGTGCTTACAACATCAATGGCACATGCACACTTGAGCACAACATTGAGGGAACACCTCCTGAGCTACAAATGAGACAAGAGACTAAGCTGCTCAATTTTGAGGGACAGTTTGGCAGGGGTTGTTGCACTCTTTGGAAAGTACTCTTTTTTTTTCTTCTTCTTTTTTTTTTTTTTTTTTTTTTTTTTTTGTGAGGAAGGCAATTTTTTCACTTTCACTAGTTATCCTGTCGGTTAGTATGACCATTTGTACTTCATTACTATCAATACAGAAATAATGTACTGTTCCCTGTGGATTATCCTAAATGCAAATAATTATTCTCTGCAGCAACACACACACACACACACAAACACACACACACATAAAAACCCAGACAGAATTCTCTTTTCAGAACACATTTAGAAATAAATGTCTTCAGCTAAAATAAAAGCTGTACTTTTAGGGCTACACTAACATGATAATTATAATTTTTTCTTTAACTTCTCAACAACTTCCACATAAAATCCAGCTGAGACTGAGATAAGAGTGATCCTATGCATCACAATACATTTTGAATGTAAATTAAATCAGAAATACCCACAGAAAAGATTTTTCTTCAGAGATTTCCAAATTAATCTCGAAACTAAATGGTTTTGGATATGTGCTTAGGTAAGTAAACAGACTTGGAAACTGATGAATTAGTATCTTAGAACTTTTTTATTTTTGGTAAACTAAAAAGGATTGTTTTAAGTGCAGCAGGCAAATTGTCACCAGTGAAACAACTTATCTGAATCACTTTACTATGCACAAACTGCATGGCCATTCTTAACTCATGGATTAACACAGCTTTAATCTTTCCTTAAATGCAGTCTATCTACTGCTTACATAGAGAGAGCAGAGGATTGAGTTTCTCTTTTCCTAATTCTTTTCTGAGGTGGTATTTTTTTTCCCTTGAAAAACAGGCAGGTGAATTTCTTTTTGCCCCAATTTACCCATACGTAGAAAGAAAATTTATAGCACATCTGGAAAAGCACTCCTTTGTTTGTTCCAAGAGGGAGAACACGCACAAACTCAACATCATTTCAGCACCTTAAGGCATAGCTTTCATAGCTTCCTCAAGGACATGATATCCAGAATGGTCCCGTCTTCTATTAGCCAAGCCATCAGGCATACAACACTGGCAAGGGAATGTTCTGTTCCATTTTATCATGAGGTTGTATACTGCCTCTAAGTATGGCTTTACTGGTCACTCTTTTGATGTCTTGAAAAGAGAGCAAAATAAAAATAATTGCAGAATCACAACTGAAACCTTCATGTCTTTTCCCAAAGCATAGATCTTCTAGATACCAACCCAACAGAAATATTAAACATTTTTCTACTTTTCTTCCATCATATCTATGCATTAGAAAAGACTATACTCTGTTCTTTGTTATCATTGCACTTTATTCCTCAGAAGAAAAAATCAGTAGTATTCTAAAGGAGGAAAAAAAATATCTTCTATCAACAGTTGTCCTTCCTTTCCTTTCCACAGCCTAAAAAGTTATTTAAAAGTATTTAGATGATAGTGTTACTTGATAATGCAGAACAGTTTGCAGAAATGGAACATTTTCATCCAGTGTAAAATCATAGTCACCTACTCCTTTTCCTGTATCAGTGCTACTATTAACCAAATAAATGCTTAAAATTAAATGCTCCCTTAAGATACCAGCAGGGGAATGTATGAGTTCCGTAAATGAGAAAAAAATAAAGAACTAAAACCCAGAACTACAGACTAAGAAAGGTCTTGGAGAATAATACCACAGCATTGCATTATGTTACCTAATAAAGGCATACAGAAGGCAAAAAAGGTCCCCCCAAACCTGGGTAGAAGATTGCATGAATATATTCATTCTATGAAGAAACAATGAGAAACTGCACTGGGAAAGTAATGGGGAAAACAAGCTTTTCTCTTGTGCCATTATCCTGTACTGCTGAGCTTCTACTACTTGATATAGAAAACATCCACATCCACGAAACAGCTTTTGACATATAGATAACAAATTTTCTATTCTGCCTTCCTATTGTGTTGGTTTCCACTATTTATTAAAGTCATCAGCTTTTCAAGGGAAGACTAAAATCAGACCAACACAAAAAATAGGAAGATAATGGGTGGATTTCTGTGGCAAACAAACTGTCTATGAATAGTACATCAAGCAGTGATTAAATCATACAGCGTACCTTTGTTTGCTTTACACAACTCTGCTGTTCCCTTAATTCTTCAGCTGCTTCTTATAAATACTCTTCTGGGTAATGCCTGACACATTAATTTCTATCTAGGGATAAGGCTGTGTTTTGAAACCGGCACACAAACAAATACACATAGGACCCTTCTTTTATACTCCACCCAAGAAAAATATACTGGGAGCTTACTTAATCATGAAGGAAAACAAATTTCTCCTTCTTATACTGTGACAAGCATCACAGTATTGATGAGTATAGCACTAGGTGGTTTATGTGTTTCCAGTATTTTAAACAAAGAGCTAGCTGTAGCACAGCTTGAAGTGTATGAAGCACCAAAAAACAACTTTGCAGAACCTGCTCAGTCCCCCTGCTATCCCCTTATTCCACTGAGGCTGCTCTGACTGTTGTAAATAAAATTGCAGATTAAAATCTCCACGCTAATCAGCAAGAAGGGAACTCTGAAATCAGAGAAAGAGATGATGATGGGTCTTAGTCATGGCCCTCTTGAAATAAATGGCAACCAGGATCAGACTATGTGTACTGATTCTATGACTCTACTGAATTAAAATAAAGCCTAAATACAAAAGGATTATCAACAAAAAGCCCTCAACCCATAGTTAATGCACTAACAGTGGTCATATTGCTGTCTTCGTGACATCCACCCCATTAAGTGCACTTGAAAGCTCATGATTCAGCAAATACAAAACAGAGACAATAGCACTGGTAATTTTTCTATATTTTGAAGATGACTTTTTCAGAAAGAAATCATGTGGTATCATTACTGGAGTTAGAATAAACTCAAACAATTCTTATCACCTCTTGATGACATAAACACTTGATTTTCTTAGTTTTCATTAGCAATACAGAAGTCTTATTTTCATTATGTATCTCCAGTGTACTAAATTGTGTGCCTAAAATTTTACAGAGGGAGAAAAAAAACGATAAAGTGCTTCAGGTTATAATGGTAAAAGACTGATTTATTTGATATTACTTAGCTATTCTGCTTGTATCATAAACAAATATTATGGTATAATAAATTAATCTTGAAGGAAGTAGCTGAAATTTACTATGCGTGTCTTTAGAGCCTTTGGTCACAACGGAAATGCATTTGAAATATATTGAGACATAAGCTGTCCTATTATTTATGTGTGTCAACTTTCTCTTCAACACCAATTCAATTACTGTTTCTTCAGGATAAAAGCTTGCTGTGAATAAACTATAATGGGAGATGAAGAACAACAAAAGTAAATCATAGTTCTGGGAGACAGATCTTTCTGCTATTCTTGATGTACCCCTTTCACTAAAAAAACATATTCATACAAAAAAATTCTCCTCTGACTGAATAAGTCCCTAAATAGAAGGGCCCAGTGAAGCCTTTGATTTTATGATACATTTTCTACAGCTGCAAAATCTGTTCACGAGGTCTCTTTGCGTTAAAACTCATAAAATTTAATAATAGTTACATCAGGTGTTAAACAGTATGATTCCAATGGCATCAATGAAATTACTTTACATGTCAAACAGCATAACTGACAACTGTCTTATTTAGCTGAAGGATTTTTTTCCCCCAATTGTTCTGCTGAACTGACTTTAAGAGTGGGTCAAGCTGCACAATAGAGCAGTTTGACCTGTTCTCCTTTCCTTTTCCAAAGACAAAAAAAACCCCAACAAACAAAACACAAAACATTTTAGTTAACTATTTTATCCTACCAGGAAACAACTAATTTAGTATCAAATTTATCATGTTTCAAGACATTCCTAGCAATAAATTTAATTTCTAGACTTACACTTTACTATATTGGAATTATATGGGTATTTTTGTTCACTTATATGTCTGGTTATGAGATGGGAGGTAGGTAATAGACTTCAACAGACAAAATAGTCAAACATTTCAGATGAGAAACTCAAGCATCCCCAGAGCAGCAAATTGTTCAGGATTACATAGCATACTGTGGCATAAGTAGGAAGAGAATTCAGAATTCCAGGTGTTCGCTTTGGTGCAAACATCAAATCTTTTTTTTTTTTTTTAACCTACCTTAGATCAGTACAAGTGGTACAATTTCAGACTGCTGTGCAACCATCGGTGTGTATCAATTCAAATGCTACATACAACACCTAAGCTGAAAAAGCTGCACAGTAGCTATCAAAAAGTACACTGCCTTGAACTGGCATTGATTTCATATTTTTTGTTCTCTTAATTTCCTTTCACCTGGGAAGATCATACAATGAAAATACCTATTCGAAATAAAACTCCCAATACTAAAAAAATGAGTAAAACCACACTCGTTTTCAACACATATTTCTAATCATAGAATTGTCTAGGTTGGAAGGGACCTTTAGGATCATCTAGTCAAACCATCAACCCAAGGCTCAAAAACCCAAAGAGCAATAGAAACATGATTGACAGAAAGGATAATCTGTTATTGCTTCCCAAACCTCCAAAACTCATTCAGGACACCGCATTTCACTACATGTAGTACAGCAGTGATTATATACAAACTGACATCTGGAACTCAAGACAATAATGACTTTCACTAGTGTGCCCACTTACTACCACAATTTATTCTGGACAGTTTACTACAACTTCTCTTATGATCAGTGGGAACAAAAATCTTTCTCTGCCTTCTAATATTACACCATGGCCAGTTCCAGACTTTTTGTTGACACTGACATTTTTCAGAAATACTTCTGCAATGTGACAGATGATCTATCTGCATAATACTGGAACACTTTCCTACAGTTTTGTCCAATTTATTTTAGCTAGAAAACACTAAGTTCCTTATATTGTTCTCTCCTTACATTTTTCTATCCTGTGTGTGGATTTTGAGTGAAACTCTGAGGAATGTGAATGATTTGAGTGGCTATGCTAAGGCAAGATTACTCAAGCTCGACAAAGGTGGTCGCTACAGAAACATAACCATGTGTGGTATGCGATCACACCTGGGTACCAGAGTTGAAGTCACAGAATCACAGAATCATTATGGTTGGAAAGGACCTCTGAGATCACCGAGTCCATACACACACACACACACAATACCCCCACATCTCAGCCACGAGAATATGCCATTAGACCATGCCCTGAAGTGCCACATCTACACATTTCTTAAATACCTTCAGGGACGGCAACTCCACCACCTCCCTGGGTAGGCCGTTCCAGTGCCTGACCACTCTTTCAGTAAAGTAATTCTTCCTAATATCTAATCTAAACCTCCCCTGCTGCAACTTCAGATCATTTCCTCTAGTCCTGTCATTAATGGTGTTGAAAGAAGAGGTCAACACCCACCTCTCTACAACCTCCTTTCAGG